>MU004318.1:0-259573 GCA_010405375.1 Lophiostoma macrostomum CBS 122681 | reverse complement strand
TACTCTAGTTAATATTATACCTATTATAAAGCCTAACTTATTAAAATTATAGATATCTTTATTAAGGATACTATACTTAGCCTTTATATTCTCTATAAGCTAGAACTAGTCTTATATAACTATAGGATCCTTATAAAGGGCTCTCTAGTAGTTATACTTTTAATTAAACTTAACTTTAAGCTCTAGCTAGCGCCTAATAAAAGTTGCAGCCTAGTTCTATCTAATAGGGTTATAGTAATACTTAGCTAGTAAAGAGTCGGCTATATCTTTTATAGTAGCGAGCTAGAGTAGAAATCCTTACTCGTCTAGATTAAGTATATACTAGATAATTACCTTCTCTTTTATCTTTAGTAGCTTTATTAAGTTAGATATATAATTATATTAAAAGGTAGTTCTAGCGCGTCTAGCGTCTAGTATACTTCGAGAAATATTGTAGATAGCTACAGCGCGTTGCTAACTTAGTATCGCGTCTTATTTAATAGCCTGAATTGCAAGCTATATACGCGCTTCTTTTAATTCTAGTAGAGTCTATTATTATTAAGGTATCGCGTGTTACTATAAATTACTATAAATTTTGGTAGGGTCTTGGTAGAGTAGCCAGCTCGCCCGTATAGCTAGCTCGCCCGTAAGGTACGTTAATAGTTTTTTTTTAGGGTTAGAGAGCTAGAAGAGGTATTAAGATACTATATCTCTTCTAATTATACTATAGTTAGAATATCTAAAAGTACCCTTTAATACTTAGTAATAAGTATAATTTTAGGCTTCTATAGATAGGAAAGATTACCTTTATTAGTCTAGTACTATAATATATCTTAGTAGTAGAATAGAAATAGAAAATCCTCTATATATAGTATATTAATAAATAATAAGATAAGCCTATTAATAACTATATTAATAAGGAACCCTATATTCTAATCTAAGATATTAGGCTACTTAATATTATACCTAGAACCCTATTAGTAATAGATAGAGGACTCTACTACTCTATATTATCTCTCTATATTAATACCTACTAATAATAATAGTTATTTTTATTATATATATATAAATTACTATTCTATTTAATAAAGTAATAAATAATATATATTTTTACTTATTAGATTCTTTTATATAATACTAGACTAGATAGAAAACCCTAGATATTAATTTAGAGGAATAATTATTATAGCCGTTTTGGGAGATAAGGGCAAGCATTAGTGCACCATTATTGTTAGTACACCATCATCTATATCGATACGTCAAAGCATACGCGGCAACATTGGAAAGTGGATACGCACAACGTGACATGGAAATGATAGTCACCATGCTATATGCCTAGCCCCTGAAACGTCGAAACGCAAGTCAAGCTTTGCGTTTCTCCTGCCCATACAAGCTCTTCCCGGAAGCCTGCATTCTAGTGCATGTACGTATATTGAGGAGCCTTGGACCCACTGTCTTCACTTCCACCGCTATCTGTAGACTGACTTGGTTTGTTTCATTTATATCTTGCGTGGCGCCTTCCGAGTATATACCTTCACCCATTCACACCCCTTCGGTCCATATCACTGTCTTCATTGTAACACATTGCTACCATGGCAAGCCAGCCATACACCCCAAAGCCACTTACGGATATCTTCACAAGTGATACGGACATTGATCGTCGAAAATGTCACCGCACAGTCCCAATGAAAGTCCTTGCACTCGGTCTGGGACGTACTGGCACTGCATGTGAGGTCAAACCGGCATGATATCTTCGGACGAAAGCTGACCAGTATCCCAGCACTCCGCACTGCGCTAAAAGATCTTGGATTCACCGACTGCTACCACATGATGTCCGCCAGTGTCGAGAACCCACCCGATTGTCTTATGTGGCAGGATGCATTATCCGCCAAGTTTGACAACGAGGGAGAGTTTGGCCGCGAGCAATGGGACCAGTTACTCGGCCATTGCCAGGCAGTATGCGATTGGCCAGCAGTGGCATTTGCAAGAGAGTTGATAGAGGCATACCCAGAAGCAAAAGTCATACTTACGACAAGGGAGGTCAACTCATGGCATGCGTCAGTATCAAGGTTCACAGATCGAATCTAGCACTGACTGACACTTGACAGCTCTACAATGAAGACAGTGGATTGGCGCGCAAACGACCCGGAACTAAGATTCGTCGCACAATTCGATTGGGGGTCCGGTATGTACTACCCCATGTTGCGCAAATTTTGGGACGTATTCTTCAAGAGCGATTTCAGGAGATACGGCAAGCAAGTGTATCATGACTACTACGCGGAAGTCCGGTCGATGGTGCCCGCTGACAATTTGCTCGAATACCGTATGGGGCAAGGCTGGGAACCGCTATGCGAATTTCTGGAAGTGCCAGCACCCAAGAACAAAAAATTTCCTCATATTAACGACACAGACGGGTTTGTTGACAGGTGCCGGACCAGAAATCGGGCCCAGATGTACAACGTGCTATTCCGGGGGTTCATCGTGGGAAGCAGTCTGCTGGCGGCTGCACTGTCGGCGTGCGCTACGCTCAGTCGCTTCAGGGCGCGGCTGGCAGGGCTGGCAGCATGAGTAGAAGCCTTGAAGGGTCGTATCTCATCTTCCTCTTCTGTGCTGTGCTGTGATAGGGCGGATTGGAGTTTAGTCCCGGACGGATAGACTTGTTGCGTATTCCCGGATCGATTACAAGCGTGCCAATCCTATTACACGTGTACTATGCCATCCAAGGCATCGAATTACTTGCCACCTTGCGTTTCACATCGCGGATCCACGCACCGTGTTACATGAAGCACGGGGAACTTTAGGTTTCCAGGAAGTGACCTGGGCGACATTGAGCGAATCGCTAAGCAGAGCAGGGATCATACACGTGTACGCAATGAGACGACGTCTGATCGTCGAAATCGATGACCCATCCCAGGAGCGCACTCTACCCACCCCAAACCCCAGACACAGGGACACGCAATCCAGGCTGCAAGGACCGCTTCCGACCTCCTCCAGGCTTGAAGCTATCACAAGCTGGGCATAGTCCGTCGCCAATGGCGAGAAGGCCCACCAGCGGGACTCTAGGGCCGCTGCGGCGGTCTGGGGCTTCTCGGGCTTGCACTGCTCGCTGCCCTCGATTTCGCAAGTTCTCGTACCTCTTGCGTGCTCGCGAGCCATGACGTTCTTTAAGTTGTGCCGGGCTGTCTTCAATCCGTCCATTGTCGCGTTCTTCTTGACTACACCTACTACCGCAATTGTCGATGAAAAAACATCGCCAACATCCTTCTTTCGCTCGGTAAATGGCAGAAGCCTCTGTTCGCGTGCAGCATCTAACAGATTCAACTAGCGGCCTGATCTCCATGCTCCCATCGTGGAGCTTGAGATCTTCAAACCTGAATTGGTTTCTCCTGGATATGTCTTTCTTGCACCGTATCGAAATATCGACCCGGGGCTTTATATTTACGACAACAGCGGTGTACGACGCTCGAGTGTTTTCCATGTCAGGACTCTCTGTTGACTGTGCGACAGCAATTGATATGGTCTGGTGCGGGCACCCAAGGTTCATCTACTGTGCATAATCCGCATGTGTGCCAGTACGGAGGGCAGGATCATCTATGTTTTTTTCAGGGTCACCAGCACCATGGTTGGGCCAGAGGCCACGGAGTGATCATGGACAACAGGTACCGCGTCGTCCAGACAGTCGAGGCGGTCGGTTCGGCACCTACTATTGACATGCACGAATTCCGCCTGGTCAATGATGGCAAGTCTGCCCTGGTCACAATATATCAGCCGCGAGCGTACGATCTTTCTGGCTTTGGGATCGGGCCCGGTGTTGGATGGATACAAGACAGCCTCTTCCAGGAAATTGATGTGGATTCTGGAGAGCTTATTTTCGAATGGAGAGCTCTCGATCACATTGCCCCGAGTTTCAGCTATACCTGCGTTGACTGTACGGATACGAGTGGCGATGGACTCACCAGGGACACCCCGTGGGACTTTTTCCATATCAACTCGATCGATAAGAACGCAGCGGGCGACTATCTGATATCTGCGCGCCATGCTGCAGGAGTCTACAAGATATCCGGGCAAGACGGGCGGGTATTGTGGCAACTTAACGGCGCGAATCCCACTTTCAAGAACAAGCACCTACACTTCTCGAGCCAGCATCATGCCACCTGGGTAGATGAGACGGAAGATCAAACTGTCATTTCACTGTTTGATAACGCCAGCAATACTTTCAACATCACAAACCGTGAATCGCGTGGGATGCTAATTGGTATTGACCACATCAAGCGAACGGCAACGAAAATACGAACGTGGCAAGCGCCAGAGAAGAACGGAATTCTTGCCGGTTCGCAGGGGAACGTACAGTTGCTTCCCAACGGGAACGCATTCATTGGATGGGGCGACCACGCCTTCTATTCCGAGCATCTTATATCTGGTGAGCCAGTCTTATACGGGAAATTGGCCTACTGGGGCTCCGACGTGATGATGTACCGCTGCAACAAGCATCCATGGGTTGCTAATCCGCTTACAACCCCCACGCTGTGGACTTATTCTTTGACTGGAACCAACGATTCAACCCTCGTATCCTACGTATCCTGGAATGGAGCAACAGAAGTACATCACTGGCTGTTTTATACCGCAGATTCAGCAACAGGACCCTTTCAATTGGCAGGAAGCAAGAACAGAACCGGATTCGAGACGGAGTTTGATGATCCACGTGTGAAGCAATGGTCCTTTGCTGAGGCAGTCGACAAGAGTGGTAGGAGCCTGAAGCGCTCAAGCGTGGTTAAGACATTCGTTCCCTCCAACAGCATTGTGTCGGAGTGTGGTCTACGCAATTGTGGTCCTGTACCACCTCTCGAAGAAGGTGAAGTCTTCGATAAGAATATGCCTCTTGAGCCGAACCGTGGTCGGAACTATACGAGGGGTTACAGTACGGGCAGATACTATCCGAATGACTCGACCTTTGGTAGGATTTCGTACCCTTCCAAGGCGTTACATCTGGGTATATTCCTGGTTATACTCGCTGCAGTCTTCCTACTCGTAGGGAAGAGGAAACTTCTTGGGTCCATAGCGCTTTGTCAGGGACGATGTCTGGGCGCATATTCCCGTGAGGAGAGCTTCCCCTCAGTACCAACATATCAGAAGCTGGAAGATGCCGATCGTGGGACGTGATGTGGCGTATGTATTCGCTCTTTCTCTGGGCCGTGTAGATAGACTTCATTGCACTGGTGTCACTGTCCTTCTTCACACCATCAAATTCCGGACTTTTCACTTGACAGTCATTATTCGCCAATATTTATCTATGAGTGCCTCATTCGTTCATGGGACATGCTCAGTATCCCGAGCCCCGGGTTCTATGACCGAGCTGGCCGCGTGCGACAGAGCGCACTAAGATGGCCCAAACTGACCCTTGCTCTAAGCATTGAGCATTTCCGTTAAGTCTCTTCGAGCCAACACTAGGCTAGGGAAACGGCTCCACTTTACCACGTAGATTGGTGACGTCGCTTCGTACGCCGGTGTCCGCGTATGACAGGTATCGGCCATCCTTTATCTGTAGCGACCATATTCCCTTTGCATTCGAACAGGGTTCAATCAAATGTATATCGTGGTTTCATGGCCCATGCTCTTTGCGTCGCTAATTGCGTCTCCGTATATATGTTTTAGACTTACGATGCTAGGATACTGCGCGATTACTTCACCTCCCTTTGAGTTGTAACTCGTACATCCACTCTTGTTCCTCTGGCTTTTCAGCAGCACTCAATATGATCTTAAACAAATTCCACGTTCAAAGTGGTAGTACACCGTCGATACCACACCGTTTTCTTCACCAGCGCCATGACTCGCATGCATCTGCATCCTTTGACGAGGAGAAAACACCACCTTCGACGCCAGATAAGTTCCAGATCAATACCTTGGAGCCGGAATGGAGAAACATGCCCCATAAGACCCAGATTTTCATTCTCTTTCTATCGCGGCTGGTAGACTTTTGGCAAATGAGTTCGCTCCAGTCGTACATGGTCTATCAACTACGCGCTTTTGACAGTGCCTTGTCGGAAGCTACCATATCGCATCAAGCAGGAATTCTTCAAGGCAGCTTTACTGCTGCGCAGATCATCACTTCTGTCCTATGGGGTCGGGCTGCAGACTCACCCACGATGGGAAGAAAGAGCGTACTATTGATTGGGTTGGTCGGGACAGCCATCTCTTGTGTGGGTGTTGGCTTTAGTGCTACGTTTGGGCAAGCAGTGCTATGGAGGCTACTAGGAGGCGCCGTCAACGGGACGGTTGGGGCAGCGCGAACAATGGTCGCCGAAACGGTGCCCAAGCAGTGGCATTCGCGCGCATTCCTATTGTTACCTGTTGCCTTCAACGTGGCCAGCATCTTAGGTCCTCGTAAGTTGAACTGCGCGTTGCTCTTTGGAAAACATGTAGCTGATACTGCACTTTGGAGTTGTTGGGGGTCTTCTGGTTGAGCCAGCAAAAACCTACCCGGCAACTTTTGGCGAGGTTGAATGGATGCAAAACCATCCTTACGTCTTACCCAGTCTACTCTCTGCGGCATTGTTGATCGGAGAAGCATGTCTCGTAATGCGCTTCCTGGTGGAGACTCTTCCCACGATGGGAGAAGTCCGTGGTATCGAGCTGTATTTTGAAGATATGGTGTACGGTATTAAATCAATCCTAAGTAGCAACGGCGGGTATGCACCGCCGAGCGACAAGGAAACGGAAGATCAACAACTTCTTCGTCCACCAAAGCGATCGGTCTCCGGGATGCAGAACGAGTTTTCACTGGATACCAAAAGTCCACAACAGCTACCGTTCAAGCAAATTTGGACCCCGAACGTTCTCTGGACACTGCTGAGTGTTGCTATGTTCGACTTCCACATGGGCGCATTTAACTCGTTGTGGATCATCTTCCTAACAACTGCTCGCTCTACAGAGTCGCGAATTATGTCAATAACCCACTTCACAGGCGGTCTTTCGTTTTCCCCAGGCCCACTCTCACTCTCTCTATCCATCCTCGGCATACTCGGACTGCTACTCCAAATCGTGCTCTACCCCTGGGCCAACAGTAAATATGGGCTGATGCGATGTTTCCGACTGTCCCTCTTCCTATTCCCGCTTGCCTACTTTCTCGCACCCTACCTTGCACTTATACCATCAACATCTCCCACACCAGCCGCAGCCGCCGGATGTTGGATTTGGCTTGGCATCTCTGCGGTCCTCACACTTCAAGTCACAGCGAGAACGTTCGCCTTGCCGGCATCGATCATCCTAGTCAACAATGCTAGTCCGCACCCAAGTGTACTTGGAACTATCCATGGTGTCGGACAGGCGACGAGTTCAGCTTTCCGTACCATTGGACCCGTGGCGAGTGGATACTGGTATGGGCTTGGGCTGAAGAGGGACATGGTAGGGCTTAGTTGGTGGCTTGTAGCTGCCTTCAGTGCAGTAGGTTGCGTGACGAGCTTTTGGGTTAGGAACGGAGACGGACATGAGATCATGTTACCCGGAGAGGATGCAAGTGATCTGGGGTAGCAGGATCCCGCAGTACATTGAGACATAAAGATTTGAAACATCAGGTATCACTTCACAGGCCGACTTGCATATGATGAATTGAGGTATAGAAGTTGGGAAAATACGCATCGAGAAATGCCGACCAACCATGGAGCGCTACAGCCTTGGATATGTCGCTCATGCTGCGTAGCCACTATCTTACACAAGAGCCAGCCCATCCGTGCCAAAATGCGGCTCTGCTACATGCCGCATGTACAGAGAAACTGGTATGAATGCACAAGGGAAGCTTTTACAGAAGGTACAGGAAATGTGTTGGGGGAATCAGCCGAGGAGCATCCTACGCGGGTCCTCAATAAACTCCTTGACTTTGACCAAGAAGGTGACGGCCTCCCTGCCGTCCAACAGACGGTGATCGTAGGTCAGAGCAAGGTACATCATCTAGATACAATCGTCAGCGATCTGCCTGGAAAAGCACGACGTATAATAACCTACCGGGCGGATTTCAACCTTTCCGTTGATGGCGACCGGCTTGTCCTTGATAGCATGAAGACCGAGGACAGCTGTCTGGGGCAAGTTGATAATGGGAGTGCCCATAAGCGAGCCGAATACGCCGCCGTTGCTGATTGTAAAGGTTCCGCCAGCCATGTCCTCGATGGTGAGCTTGTTGTCGCGGGCCTTCTTTCCGAGATCGGCAATGGCTTTCTCAATGCCAACCAGATCCAGTGATTCCGCGTTTCTCACCACTGGCGTGACAAGACCCTTCTCGGTTGCGACGGCAACAGAGATGTCGACGTAGTCCCTATACACGATAGTATCACCACCATTGGGACCTTCGATGGATGCGTTGACAGCCTGCACCTCCTTCATCGCCAACACACAAGCGCGAGAGAATGCGCTCATGAAGCCGAGCTTGACGCCCGTCTTCTTGAGTATCTCGTCCTTGTAAAGCTTGCGGAACTCCATGATAGAAGACATGTCGACCTCGTTGAAGGTAGTCAGAGAAGCAGCGGTATTCTGCGATTGCTTCAGGCGCTCGGCAATTCGCAGGCGCATGCGGTTCATCTTGACCTGGCTGGGGTGTTAGCAAGTACTGTCGACGTGATACGAACTGCACACATACGCGTCTCTCATCGCGGCTTCCTGGAGCGCTCTCCTTCTTTGGCTCCGGATCCTTGGACCCCTTCTGCTGAGGCGGTTTCGAGGGTGGAGGCGCTGGTTTGGAGTCCTGCTGTGGCTGCTGTTGTTGCGGAGCCTGCGGCTTCGATTCCTCCGGTGGAGGTTGGGATTTCTCCTCTGGTTGCTTCGCCTCCTTCTCCTGACCACCCTCCGGCTGCGACGACGTCTTCTGCTGCTCGTCCGCGGGCTCCTTCGCCTCCTGTTTCGCCTCCTCCTTTCCGCCGCCCGACGGCGCCCCGCCTAGCTCCAGCTTCACGAGGTCCTGGCCCACTGTTACAGTGTCCTCTTCGTTGACTAGAAACTCCTTGATGGTGCCGGCTTCGGGGGCGTTCACGGACACGTCGATCTAGTAGTGTGAGCGGCGGACATGGCGTCGCAACGTGAGCGCAATACCTTGTCTGTCTCGATAGTCGCAATTTCTTCATCCTGCTCGACGTAATCGCCGACCTCTGGATGGTGTATTAGCTAAACACGTTGGCCGCGGACCGGATCGTTCCTACGTTTTGACCACTGCTTCAGTGTACCCTCGGTAATCGACTCGGCCATCTGCGGCACCTTGACCACCTTGTCGGCTGCAGTGATAGGTCAGCACACGGCACGCGAGGCGCGATAGGAAGTCAAGGATGGTGCCTACCATAACTGCGTGACGACGAGACGAGAGCGAGGTGTTGTGTGGTGAAGTGGCCGGGACGCCTGGGGGTGGACGAGGTGTCAGTGTGCGGCTAGCATTTGGGCAAGACTGTACAAACCGCGAAGCCTGAGCCAGAAGACCTGATGCCGTTGCTCGCGACACGGCCGTGTAGCTGCGGGAAGCAGTGCCAATGCGCGGTGACGACAGGCGGCTGGCAGCTGTGCGAGAGGAAGCTTGGAGGAGCGGGCGAGCGGCGGCCAGACGGCGGAGACAGCGCTGGCTGGACATGTTGAAGCTGCACAGCACCGGCAGGAGATGGGGGAGCAGCGAGGGGGAGGAATTGAGCGATGGGGCTCGTAGTTATGCGCGAATTGTTGCAGCACGAGAAAATGCCACCTGCGACCTGGATATGGAGCTCTGCCGGAGCCGCCAATCCGGGAGCGTCACAGCGCCGCGGGCCAAGCCCTGACCTCGTCGCAGCGAGCCCTCACCACTCCGCCAACCATCCCGCCGCATTGCGACCTCCGCGACGCAGCTGGGGGCGACAAATTACAATCGAGCTATCGCTGGGGACTGTCTGACATCGCCATGAGCTCCAAAACCACCGTCCTGTCTGTTCCCCCGCAATTGCGCACGCGCGACTCCCGTCCAAGCCCCATGTCTCGATGCTAATACCACCCGCAGCCGCCTCTATAGGCGCTCGCTGAAGCTCACCCTCGACTGGGCCGTCCACCGATACCTCTGGCGGGGCCAAGCCCTGTACATTCGCGGGCTGTTCGAGGCCAACAGACACGTCTCGGAGCCGCGCCAGCAACGAGTACGATCGCCTGCTGTACAGTACAAGGACCGACACTGACGATGCTACTGCAGGTTTTGATCAACGAGACACAGGCACTGCTCGAGAAGTGGAAGCACCCCGACCCATACCGTCCGCCTACAGCCCCGGGAGGTGAGTTGTGCAACATAGCCGATGGCCGGCCGCGGACCAGATACTAACAGCAGTAGGGTCCAAGTATGAGCGGAATCTTCCCCCGTCTGATCTGTCGGGTAAGTTTGTGTATCTTGTACGCCGTCCGCATCTACTGATTGCTTTGCAGAACCGGATCCACATTCCATCAAGAGTTTGAGATAGGCGCGGAGGGGACCAAGTCTGTACATATGTGATATCACTTTTGAGGTCTGGGGCGGGGAGCATAGATTCTGGTCATTCAATCACGATCAATCCTGGATTAGGTTAAACCAAATGGTATGCCCTTAGTACCAGACCGTGTCCGGAAGCAAATATGCCATTGTTCTATACACGTGACGAATTCTATCGGAAAATGATGTCTTTAGGAGATTTCATGGCCAAATACCATTGCAAATTGCGACTCTCAGTGACACAGAAGAAAAATCTCGTCCGATGGATGCCACTACTCCATCTGAGGAGTACCAAATCTGAGGCAATGGCTGGGCACTTTCCAGGGTCATCGATAACGCTGTCCATGAATGTCGCATTTCACAATAATCTTACTGCTACTGTGTAGAGTCCGGATTGTGCGCCCATGTGAAATGAAGGATATCCAGACAATTGGCAGTACGCTCCAACGCAAGTTTCTGGGATATCAGCCGAACCGAGAAAATATAACCCTTCAATCGCAATGGCGCTGTAAACCGGCTTCGATTGTTGTATCCGATCGCGGGACGTTTTCGAACAGATACTAGAACCAAACGACACAGAGGAAAGACCACATCATGGAAATGGAAGCAAAATTTGAAGTATTGGCTTAATTCAAGCTCGTGATATCATCCTACACGGATGTAATGTACAGCTCTGGTATTGCAAACCCCGTGCAGTAAAGCCGTGAACCCAGGAACCCAGACCGAACCCCATTATCATTGCAGAAAAAAAGTCAGACACCCATAACCGCGCCAGAGAAAGAAGAAGTACACTTAGAGTTCCTGTGAAGGACCCTTTCCAGTCTTTCCAGTCTTCTTGGGCAGGAGGTCTGGACGTGGTTAGCAGAAGCCAGGTGGAAAACCGAATGGAAGACGTACTCTGGTGAATGTTGGGGAGGACACCACCCTGTGCGATGGTAACGTGGCCGAGCAGCTTGTTCAACTCCTCATCGTTCCTAATGGCAAGCTGGAGATGACGGGGGA
Source organism: Lophiostoma macrostomum CBS 122681 (assembly GCA_010405375.1). Taxonomy (NCBI): domain Eukaryota; kingdom Fungi; phylum Ascomycota; class Dothideomycetes; order Pleosporales; family Lophiostomataceae; genus Lophiostoma; species Lophiostoma macrostomum. The sequence continues at coordinate 248,139 of MU004318.1, read as the reverse complement.
TGATACGCGTCTTCTTGTTGTCGCGGGCAGCGTTACCGGCCAACTCGAGGATTTCTGCCGCGAGGTACTCAAGCACAGCGGCGAGGTAGACGGGGGCACCTGGCGATGTTAGATTGAGGTGGAGAATCAAGGCAGAAGCATTGACTCACCAGCACCGACACGCTGAGCGTAGTTGCCTTTGCGCAACAGACGGTGGACACGGCCGACGGGGAAAGCGAGACCGGCCTTGGATGAACGACTAGAGCAGATGTTAGTGATGCGCAAAAAGTGAAACTTGGAACTGGGTTGAGAATTCGAGATGGAAAACCAAAACGGAAAGACGCGTCGATGAGACCAAAACAAACGCGTCAAATGGGTAAAGGCTGCTGGACGAGGTGGATGCGAAAAGAGCAGAAGGGCTGCGACTTACGATTGGGCGCTGGACTTGGAGCCGCTGGCCTTGCCTCCGGATTTGCCGCCAGTCATTTTGATGGAGTAGAGGTGATTTGGGTAAAGCTGGAAGAGCTGGTGATCGAGATGGGTGCTGTGGGCGGCGGTGGTTGCGGATGGGCGTTGGTGGGCGTCGAAGAGATGGATGAAGAAGAGAGGGAGTCGTTGGTGGGCGGGGCGGCGACGCTGCTTATAAGGCCGGCGCGGGCGTGTTGTGGTGCGCGAGATCACCCTGCTGCTGCTAGCGCGCCGGGCGCCTGCTCTGCGCTGCTCTGCTCGCTGTGAGAGAGGCGGCCCAGATCAAACTCGCCTAGCCACCCACCCACACGCGCGACCGCCCCGGGCACGGGCCCCACGCGAGGCAGGCGCGGGCGCCGGATCACAACACTGAGCGCGCGCACCTACTTATACCGTGCCCGCCGCCCAACCTCGATGTTCCCTCCTTCATCTCGACACCATCGCACAACGCACCCACGCCCACCGCATTCATCAGCTGCATCACCACGAGCCTTTGCGCTTCACCCACTAGCCCTTTCCCATCTCACTAGCAACCCTCAAATCTTCCAAAATGCCTCCCAAAGCTACCAAGACCCCCACCACCGCTGGAAAGGCTCCGGCAGGCAAGGCCCCAGCTGAGAAGAAGGAGGCTGGCAAGAAGACCGCCGCTCCATCGGGCGAGAAGAAGAAGCGCACCAAGACCAGGAAGGAGACCTACTCTTCTTACATCTACAAGGGTGAGTTTGCCGCGTCTCTCCATCAGCCGCTTTGCCTCGCGCAGCCATTGCGACATTGCGCCTCCAGCTCCATCGCCTCAGCAGGATATCTAAGCTAACGCGTTTTGTTCCCTCTAGTGCTCAAGCAGGTCCACCCCGACACTGGTATCTCCAACCGCGCCATGAGCATCCTGAACTCGTTCGTCAACGACATCTTCGAGCGCGTTGCCACCGAGGCTTCCAAGCTCGCTGCCTACAACAAGAAGTCGACCATTTCATCACGCGAAATCCAGACCTCGTATGTTTTGTGCCTTCCACTACGCCTTCCAATCGCTAATCATTGTTACAGTGTCCGACTGATTCTCCCCGGTGAGCTTGCCAAGCACGCTGTCTCTGAGGGCACCAAGGCCGTCACCAAGTACTCTTCCTCCACCAAGTAAGGGTGTGCGGTGTGGTTTTTCTTCATGGGTTTCTTTTCTCTCAGGCAATTTCTCGCCTGAATGAGAGGCGGTTCGGGGTGTGGCGCATGGGATCATTTTAATGCGATCATGGGACGGCTTTGCTTGATTAAGACCGTGAGTCTTCTGGATGACTTTCGGGGTCTACGGGGTTGTACATTATACCTCTGTCGGAAGAAATGAACACCATTCCATCTTCAAATGATCTCGTTTTCATTGCGATTTCACGTTATCCTTTCTCGCCTCTGACGCGGCAATTACTTGATGACACGTGAAGCTACGTTCTGATACTGGTACTGCAATCGTGCTCAATGATAGACGGTGGGCGGCACTTCAAATCTTCACGTCACTGATCTGGTACGAGGATGACAGTAACAGTGGCAAACGTTTCTTGGTCAACATGTCCACCATGCGGCATTTACGGATATACGCCATCAACTCCGTTTCCCATTCCGTGCGATGCAATCACCCATTCCCAAGCGAGCACGCCCATGCGAAAATTCGTGACGATCCAAGACGCCCGTGTGCATGACAGATGACTTCAATGTCCCCTCTCCAATCCTCAAATGACCTCACCCTCCTCGTCCTCCCGCTCGTCAAAACTCTCCACCTCATCTATTGCTCCTTCCCTCTCAACGCCCCGCGGCGGTGGCTCGCTCTGGCTGATGTGCACGATAGCTTTACCCTGAACACTCACAACCGTCTCTTTCCAGTTTGCAAAGTCAGCTTCGTCTTTGACCAGGAAGGCAACAAGCATCGAAGGGTCCATATCGCGAATCTCGATGCGCCGTAACCGGCGCGTGTGACAGGTGGCTACTTCTTCCGCAGTGTAGTCTGAAGGCGAAGAGTGATATGGAAGTAGTGGCCGTGTCAAGTGCGGGTCCAGATAGAAGAAAGAGTCGGATTGGACGCCGAAAAAGTAGTGAGACGCTGCTGTGCGGCCGCTGTTGCGCATTAGCTTTGAGCATGCAGCCTGGGAGAAGCCGAACACAGTGACTCACCCCGCTATGCCAACCGATTGCCGCATTTGCAGCGCCGCCTTGAGGGCTTCATAGTACAGGGGGTTGATCTTATCAATACCTAGCCGTGTGCCTACCAGGATCAGTGTAGGCTGGAAGTTACCATCGGCATCTGTGGCTGCTTGCCTCAGGTTGTCTTCGTATACGGTGGCGCCGTCACCAGTCACATAGACCCGTAGGCCTGCTGCTTTGTGGGCGTGGGCAAGCTCCTTGATGCACTGGGCAGCTGCGGATGGTCCAAACCACTGTCCTGGAAACTTGTCGCACTTGGCTCCGTGCTCAATGAAACGGTGGACGGAGAACGGTGCTTGTGGGTCGTCTGCGAATAGGGAGAGGATGGCCTTCTCGTCCTTCTCCGGAGTTGCGTCTGTGATGCGCCAGTCTGCGATGCTTAGCATACACTCCCAACGTCATCTCACCCAAGACACCCGACATACCTCTGCCCAGCTTGAGCTCTTGCAGCGCGTTTGCTAGGATGCACTGGCCACTGCGGATCATGCATCCAAACCCTGTGTCCGACGTGAATGCAGCTTGTGCCAGACTCTGCATCCGCACGCGAAACGTCATAGCTCCAGTCGCCTTGGGGTCCTGACTCTTCTGAATGGGCGCGAAGCCACTGCGGTACGTCATCCATATCCGCGACTCGAAGTCGTCGAGAAACGGCGTGGGCCAGCCGCGGTCTCTAGAGAGGCCTTCGCCATTTGCTGCCTCTTTGCGGTCCGTCTCTTCTAGACTTGTACGTATCCAACTGTCTTCTTCGGTGCCCGGCGTTCGCTCTACGTGGGGGGTCGACGAGGTAGCGTCGGGTGTGCTTGGGGGGTTGCTGGGGGAAGGCTTCGGTGGTGTCTGCTTGGAGGTGTACTGGCGGCCGAGACACCAGACGGGGGCTTTGGAGTCGTTGGACGGCTCTGGATCGTAGAGGCTGCGGACTAAGCTCCTCCCAACGCGCTCGATCTCGTGCATGGCGGCGGCGTTTCGTTATGGCTACTCTTAGGCTTGCCTATTATTAGTACGGAGCATTCCGGGTGCAGTTTCAAAGAGTGCAGTAGGCTGAGGGAGTAGACAGGCGCTGTTGGGAATGTGAAGTGGTGGAGGTGGCTGCGGGAAGCTACAGACGCTGCAGGGCTGAGGGCCTTGAGGTCATGCTGCCTGGGCCGCGGGGGAGCGTGTGTTCACTGGCGACGGGTCACGATGCACGTCAAACGGGCGCCGTCTTGCAATCACTGCCTGAATAGCGGGACGCTCTCTGCGCACAGATTCTCCTCGCAGCTGTCCTTTGCGAGCGACAGAAGCAGCGTTTGAATGCATGAGGCATGAGCGGAGGTGATAGCTGCGCTTCCACCCGTCACTGGCGCCGAATCAGACCGATGACGCCCGCGCGCCCCGCCACACCAGCACATCCATGTCGACATTAACATTGTGGCACCAGTCGCAGAACTGAGACTCAAGACTGTCACTCACGGAACGTCGTTATTAGTACTGGTAGTCGAGTTTCTCGCAAGCAGCCCGACGAGGCAGTCTCTTCTTGGTCTCTTCTTTGCCCCATCAGTACTGCGTTTGCCAATCGAGTGTGCTACCAAAATCTGGAGTCGTTTGCTTGAGCATATTGATATCTGAACTTTACTTTCACCGCGACTCATCGATTCATTTCCCACTGCAGACATCATGGGCCGCAAGAAGAGCAAACCCTCTGCCAAGGCCAAGACCAAAACAACGCCTCGCGGTCCACAGCCCAAGTCACGTCAAGCTCCTCGTTCCTGGGTCCAAGAAGGCATGCTCGCCATCCCTCCTCTCGCGAGCCGCAGTCTAATTGTCACGCAGCTGTACAGGCAAAATTCTCGCTGGCCGACGAGGCGCGGTGGGCTTCGAATCACCGCAGCAGCGCCTTCGACTCTGGCAAAAAGCTACGCTTTCTCAAGGTAGATTTCGTCAGCGCAGGCCTTTTGGAAGGAACCATCCCCGTCAAGCAGACTCCTCCCTCACCTCCTTCCCCGGCAGATCCGTCCGCCAGTCTGACGGCTATGGCAAACATGGCAATTCGCAGTCCCTCGCCCACGCCATCAGTCTCAAGTTCCAGTGAGGACGAAGTTGTCTTCCAAGGTCGCGGCTCTACGCCATTCGGTCAAGCCACGGCACCTTCTACTGCTCACACGAAGCCAACACCAACTCTCACCAACAAAAGTTTGCCGGTGCCTTCTCTGACTGAGGATCGTGGGTCTGATCGCGACGTGCCTCATGAAAGCGCCTCTGTCTCCGACGAAGCCGCTCCACAGCTCACTGGATCTTCTACTTCGGATGAACGCACTCCACGAAAGGAGACTGCCAGCTCGGTCAAGGCTACCGTTCGAGTCCAAGGTATATGCCGCACGCCATTGTCCTAGTGTGTGTTTGCTAATTCGCTTCGTTAAGAAGACGTCGCTGTGGCCACTCAGGCTGACTCCGATGGAGAGAGTGTCATTGGTGATGCGTTCAAGAGTCGACTCGGAGATCAGTCCATCTGGATGACCAACACAACTCCGTGGGCATCCAAGTCCAAGCCTGGTATTGGCTGGTTGCCAGTCAATGAGCGACCAGACCTTGGCTCCTTTCTTAGCGGCGCAGTCGACCCTCGGGCGGCAGCTATGGATGATTACATGCAGAATGTTGAGGACTTCGGTATTTCTGGCAACAGTACATTCAAGCCACGCAATCTGGATCTTTCCGAGGGAGAGGATCGTTCCCAACAAGACAATTCCGACTCTGAGGATCTCGATGACCTGGACCATACCGAAAACAAATGGGATTCGGAAAATTTGAGAGACCTCGAAGGTTTTAGCACTTCTTCAGACGTGATTGACAAAATCGAGCGCGTGGTCGCCACTCGGACTCGGAAGAGTGGACCACAATACCTCGTGGCGTATGAAGGATCCACACCAGACGACCTGCACTGGCTGCCGGCTTCATTCATCACGTGCGCCGATGAGCTCGAGCTGATTCGCGCATTCGAAGCCACGCGTCCCACTTACGATGACAGCAGTGACAGTGACATGGACGATAGCGAGAGCCTTGATGAAGAGCCTGAAGACGACGAATTCAATATCGAGATGTCCGATGAGCAGATCGCGCGAGTTCTACAAAAGCAGGAAGAGCTTGGGCTGGGTTCGGAAGAGGTGGTTCTGTACGGTGGGGACGCGTCCTTCGGTGAGCCCGTGACGGGGCAGCAAGCTTTCCTCCGACCGTCCAAGAAGCGTCAAGGTCGTAGCGGGCCAGGAAAGAGGTCAGAGCCTTCCTTCCCTTCGGCATCTGCCATGGCGGACGCCCTAGACGCGGACCCGTACAATGGCTTCGAGGTCATGGACGCCGAGCGACCGTCACTTAGGCTGAGGAAAAGAGGTCGCCGTGGCCAAATGCCGGCTGAGCTCTCCGACTCGGAGTTGAATGAGACACTCCACGCATCGTGGGAAGCTGACCGATCTAAGAAGCGTCTCAAAAAAGCGGAACGTGAAGAGCTGCGAAAGCAGGGATTGCTAGGGAGGAATGGCAAGGCACCTAATCTAAGCGCCAAATACAAGGATGGCTTCGACCTTAACCAAGTAATTGCGGAGATTCGCGACTTCGTCTTCTCGGATACTCAGAGGTAAGTTGATCAGTGTCCCGTTTCTAACAAACGTCGAGGATTAATAACAAGTAGCCTGGCTCTACCACCAATGGAAGCACATCGGCGTGCTGTAATCCATCAAGTGGTCCATCAGCTTAACATAACCTCGAAATCACGCGGAGATGGTGCAGATCGCTTCACAGTGCTTTCAAAGACCAGCCGGACGAAGACAGTCGATGATGACTTCTTCGAGGCGTTGTTCGAGAAGAAGCACGTAAGGGCCCGTTTCTCTATGGTCCCGAAGAACTCCAGCCGCGGCAAAAAGCCTGCAAAGACTGTTCGACCAGTTGTCTCGTACAAGGACGGTGAAACCGTCGGTGCGTCCGCGCCTGAGCTAGGTCCAGAAAATTTTGGCCATCGCCTCATGCAGAAGATGGGCTGGTCTCAGGGCATGGCGCTCGGTGCCGGAGACAACAAGGGCATCTTGCAGCCTATTGCTCATACTGTCAAGACTAACAAAGCAGGGCTGAAATAAACCACCCGGGTCGGTCTGAACGGGATTCGCACGAAATGCACAACATATTGGTACCATTGGTAGACGTCTCGTCAGCGGTTCGATTTGAGCTTTACGCTTGGTACGACGTTGGCTTTGAATTGCAGTCCAGGTGCGATCTGACCTTGGTTCCGTCGTCTTTTCTCTTTGTAATGTTGCATGTATGAAGCGGTTTCCGGTTTAGGGCGTTCGAATGTCTATGTTAGGGGTCTGCATGGCTGCATGGTGGTGGAGGCCGTCTATAGCATAATCCGGCGTTCTTCGACCGGCTTTTGGGTCTATATGCGAGGATGCCTGTTCTCCTCCAACGTCTACGTTAGGTACGCAGAACTACTGTATGCGAATACGTGGGGGTCTATGGCGTTGGGTTTAGAAGTCAAGCGAACGTCAGCGCTTGATACGGTTGACGCGGTCGTCGCGATGACCACATGATATCGACTCTCAAATTCACGTGTATCATAATACAGCCTACTTATGGTTCGTTCTTAAACACGAGTACGTGGTGATTTTTCTACCTAGAATCAACGTGTCGTCGCATGGGCGTCACTCGTCTCTTTACCTCCAGATCAAGGAACAACTCCTGTGAAATTTCGTAGAATCATTACATTAATATATTTTCCCACCGGCCATTCAGGCCCACGTATCTAATTCGCCCGCCCCTGGTTGAGGTGAAACTGTAGAGATCAATTACATGTTCACCCACTACAACAAAACAGCGTACTTCTATACCAGCAACGTTGGAATCGCCCACAACGATCAAACAGTTACCAGAGTATCAAAATCAAAGCTACCAATTAACGTGAGTTCGTGCAGGAACAACCTTGAACCCAGTCTAGGTTTTCAAGCAAGACTTGGGGGTGAAGGTAAAGTTGCCGGGTAAGCTCCCGCCCACCAACATGAGAGATTTGGTTCCGCACGCACGCATGGGGAAGAAAAAGGCCATCCAACAATATCTATCAAGCAGTCCACCAATTCAGAACCCGAGTGCCCACAATATGACCAATTGTACAGCGTCAATGCGTTGGAACTGATTGTAATACCGGCTTGTTGGCTGCTCTTCAGGTATAAAATTGCGAATACGACCAAGTCTATCCACAAAGCAACATCCGTAATCGTCGCTCTCACATCTAGAAGAATACTCCTCAAGCCATCGCAAAGCCAAGGTAAGATGCGTGTAAAAGTGATGGTCTATGACCTACCGCGATGCCGATGCCACAGGTTCATCCAAGTTTCTTACACCTGTTGCACCTCGTGCTCCAAAGACGACTTTACAACATAGAGTCCCTGATGAGCTGAACGCCGTATAGTCTGATCCGCACGAAACGTCGGTGACAAATTCAGAGCCTCGTGCAGCACAGATCGGCAACTAGGGTATGCGTGATTGAACTGCAACCTACACATATTCTAGAACCCTGGGCTCATTTGCGGGCGCTCAGGATATTTCAATATACCAATTCCCGTTTGCCTCTGTCTGGCACAATTGTAGAAAACGTCGACCCCACCACGTGCCACCCATCAACCACCCCTCTCCCCGAATTCCCTAGCCCAGTCCTCAAACTCCTTCAAACCCTGCTTCGATACACTCGGCCGTATGGTCGTGAGACTGGCTCGGAAGTCCTCGAACCGTATGGGCCGAATCTCATCCATGGTCATGTGGAGCAGCTTTTCGCCCAAGCTTCGAAGTGGGCCCATGGCAGCATCTTTCGCAAGGGCTGTGATGTCGGACCCAGAAAAGCCTAGTGTGCACGTTAGCTCAGGTCAAGGAGCGACAAGAACCGCCGTAGAGGGAGGAATGGTAGCGTACCTGCAGTCAGACCCACTAGGTCATCCATATCCTCCTCGTCCAACTCGTGTTTCTGGTGACTCATGAGCGTTTTCAACTGCGTCCGCCTGACATGGTCTTCAGGTAGTGGGATGTATTGGCGTCTCACGAAGCGTCTTCTCGCTGCCTCGTCAATCGCCCAAGGCAGATTAGTTGCCGCGAGCACCAGTACACGGCTCGCATCTCCTCTTTCCTTTTCTTTCTCACTTTGTTCCCGGCCGGCTGCAGCCTTGGCTAGGTCTGACCACTGGATGAGGAACTCTGTCTTGATGCGACGGGTTGCCTCGTGTTCGCCCGAGCCCGAACGTGCAGAGAGGAGGGAGTCGATCTCGTCCACGAAGATGATGGAAGGTGCAAGCATCTTGGCTAAAGAGAAGAGAGCCCTAACAAGCTTCTCAGATTCGCCCAGAAACTTCGAGGTCAAGCTACTCGCCGAGATGGCGAAAAACGTCGATCGCGACTCTGTTGCAACCGCTCTAGCGAGCATAGTCTTTCCCGTACCCGGAGGCCCAAACAAAAGCATGCCCCTGGCGGGTTCCCGGAGGCCCATGAATAGATCGGGACGAAGGAAGGGATAGACAACGTTTTCTTTCAAGGCAGATTTAGCAATCTCGAGACCAGCGACATCTTCCCAGTGGACCTCGTCACCCTGGATGACAATGTCATTGAGAATTTGCCTTGCTGCAGATTCGTCCACGCCCCGAGGCAGGTTCTTCATTATGCCACTGACTCTTTCTTTCCATTCGTCGGACTCATCTTCGGAGGTGGGCGCGCCTTCGGCCTCCGATGTAGGAGTCGGAGGAAGATCTGCGCGGACCGTGGCTTGCTTCATCTTGGGCTTTCTTTGCGCTGGACGCTGGCTCGATTCTGCTGCGTCACGGTCCTGGGGACCGTTGGTATCCAAGAGTGTCTCTGGTCTGGGCTTCCGCGCGCGATCCTTCGTCGGCACCGAAGGCTTGGGGGAGTTCTGTACTGGCCTCCTGCGAGGAGCATCGTTTTTCTCGGCATCCAGGTTGCCCCAAGACTGTGTCGCCGCTGACGATGCAATAGCCCGAGCGTCCAAACTCGTGGTAGGATACTCATTTCTGTAAGCCGGCAGCCCTGTACCGCTGGCTGGAGTACTCTTGATCCTGCCAAGTTCCATCGAGGCTCGTTGGGACTGCGGGGAGGATAGGTTCTTCCGGGCTACCTGGGGCCTAGAGGCGGGATCGCTGTCGCCGCCCCGGTTTTCTGGAGGTGGCACCGTGTAAGCAGTGGCGTTGAGCGACTCGGTAGATCGGAAATAGAAAGGGGCGGGGGCTTGGAGTAGTTCATAATCGGGGGGAAGGCCAGACGGTCTGTTTGACTCCTGACTAGTTCTTGGTTGCTCAAAGGATGCACGATGTCCCGCAGCGGGCGGTGTTGCTACCAAAGACTCCCTGCTCAAGCCGTTCGCCATGTACATGGGCTTGCTCGAGCTCGGAGCAGCATTTGTTCCCCAGGCTTGGGTGGCAGCCTTTGCAGCGGCAGGTGGACGGGAACGCATGGAGCTGGGCAGTTTCGCCGACGAGGGCCTGCTACCGTCCCTGGCCCCGGGCCGCAGTGTCCTCAGCATGCGGCCCTTCTTCTCGGGTGATGGCGTGCGCGACTCTCTTCTGTGTCCAGACGGCCCCGGGGACAGCGACTGGCCTCCTGCATACTGGGGCAAGCTGTTTAAGCGGGCAGAGTCGGCCCCAGAGCTCTTGCGCTGCTGCAGTGCCGGTCGCAGTGGCAGAGGAGGCCGGGACAGGTCAGAGAATCCGATTGGAGGCACCGTGCCACCACCGAGCCAGGTTGGTTCGGCAGCATCGCGAGGGGTGGCAGTCGTGACATGGGGAGGGGGAATGGGTGCGGCGCCCGCAGCCTCGCCCTGTAGCTGCGGCGTGGTGCCGTCCTTTGCTGTGTCCTCGCGGCTCTTTTTCAGCGTCTCCAGGAGGTCGACGCGCTCTTTGCACTGCAGCTCGAGCTGCCTCAGCGACTCCTGCAGCGCCCTGTCCGTCTCGGTCTTGGGGCGGTAGTTGGAGGGCACGCGGTAGGCATTGTGGTAGTAGATCTGGTCGAGGGCGCTCTTCCACGAGCGCAGCGCTTCGGCCTCGTTGTTCTGCAGAATAGAGACTTGTCAGCGGAGAAGACGATGCGAGGCACGCGGCAGGCTGGAGGGTCGGCGGCGCACCTGGCCCTCAAAGTAGACGGCGGTCGAGCATGTGAGGAAGCACTCGTCGTACGTCTTTTGCATCGACGACGAGGGGTTGGCACGCATCATGGGGACAGCAGCAGTGTCCGTATAGTGCGGACCGGCGGGCAGAGTGTCTGTCGTCGCCGGAGATCGAGGGCGGGCAGGCGTGTGTGTTCAGCGCCAAGTGACGTAGCCGCTGCCATTTGACCAGCACGACGTCTGCGAGGGACGAGTGCTGTTTGCCCGTTGCGTCTCTGCTTGCGTCGTCAGGGCCACACAGCCGCGTCTGAGCACATGCCGCGAGCTTATCCCAACAAGAACCCTTCTACTGACAAGGAGAGGTGGTGATCACGCTCTGCCTCGAAGTCGTCGCATGTGCATCGCGCTGGTCCTGGAGCTAAGCCCGCTACTGTGCCTTTATCGATTACGCACCCGTTGCCGGACACAACTGTACGTGACTACCAAGAGGCCGCCACTTCACAGCTTGTCACAAATTCAACCGGTCAATGATGGAGGGCGCACCAGAGGGTTAGGCGCCGGTATACTTCGCCGCCGTTCGAAGTCCTGTATTCGTCCTATGATACACGTGCGTGTTGCCGCACCCCCAGAAAGAAGCAATCCCATACGCCGTCGCGGTGGTCTTTATGCCATGGCCCAGTCCTCTATGACTATACAACGAAGAGAAAGAGCAGCATGACTGATATCTATGACCTTGCTAGATAGCAAAGAAGAGCTCGTGTTGCTCTGGTACGCATTCTGCGTGGTGTTGTCTTCACCACGCGCTCTTGGAATATCCAACATCCAGTGGCGCCCCGCTAGCACGCCTTGACACCTTGCGGGCTGTAACATGCAAAATAACTTTTCCTTTTTTGTGTGCAGAAGGCTATCGACCCTCGCTCCGAGCGATGAAGAATGCTTTCGCCATTTCGTATGCGGACCTGCGGTGACACGTGTTAGCCATCACCCATGCATAACAAGCTGCTCAGATCACTCACCAACAAATAGCGGTGCTGGGCATCGTTGTTATTATCCGGGGCTTCAGACCACGAAAGTACCCCTTGTACCCCTCGCGTCGATGTATGACCTGCGCCGCTTGCCACAGCCCGGACACATTCCGAAGTTCTGCATCCGCAGCATTTCCCCGCGTCTGTAGTAGCGTCTTGATAACATCCAAAGGAGTGGTGAGACCAGCAGCAAGGCCGCCAGCAAGTCCTCCAGCGGTGCAATGCGTCGTAGGGTCGTATCGGCCGGTGGGGTTCATTACTTTTGATATTGATTCGTAGGCCATGAATTGGAGAGCCGTGAAGGGTACCGTCATGCACAGCGTTGTGGGATATGAGACGTAGAAGGCGGACAGCCCCTCAACGCGAAATACCTCGCGAGCGCATTGAGGAACGGACTTGTACACCGAGCCATGCATCTGCATCCGTTGCTTGACCACTGCAATGTTCAGTGATTGCTTGTCAGACAGCAGTTTGCGCCAACTCACCGTCGAAGGGGTTCATGAGGGCGTCGCTGGCAATTGTAGCCGCGGCACCACTTGCGGCTACACCATGTTAACATTACAGCATCCCGCAGAAGCCAAAGGAGCCACGCACCAGCTGCGAACGGATGATGCTCGTCGTTCGCACCTTCGTTCCCGCCCAGACTTTGCTTGACAGCTTCATAGGATGCGAAATAGACAGCATGGGCCGGCCCGGCACCGAGAACGACACTCGACAAGCCTCTCCATAGTGTCCTGAAGCCCTCCACCCTTGATATTGTGACCATGGCGTTGGAAATGCCCGAGTACATGGCGGTTGGTGAGGGGCTCACGACTTGCATTCGCGTCTGGAATCTGGTCAGCGCGCATGTCTTGGGCACGCATAAGCCAAAAGCCTGAGGCGCACCTTGAGCAGGTCAATTGGGTACATGACCGAGTGTTCCTGGCGGCGAAAGTCAGTCTACCAAGCATGCTGCCAGGTCGGTGGGCGGCGGCGTACGGCAATGCCGGCGAACGCGCCTGCCAGCATGTTCGCGGAGAGGGAGAAGTTGGGCGGGAGCGACTCATAGCTATACTGCGGGTCAGAAGTGCTCCATGAAAGACACAGAGCGCGACGGGGGAGCTGTACTCGTGTTCTACTTCTTCGACGTGGGTGGCCATAAATCCACCGCCTGCCGGCGCGTCCAGTGCCAGTTTGAGGTCGTTGATGGGGTAGGATCTGATAAGATTGCTGCAGCTATGACAGCAGTGCGTCCTGGGGAGATGGGTGGTTGAGCTTCTATGTACCAAGCTTGCTGCACTTTTGTTTGAAAAGCAAGAGGCCTGGGCGTCGCATGGGCAAAATCATGAGCCGAATCGCCGAGCTTTCGTCACAGCGCCGCGCAGAAACAACCAACTACCCCAACGACCTCGCCGCCACTCGTTAATCTACCGGGCAGATTGCAGCAAGGCCATCTACTGCTCTGCCTTATCTGGGGAGCTGCACTATTCACGGCCATGTCCTGTTGCGGTATCCGCACGCCCATGGGTACGTTGTAGCTATGACAGCTCGACCGCGAAGCTCACCGCCGCGGAAATGCAGTCGTCATCGCGACGACTGCCAGACTCCCATGTCGATTGCTGCTGGAGCGGTGGAATCTTCGTAGAATGCATGTTTGCTACGATTAAAGGCCTTGCTCCGGCGCATCTCCGCGAAGGCCGTATCTATGTCCAGGACTTCTGTACGATTATATCCGACTTCAAAATCCCGAACTCGGAGGTCAACGTTGGAAAGGATTCTTTCGCACAACTGGACGGGCAAAATCTTTGACTCTGCAGATGACCCTCAAACACTCCATCGTACAATAATATACATCAGACTCGGTTTTCTCGGTCTTATCCTGATCGTACCACGTAGATTTCCTGTCAGCCAATTGCGGCGAAAACCTCCTCCACCCTCCGATGCGTGCCAGTGACACCACCGATGCGACTGCGGCAGCTGGCCGTGTAGGAAGCCGCCGTGCCAGTCGCTTGCTGCTCAACAGTCGCAACGCTTATGCCACCTAGGGAAGCTGACAATGTCTCTTATGTTACTCACACCGGAGAGGTAACACAAGAGACGGTCGAAGCCGAGTCCAAAACCGCCATGCGGGACGCTTCCATAGCGACGGAGATCCAGATACCAGTCCAAGCTCTCAGAGGGAGCTTCTGCCTGATCGTCTGAAGTGGGGGATGTTGCATTGCGGAGCCCGTGATCGTCCATGGCTTTCAGAAGCTCAGCAAGTCGATGTTCACGCATGGATCCTCCGGCTAACTCGCAGACTTCGGGGACCAGCAGATCAAAACACGCCACCGAAGGTGCAGCTTGTGTCTCCATGCTGGTATCAACGGACGGTGCCATGTAGAATGGCTTGATGCTGCGGGGGTAATCTGTTACAAACAGAGGGCCCCCTTGTCCTACGGTGTCGGCTAGAAATTTCTCATGTTCGGTTTGGAGACCTTGCAGGTGATCGGGCGGAAAAGCAAACTGTGTCTTCCCTTGAGCCACCGCGTCTTGGAGCTGCAGTATGGCGTCGTGGAAAGTAATCCGCGGCCAGGGCCCGTCTATCAGGCCCTGCCACCTTTGTGCAAGAGCACTGCGGGCCGTAGCGGAAGCGTCTGGGCCCGCCTCCTGTGCGCGGGCTTCGAGTAGCTCCTGCCCCACGCGGGAGGCTTTGAGATGTGTTGCAGTGTGCCTGAGCATGCCTTCTATGACATCCATCACGTCGGATACCCGCTCTGTAAACGCAATCTCAGCCTCGAGCATGTAGAACTCGCTCAAGTGTCGCGGAGTATCACTCTTTTCGGCACGGAAGGTGGGTGACAGCGTCCATACTTTGCCAACCGACTGAGCAAGTGCTTCTAGGTGGAGTTGGCTGGACACGGTAAGGTACTTTGGGGTCTGAAAAAATAAGTCTTCACGTGGCTGCTTCTGGTCATCTGTGGGGCGAGTAGGAGTAGTTGTCGAAGCTGGAGATATTGTAAAAACCTCTCCTGCACCCTCACAGTCGGAGGAGGTGATTACTGGTGGATGGGCTTGAATGAAGTCGTTGATAGAGAAGTAGTGGGTCACTTGAGCAGTGACAAGAGATCTCAGCCTGAGGAGTAATGCGTTGAGGGGCAGACGTGACCGCAGATGCGGCAGAGTGCGCAGGAACTCAGGCGTCTGGTATTTTTTCTGCAGCGGATTGCTCTAAAGTTGTCACGGACGTATAATCAGCTTCGGATAGACGAGGTGGAGGTCACGAACACAGTGCGGTTGAGGAGAAAAGACTCACAGCAGCATCATTCTGGCCCAGTATGCGGATGCTGGAGGCCTGCAGTTCGCGTGCCTGCTCCTGTCCAGGTGATGGAGTCCAGTTGCCCGTGATTGATACTGCAACGCCCGTGGACAGACTAAGAGGCAAAGGCAGAGTCAGATAGGCGGAGTTCAACAGAGGACTTGGTGTCAGCGACTGACCCGTCGGCTTGCTCCGGAGTGAGAACGGCTTGCACAGTCTGCATGGACGAGCCGTCTCCAATGGCTGCGAATGCTACACGCTTCTGCTTCCTTACGGTGCGCACGAAGCCATTGAGCGTCAGGGTTGGACACGGTGGGGTGGGGCTTAATAGTGAGGCTATAGTGGACGTTGGAGAGCTGGACGAGCTGCAGCGGCGCCCACTATGCCATGTTGCAAGCGTAGACGGGGGCACGGGAGCGCGCCGCGAGGGGGACAGCAGTAGCAGCAGTGGCAGACGGGAGACGGGCAGACGCCGAGGCGGCGTCGTGGGCATGGGCGCGTCCGGCAATGGCAAGCGGCGGCGCAGCAGCGAGCGTCAAGCGGAGGGGATGCAGCGAGGTGTTTGATTGACTGATTGATTGATTGACCTGGCGAAGATTGGGGAGACCCGACGACGGTGATGTTTTCAAAAGTTCTGCGATGACTGCACTGGCCCCGGCACTTAGCGAGCGATTTGAGCCAGCTTCCGGGAGCTTGGGCCCCGGCCGCCCAGGTGCCACTGCAGAGGATCCTGGGAGGCTCCGTATGCGTGGTACCTACCTAGGTACTATACTGTACTACGTCGTACGCTGTCATCAGTGGACTTCCCAGTGTCCTGGACGGTATACGGCACCGGTGCTTCTGCCCGGCACCACGTATCGCGCCTCCAGCTGAAGCGGTCTAAGGCATGCACGCCCCCGCGCTCGCTGCCTTCTGATCTCCCTCACATCACACCGGGGCCCTGTCCTACCGTGCTGAGACAGCCGCGAGACCCGTGGGAGCACATTGCGTGACATTGCGCCGGCTGTGCCCTTCTACAGCTCTCTGCTCCGGACAAAAGCACTCCTTCGCCTGTCCCACCCCGTTGAGCGCCCCGATTTCAACGGTTGCTTGACCTCCAGCTCTCATCGCGCACAAGAATGCCGCTGCAGCTTCCCAGGAACGTCCGCCTGTCCTGCGCCGGATTTCCTCGCCCAAGCATCCGGCCATGTTTCCCGTTGCCGGTGTTGGGGGAGCCTCGGTGATGCGCAGCACACGCGCAGCCCTGGAGCCGTCACCTCGCTACCTGTGTAGCTAGATCTCCCTGCATGTGGCCGGAACCACTCTATCGACCTGGTAGCGAGCTGCGGCAGAGGTGCAGGATCTAGGATCTCACTAGCATCGTGCCACTACTGAGATCTGGACTAAACTCTTCAAGGCCGTCCAGATCGACAGGCGAGGGCCTGGAAGATGCCTTCTGACGCCTGCTCTGTTGCGACCTGTCGTCCATGTCATAGGCATGTTTTCGAGAGCTATCAGCCTTTCCGCATTGGTGCCTGATCCAGTCATTGCTGCGAGGACTGCTTCCGGCCGGTGAGTCCTGCGCGTTCCCTAAATTGTGGCCGGCACGAGTCAAGCCTCTTCTGCGTGTGCAGCTTTGCGTTAGGACGCTGCGATACTACCCGTGTTTGAGCCCTGTATGAACAGAGACGGCATCGGCCTTGTCGATTCACGCACAGGACTGCCGTTTCTGTATTGGGCAATGACCTGGTGCCCTGCTAGTGACCGCTCCATCTGGCTTGATTTTAGTCCTCCCTCTATCACACGCCTTAACCACACGAGTAAGTCTTATAGTCCCTCACTCGCCGGCAAAATCCACATGTTTGCACACTGCGCTTTGTCGGGTCCTTTCATTCTTTGCTGCCCGGTCTCTTGGCCAGAAACTCTCCTCCGGGCTCCGTCGTTCTGTACCTAGCCACATATTATCTCTTTTTTTGCTTTCTACTATAGCACCCGAATATGCCGCCGTCTAGACCAAAGCCCTCCGAAGTAGCTGCCGAAGCAAAGCGCATCTACATGCCCCATATCCTGAAGCACTATATCAGAGATCCCGTGACTTCATACTTCTACCCTGATTCATCTGCAATCAAGATCGCCTCCAACAAGAAATCACAACAACGTCTGCGAGTCGCCGTAGTCGAGGGAGATCCCGTGGATTACGCCCTCGGCTGGTATCAGTATCTGGCATCGGATCCAGCATATAGGGATTCCGCTAAACGTATACCGGTGGTGAACATGGCAAACGAGAAACGCGCGGGCGGAGACTGGGAATCTGGTTTGATGGCACCCGAAGAATGCTTTGCTCGCCGGAGCAACCTTGTGCATGCACTCACTATGCCATGGAACGCACGCGGAGGTACTGCAGATAGTCTCTACCCTATTCCACAGCGAGGAGGCATCTATTCTCCGCAAGTGTGTATGTTGAGATCTCAACCAACCCATCAGCGAATACTTACCTATAGTAGTTGTATTTCGGGAAGGACCCGAGCAGAATTACGTTGCGTGGAAAGATATGAGATGGCTTCCTGTGTTATCCGTGGCCCCTGTGCGGAGACCCAAGCTGGATGAGACAGGCGCGCATTACTCCTTTGCACAAGAGAAAGAGCTCATGAGGGAGAAGATGAGAAGCGTTCTACGCATTGCCTCGTATTGCGGGCACAGCAGTGTTTGCATTGGAGCATTCGGCATCGGTCCAATCTTCCGCAATCCAGTCAGCGAGGTCGCTAGCATGTGGAGGAAGCTGTTGTTTGAGGAAGACGAGTTCCGGGGAGTGTTCACCGACGTCGTGTTTGCCATTGAGAACAGCGGTCCAAGCAAGGGCGCACAGTCCGACGCCGACGTGTTCAGGAACGAGTTCGACCCATCAGCAATCTTTCCCACTCGGTACCGGTGAAAAGGACCGCTCCTACCATACGCAAGGACCGATTCGTGATGTCAGAGGCGGGCGGCGGAGTAAGTGGAGTTCGTTTTGGCGTTTGGGATCTTGGGGCGCTATAAGCGAACCACTAAGCATTTCGGGTATCAACACATCTTCGCGTCTGTAGCGCGGTTTCTATTCAGACGTCTCTCCAGTTTCAAGCATCTGTCACCGCTTGCTTTTCTTTCCGATCTTGGCGGGCACAGGTTGGGCGTCAAGTAGACTGGTCAAAAGCAAGGAATCGTACATCTTTCTGAAGTGACTGCCACATGCCAGCTTAGTGCAGATCGGTCCACTTCGAATACAGCAGTCCTGCAGAAGACTGTAGTCTAGCTTGCGAACTTTCAAGTAGTCAACAGTGGGTGGGCGAAATAGGCCGGATCGCGTTCCATCATCGTTGATTCGTTTGCCATGACGACGCTCCAGTTAGCTACCACTTCCGCTTTGAGACATTGATCACTGTTCGTGCTTAGCGTGTGGGTGTATACATGTTGATGGTGACGACATCATACTGCACATGCGGGTGCTATGGTTTGAGACAGCCTTGGAGGCCTTGGAATCAGCTGCCGGCATTACTGCCACTGGGGCTGCTTCATTTTTGCTACTTGACGCACGATGCAAAGTCGATATTTCCGGACACAGAACTATTTCACTGTAGCGTACTAGCTTTGTTTGACCTAACCTTGGGTATGCAGCCGACCTGCACTGCGAAGCAGCGAGTTTACATAGTATACATGATTTTACAATTGAAATGTGCCATCAACGAACGCCTCACGACGACCCACGTGTGGGTAGTTGAGGG
Source organism: Lophiostoma macrostomum CBS 122681 (assembly GCA_010405375.1). NCBI lineage: Eukaryota > Fungi > Ascomycota > Dothideomycetes > Pleosporales > Lophiostomataceae > Lophiostoma > Lophiostoma macrostomum. The sequence goes on along the minus strand of MU004318.1, from coordinate 229,356 downwards.
GCAACGATTTCTCCGCCTTCGGCTTCGATCTTTTTGATTGTCTGCTCTTTCTGGTAGTTGACTACTCTCTGCTTCTTGAAGTAATCCACCTAGACGACCCCAAGTCAGCAATTGCCGCGTCTGCCGTGTTCATCGCTGTCGCTCCAGGTTGACATACCCAACTGTGTGCGCAATTCTTCTCAAACACCTCGTTTTGCTGGCCACAGGCCCTTTTGGATTTTGCTATTCCATCTTTGGTGTGTACGCTGTCGAGGATGTTGTTCTGGTCCAGGCATTCAAAGAAGGCGTCACGGGCCTCGTAGCATTTGGCCCGATTTGACCTGCTGGGCGATTCGAATGCGCCTCCCGTCGTCTTCTTCACGCCGTCGTCGCCGGAGGATCCCCAGGGTAGCCAGCCCATGTCTGATGGTAGCGGCGGTGGAGTCTCGACGAGGATTGTCAGTGATCGCTGCTGTCCGTCGGCTGCAGGGGTGGCTCACCTTGTCGTGGGAAATGGGGGATCTGTAGGTTGATGGAGATGCAAAAGTCGCAGGCTTGGCGATGTCGTGCAGTATGACGCGATGATTGGTGGTCTGGTTGTCCGTGCGGACCCCCGAAGGCAACCTCGACCCCCATCTTTCCCAGCGGACTACCTACCAACAACCGAACCAGTTCACGCTCAGCCTGCGCGCATGCCAAACTCATAACATCACCCCACAGGCTGATGCCTCGTCGCCGTCGCCCCCCACGGCCCGGTGCGCTCGCGGACCTCTCGCCTACCCGCATCCTCTCGCAGATCGTCGTGCTGCAGCTTGCCTACTATGCCTGTGCCGCCATCCTCATCATCTTCACTGCGCTAGTCGCCGGAAAGGAGATCAGCACGGATCTGTTATTTAACTGGCGCAGTTTGCGCGGCGACACCACCGTGGGTTGGACCCTTGGTCTTGTCTGGGTGTTGAATAGCCTCGCCTCGTGAGCTTCCTTCAGATCCTGGAGCTGTCGCATGTGTCTAACACTCGGAAAGGGCCGTCTTTATACTGCTTCTCATTGCGCGCTCGAAACTTGTTCTCGACTTCGCCCTCACGATACACTTCATCCATCTCATCGTCACCTCACTATACTCGCACGCTCTGCCCTCGAACGTCTTTTGGTGGGCATTACAAGTCTGCAGTGCCACTTTGATGACGTCCATCGGCGTATGGGCCTGTCAGTGGCGCGAACTCCGGCCGATCAACTTTGGTGCTAAAGGTGGAAATGGCACTGGGACAACACAAGATCCTCTCCCTGATGAACCCGACAGTGTAGGCCAGTCAAGGGGTCGCGGAAGAGGCAGAGGCAGAGATGGTGCTGGTGAGTACGAGATGGTGGGTATGGAGGGCGACCGTAATGTCTAAACGGCATCAAATCTGCATTGCGTGGCGCGTGGTTTTGACTAGGGCGGGTATGGCACGATCGGCGCAATGGCTGGCTCTTGTATAAGTCAATCTGATATGATGTCTTGTCTCATTTTGGACCAGCAGCATTTCTAGCACGGAGTACCCGAATCCCTTACAATCATGGAAAGATGTCAACAGTCAACTGCATTCTATACTGCCTAGCCCTTTATCGAGTTGTATGGCGTCATCCGAGGCGTGGAATTCAAAAAGAAGACTGCAATCCGCCTTATCCGCCGGCCATACCGTACAAGCAATTCGACCCAGTCGACTCAGCGGTGCAGCTTTTCGGTCTGAGTTGACTATCGACACGATCTTTGCCGACTTTACACCGTGGGGAATATTGGCACCTAGTATGTTAGGACGTCGGGATCGAGCTGTCATTGTTGGGTGCTTTACCGGCTGCAACATTCTGTCCCAAAGGGATCTCGATGTATCTTTCCTCCTCATCATTCAAGGTTGTGACGATGAGTATGGCACTTGCCAACCCGAGCTCTTCGCTTCTTTCGTCTCCAGGTTGGGCGAAGAATATCGGATGCTGCTGAAAGCTATGAGACACGCTCGCTGCGACGACGCAAGTGGCGCAGCAATAAGAAAGCACCGTCAACAAGTTGGCAAAGCTCCACATCATCGGACCTGGCGTGTTTGCAATGAGGATCTCAACTTGAATAGATTGTTAGGTGCCCCGAAAGAATTCAGGGGAGAGGCCGGCAATGTGATACTATATGCATGCAGTGATTACCGGCAACACGGCTCACGGATACCATGGATATCGAGTGCTATAATAGCCGCGATCGCCCGCCGACGCGCCTGCACCGCAAATTCAACAGAAGGCGTCGGAGGGAGGTTTAGGGTATAGCCTAATCATACAGAAGAAGTGCTTGGTATCATACGTCGTTTCAAGTCCACACATTCAGGTGGATAGAAGTGGAGTAACTCCAACTCCAGAAGTGGTCCGAGATTTAACCTGTTAACCGGGAACGTAACGTGATGTCGCGTGGGCTGTCAAACTCTGCAGTGGCATGGCGACGTAGTCTTACTGTGGTATATTGCTGAGAATGAATGTCACCGCATGTCGAACCGTGCTGGGGTACGAGGAGCGCATGTTAAGCGGAATATAACTCTGTCAACCATTAAAAGGTCTGTTACCGTCTATACCGTCATCCAGACAGCGTTCTACACGACTACGCGAGCCCGTTGTCTATGACTTGATTATTATAGGGTCTTGTACCACGCTGTAGTGTTTTTGGTAAGGACTCAATGCTGCCGTCAACTGACGCTTCTTGTCCAAGGTTTAGACGTGAATGCGCTAAGCCATCTCGAGCATCGCGCGCCAAGGCTCTTCGCTCAACCCGCATCCTTGGGATCGCGAATCTGCTACGAACACAAGCCTAAATTCCTCGTGACTCGCAACTAGGTCGTTCACAAAGATTCGGGAGAGGGTGAGGGGAAGATGGATGGAAGAGGTAGTTTTCCAAGCGGGTGGAACGGGCGGCGACGGCCCCGTTATGTCTATTCAACGAGTGGGCAACCTCTCCTGCCGTACCCAGCACCACGACGATTGGACAATCATACGCAGTTTCAACAGCCTCCACTTCAAAATAGGCAATATATATCTCCATACCAGCCATACCCACAGGGATACAACCCCCACTCAGACACCGCGTACCAACAGCCGGACGTTCCCTTTACTGGCTCAGTCACCCCTCAGCCCCATGATCCCTTTACTGCGGCAGAGCATGGAAACTCCATGGATGGGAGCTTTGGAACAAGCGTTCCAGTTGTCCATGAGGGGTTCATTCCTGCCCCAGGCAATGAAGAGGACGACATGATAGATGTTCCAGGCGCTCATCGAAGTTCAATGTTCGCAGACTACAGTGATGATGAGGCTGATAGTGGCGATGAATGGGACGAAGAGAGTTTCCTTGAAGATATTGAGGAGAGGAACGACAATACTGAGAAAGATGCCGACTTTTCCATGTCAGACGTCGAGGAATATGAAGATGACCCCGATGAGATGTTGTTGGACGAAGACCTGGACGAGGATGAAGATGATGCCCGCCGCCGACGTTCTTCGGACTCTAAAGGGGCTAGGGGTAGAGGAACTAGCAGAGGCAGAGGCAGAGGCAGAGGTAGGGGTAGAGGCAGAGGAAGAGGAAGAGGAGGAGCAGGGCAAACGAGCGCTCGTGGATCACAGTCAACCCGAGGACGTAAGCGAGGAAGACCGAGAGGCAGACAAGGACCTCGACCAGCCGCTGATCCCGGGCCATACTTCAAAGACTTACAAAGGCGAGCTACTGATGCATATATACGGAAAGACTACCAGGCGGCGCTGGATTTCTCGAGTCAAGCCATCCAGCTAAACCCTGAGATCTTCGCTATACACGGTCTGGTATCCCAAGTTTACGCGGACATGGGTGACGAACTGAAGGCTTTGGAGGCTTTGCTGGTTGGAGGCCCTACGAAGCGCGACAAGAATCTGTGGCTCGGCATCATCGAGCGCGTGGAAAGCATGGACACAGACGTCCATCCGACTTTCGACAAGGAAACACAAACCAATGTCGTGCTGGACTGCTTGCAATCGATCATTTCCCTTGATAGCGAGGACTACGATGCACGCTCTCGTATGCTCGAGATCGAGTCTCAAATGGGTCATGTCTCTAGGTGCGTCAAACAGAGTCGACGGATGCTCACAATCCGACCAGATGATGTCGATGTATTGAAGCTGATGGCCCGGCTTGGTACATCATCCGCGAAACAAACGAGAATTCATCTGCAGAGAATCATTGAGTGTTTTGAGATATCGATAGAACATTTGCTCGTACACGAAAAACCATCGAAGGGTAAGCTCGACTGGTCGTTGCTCAATGTCTACCTGGACCTACTGGATCGCGCAGGTAACTACACACGTGGGCTTTCGCAGCTCAAGAAGCTCTCAAGGTGGATTCAGAAGAGGAAGGATGAAACCTATTGGGACAAGATGGAGGACGACCGCGAGTTTGATATCGAGGACGAACCACGGCGTACAGAAGTCCCCGAGTTTCTGCGGAGGTCATCGAAGACCAAGTACGGCAAGACTCTTCCTCTGGAAATCCGAGCGAAATTGGGCTTGTTCCGTCTCCGCCACGAACCGCTAAACTTGGCGGAAGCAATGGTGTGTTCACCCATGCAACGATACAAGAACCTTCTAACATATCTAGCGCCATCTTGACATGCTGGTACCAGAAGATGATGGACCCGACTCCCTGGCGAATGATTACCCTGATCTATTTCGCGACACTGCTGATGCTCTCCACGGACGCGAGCTGCACTGGGAAGCGTTGCGATTTTACGAAACTTTACACAAAGTTCTTCCTAACTACATGACTCTCAGGAATTTTATTGGCATGTATACCTCATATCAACGGCTGGAACGAACTGCTGAGGCAGATAAGATCTTGCAGATATTGCAAGATTGGAACGCTGACACCGTCGAGGACCTTGTCATCCTAGCAATGTTCTTCGAAGACAACGGGATGGAGGCCGAGGCATGGGCCCGAGCTGAAGCCACTTGGAAACACGGTGGCATTAGGCTGTTGAAGAAGGCTGGTTTTCGGCGCTATGAAGACCTCCTTGAATGGTCCTACAGGCAGCTAAAGGCGACCAGGGGAAAGCATAGCCACAGGAAAACACGTCTAATCAAGTATCGCCAAACACTGCGGGCAGCAACGAGAGCAGACGATGATCCGATGGAGGAGAACGAAGGAGATGCACCTGACATAGGCTCCCTCTCCGACCGGCCGGAACCGGGCCTCTTCAGGACAAAGAAATCGATAGCAACCGCTCGCCCACAGAACTTCCTCCCAGATGAGATCTCTGGAACCAACATTCCCAACGACGCCCTCGACCAGAACCTGTTTCGAGAAAAACTCAACGTCCTCGCAGAAGAATTTCCAGAGGAGCTCCAGGCATCAAGAGCCCAACACCGAGAGATTGTTGCCAGTTTTAAGCGCTTGCAGGAATTGTACAAAGATGCTGAGCATGGTGATGATGAGAGCATCAGCCAGTGGATGTCCATCGCCCGCGAGCTCATCGAGGAGTTTTCCACTTTCGACTTGTTCTACATCGACAGACGTCACGCTTTCACCGGCTACTTCCGACGTATGACTTCTGGAGACATTTGGAAAGAGGCAGCTCTAATGGTGCTCGCCGTTGCAGCCAACAACGTCGAAGACGGCGAGACGGAACCTGAAATCAAAGAGCGGTACGAGGAGCCTCCCGAGGAGTTCTACGGTGTCCATTTCGATGAATGGCTCGACACTTTCGCGAGCTACTCGCTCTTCCTCGCTCAAGAAGGAGAAGAGGACCGATGCTTCAGCACCATCGAAATTGCTCTCCAATCGAAGATTTTCTTCAACTCCCAGAAGTACGCACACCAACTGCAAATGTGTCGTCTAGCCTGTGCCCTCTCCCTGGACGCCTCCACCCAGGCCTCAGTCGCCATGCGCTGGTTTTTGAAAACGCATCCCTTCGGCAATGAGCTGTTTCGCCTGTACAGCTGTGTCAACCGCCTCTGCTCGGTCCCCTCTGGCTTCGCCACGCCGCCAGCCCTGAAACTCTTCCAGCGGTGGGCTAAAACAATGGACTACGCTCTCCTCACGCCGGAGCAACGCGGGCGGTTCAATTTCAGAACGGGCAGGGAGCAGGGCAACTGGCTCGCCAAAGCCGTATCCGTCGACATCCTCAAGTATGTCAAGGACCACGACCCGACCTTTTTCGCGCTGCACGGGCACGCGCTCATGTGCGGCGGCGGCGCGTACCAGGCGGCGCTGAATTACTACTTCCGCGCCTACACCCTGTGTCCCGACGACGCGGTCCTGAACCTGAGCATCGGGATGGCGTACGTCCAACATGCCATGAAGCGGCTGTCTGAGAATCGCCAGTTCCAGATCCAGCAGGGCCTGGCGTTCGTCTATCGGTATTACGAGTTGCGCACCAAGGATGGCGTCGCGGCATACTGCTCTGAGGCCGAGTTCAACGTGGGCAGGGTTTGGCATACGCTGGGACTTACGACGCAGGCTGTGCTGGCGTATGAGAGGTGCATTGAGTTTAGTCGGAAGATGAAGCGGGATGGGGCGCAGGGCAAGGGGGATGTTGAGGCGGGTGGGGAGGACTTTGCGGCCGAGGCGGCATTTTGCATTCAGACGATATACGCTTTGAGTGGAAACATGGAGGGGGCTAGGAAGGTCACTGAGGAGGTTCTGGTCATTGAATGATGACTTTATGCTGGATTAGTAGCGTGGGATGCGCCGAGGATGGAAAGCATGGACATGGTGCATTGTGTGAAAGATAAATACCCTGTACGTCGTATGTATAGAAAGTCATGAATGAAGGTCGTTAGAAAGGCCGATATAAGTTAACTGTCGTCTTCTACGCTGGTGTTCCTTTGGGCGAGCTGTTGGAAAGATAGCGTGTACTTTGACTCATCCGATTGCAAGACCCAAAGGATGAGCACCGAATCAGTCAGGTATGTAAGAGGAATCGACTATAATCAATGATGAGGCTGCCATCTGATTACATCAGGTTTTAGACTATATATCAATATCCTTGCCGACTAGGTGCCTTCACTGACGCACTGGAGAATGTAGCTTTGTAGGTGCTACTCTGCCCTTTCAGCCGTTGCTTTGCAGTGATGCCGGTACGGTCAGTCGTTGGTTGTGCGTTCATGAAGCTGTCGAATTCATCGTCAAGTCCCTCATCGTCGAGGCCATCATCGTCTTCAGGATTGGAACAGTTGTCTTCGTTTCTTGTGGAAACTGGCTCCGTCCTCGCAATGCGTGCTGGTGACCTGCTGTTTTTGTTTCCGTGTTCATCGTCTGAATTAGCATCTGCTAGCGTGCGTTCCGCGTCCGGGTTGGGGTTGGTGAATGGTTTCGATGCTAGCACTCTCCTCCGCAACTCCGCCATCTCCTCCTCGTCATCTTCCGACTCGGGTATATCATACGGATTCCTTGCGTTCCCACCTTCCCCACCTTCCCCATCCTCTTCCTCTTCACTGCCCTCCTCCTCATCATCGTCATCTTCCACAGCCATCCTATTCATATTCCCACCAGCCCACGCATCATCTTCGCCGTCCTCCTTCTCCTGCCGGCTTTTGTTATATTCCCTCTCAATCTTCTCCAACCACCTCTCCTCGGCCTTCTTGACCTCCTCCTCGTTCGCACAATCCCTATACCTCTTCAACAGCGCCCCATTGATATCCAAAAACGCCTCGCCATACCCAAAACTGCCCAGCACCTGTTCCGCCCAGTCCTCATGCCCACAGATGAAAAAAGTCGCAGCCAGCGCCTCAACACAATTCAGCCGCCACGGCCTGCCATAATTCGTCTGGTTCGCCGCGACCAGATACGGGAGCAACCGCTCCCCATTTCCTGCCTCATTCGTTCCCTTCTCGCCTTTCCCCTTCATCTTGCCGCTACTCCCGATGCGTGCCCACGGCACTTCATCGATGCGCTTCCAGCTCGCTTCCACGACAGCCGCGCCGTACGTCTCGCACAGCTCGCGGTCGGCGGGAGACAGTATCTTCTTGGCTTTCGGCGAGATGACAAGACCCGCGAACTTCTGGCCGACGGCGAGTTGCCGCATGAGACCCAGTCGCATCAGCTTCTTGCCCGAACAGCGCTTGGCGTCGCAGTGGTTGAGGTCCCAGCATGCTGCTTTGAAGGCGGGCTTTGTGGATCTGGGCGCGCGGGTCTCGTTGAAGGAGTCGTTGGAGGCGTCGGATGCGTTGGGCGACTGGTCTCGATCCGAGCGTGCGTGAGGTCCGCGTGGACGCGGCGAGTTGGAGTATTTCTTGTTGGACGATTTGAAGTCCTTCTTGTGGCGGACCATGATGGGAGATTTGGGGACGGTTGTATTGAGATTGTGATGCAGGAACGCGTGGTTAAGGAAAGGATTTCGCTTGCGGTTGGTGGAGTCGAGGTGATGTGGCGGGCGACGCGGTGATTTTGTATGATGCGGAGGGGCAATTCACATTGTTGCTATCGATAAGCCAGTTAGTGTCGTCATTGCATTCTACACTCAGACCAGTAACTTTGATATCCAATTCGAGACTCAAGCACTTGGGCGCGCTTGAATGCCAGAAACCAAACGCTGGCTGCAATTCTAATTGTACTGTCTATACACTGAGAGATAACGTGGGTATATGACAACAGCTCCAGCGGCCCATTGTCATACACAGTGGTGACAACAAATTTACAAGACCGTAGTGCCCTTTTTACCGACAAGTTGGCGATGCCGTATATAGCGCTCGAGCTCCTCATCACTTGACCAGCCACCCCACTCCGGTACACTCTCAACCTGTTTGCTGATCAATTGGGTCAATTCTTGCGGCGCAGGACTCTGCCGGTCTTCTAGCCGTCCATCAAGCGCGACCCGGACGGCTACCAGTGTTCTGCGAAGCATATTCGGTCCCCCGTGCTGCAAACTTGCACGACCGGAGATCAAAGGGAAGTTGTTGGTAGCCCAAGTCGTGAAGGAGTAGATGCCCTCGTAGTCGCCGAGGACGCCTAGAGCGCGGACGTACGAGTGAAGCACCGACGGGCTCGGTACACGTGGAGCCACCGGTCCGTCTCCTGTGCCTGCGTCTGTGTTCACTAGCGAACGGAACAAAGTTCGAAGTTGAATGGGTGCCTGGGAGAATAAGGACTCTACCTCTTTGACGTTAACCAAGTGGCCCTGTCGCCCGGATTGCGCTGCGTAGTGCACAGCAGCGCATAGCAGATTGAATTGTTCCTCATCCTGTTCTATGCCTTGCTCATGCATCGTCGCCACTAATGCGTAGGTGGTCCTATATTGTGCCGTCGTTTGGCGCTCCTTGGCTCTTTTCGGTCCCCACGAGCCATGTACTAGTTTGTGCATATATGCAGTCCATGCTGGTCGATACTTTGGCCTTAATTGGACAAGGAGAGAATATGCGTACTCGAGAAGGTAATGCTGGTCCGATTGTAACCTTTCGCCATGTTGCTCAGGCTCGGGCGTGATTGGTGTTGCTGACGGTGGACCAGCGAAAGAGCCAAAACGGCAGAGGAAGCGAATGAACGTCGCAAGAAAGTAGTCGGGTAATTGATGAGCGCTCGCTTGTAGGATTGAGGCGTCTAGTATCTGGCGTATTCCACCGTCGAAAGACTCTTCCGCTTCGTGCAGCATATGATGACCCTGATGAAAGTCTGGCGTGGTATCCAGCAGAAATGCGAGTAGCCTCTGTGATGGACGCACACCTTTTTGCTGCATCCGAGTATACAGCTCATTCCACGTAGGTACAGGCTCCGCAACAAAGATCATGTCTAGCGGAGACGTGGGGTCCGGTATCAGCTCTTTCATGTCACCAGCGACGAGCATCGTGTCGACGTCCGTTGCCGAGCTGTGTGAGGTTGTAGCAAACGGAGAATGCGCACCGCGAGCGTCGCTATGCTGTACCCTTTCGAACATGGCATGATAGACTTCGGGTCCAGTGGGAGCACCGGAGGTTTCATGAGCTAGGAAACATGCCCACGCTTCTGCCCTAGTGCGCGTGGTCCTAACGCGTGCTGCCCAAATTAACCGTTCAAGCTTTCGGTTACTCTCTCGCGTCGAGGACAAAGTTGGCAACGTCGTCCGCGTCTGAATGGTTGGGCTCGAATCCGAGTTCCATCCTGCATATATCATCGCGAGCTCTTCCCACTTCCCACCAGCATAACCTGCCTCGAAGGAACGATGGATGATGGCTGTGGCTCTAGAAACACCATATTCGTATCCTTTGCCCTCATCCATGGCGGTGCGCTTGTGCATCCATGGGGGCCATGAAGGTCCTTTGAGGAGAGCCCATTCCCGTTCCTGCAGAGTTTTGGCATGGGCGAGCTGGACCCTTGCAAGGCCCCGGAAACCGCGTCTTGTTACTTGTAATGGTGGAGAGGTGTTGGCCATAAATTGAAGCACTCGGAATTGAGCAGTCTCTTGATAATACGACGACAGGATCGGCTTCAACGTGACAGGCAGAGAGAGAAGTCCCAGAAAACCATTGGAGAAGCGAGTGATATAAGAAGACTTGGCACCCGACATCTTAGCATTATTAACGGTATAGATCCTTACTGTCTCAGTCGTGTAGACTGATGCGATCCAGGGTAGAATCTCAGGCCAGACCTTTCGTGCATGGCGTGTAAGGCGTATCACAAGTATTTTTAGGGCCTCCCAGCCCAAGGACTCTGCCTGCAACCGCAACTCAATGTGTGCAACAAATGTTGCTAGAACACGTCGCGGAATTTCGATGCGACGAAGATAAAGTAGCAGCAAGAAGAATGGCTGACGCTGGTCGGGCTCGAGCAGCCTCTGGAGGGCTCCACGCGAAGAAGGAGAGGTAAGACTCGCACTCCAGCGGATGACATGGTCCAGCGAATAGCCTTGACTTTCCAGCAGCACCGACTCCCTTGGTTGAAGCTCATACTCTGAAGAGCCTTCTGCGCTCATTGCAGTGCTTCGGACGTGGCGTGATACGACGGTATAGAAAGTTACGGGCGCATTCTGTTCGACAGGAAGATTGCCCTCTGGTTGAGACACCGGCTGCGTCCTTGTCACGTCTCCAGACGTTCCCAGATGAAGTAGTCCATTCGATGGATTGAGCCTCGACGGAGGAATAAGTCTGTAAAATTGCAGTTGAGGGAACCCCGACATCCAATCTATAATGTTTCCCGGCCGACTGGGTCGGTTGAAGCGGGATTTGCGAAAATTTCGTGTGGGTTTCTTCCCTCCTGTGCCTCGCAGCTCTCGAGGCGAGTCCAGATGACTTGTTCCAGCCGTTTCCTCTGAGCCATGTTCGCTCGTAGCAGCCTTGGTGCAGTCATGTGCCTGCAGGTCCGCTGCGGAGAGCGCCTTATCTACCCCGTCATTTTCCTCGTGCTCCGCAGTGGCAATACTCAAACATCTCTTGCCAATAGCACGGCTAGCATCAGGGTGCAAATGCCGGAGCAGGAAGCCATGGGTGTTGCGATAGCGCACAGGCGAGGCGATTGCGAGCGTGCTTTGCGATTGATGACAGTCGATCGGGGTGGTATCTCCGGTGCGACACGGCCGGAAACGGTGCGAGGGTCGATGTAAACATGTCTATGCTTAATGTCAGATGGTTTGCGACCCGGGTGGCCATTGAAGCCGTACCAGACACAATGACAGGAGCCGGCGCGTGGTGAGGGTGCGCAATTGGCATGCTCTACCTCGCGTAGCCAGCTGGAGGACTCCTGGCATTCATTGATGATGACAGCAACGACGTGGAGAGCCGAATGCGAGCGCGGAAGGGTGGAGGAAGGAAAAAGGTGTTCGGCGTTGCACAAAACTGCAGCTCTCCAGCCCTCGAGCCCAGGCCCAGGTAGGACTAGCGTGAATCATGGATCACATCCACCATCTATCCACGCAGCACACATCACCTTCTGCAATCTAAGCCTCGTGAAAGCTGCTCCTACATTACTGCCAGGCACGTGCTCGAACTTGTGCACGTCGTGGTAGGGGCGAAATAATCACTCGCGGCGACGGTCGGTGCAACAGGTGAACTGAGGCGCTTTGCTTGGCAGCGTGTCGCGCCAGGGCCATTCTGCTCGAACTCCAGAGTCGGCAGAGCACATCACCAACCACGACTTCGCATTCCTGTGCTGTTTGCGCTGCCCGCCGCGCGCGCATCCGTCCGGCAGCTTTCACGTCCGCAGCTCCAACGTCCTCGGTGCAGCAGCGGCAGGAGCGTCTGCAGTGGGCGCGTGTGGTGTTGCTCCGTCTGTGAAGGTCACTGGTGCTTGTCCGACCTCGCCTTGACGACGGCCGTGAGCGCGTTGCACCCTCTCGACCCCCATCGCTCGCGCATCGCAGACGGCGCTATCCATCACCATGGCCGCCGCCAACGGCACCCTCACCCCGCCATCGCTCGCGCCAGCACCAGCACCGACACCAGCACCACCCTCGCCCGCCCTCGCCAAACGGAAACGGGCAGACACGCAGACGGCCGTCACCAGCAATGGCGCGTCTTTGCCCGCGACGCCCCGTTCTCTGCGCGCCGCCATAGAAGCCATCGTCACGGTGCTGAAAAAGTAGGCACTTTCTCTTCCATGCCCGCCTCCTCGTAACCCTTCATGCCACTCTTCATATCACCCTGCCCGAACCGCTGCTAACCCGCGCGCACCACACAGCTACGACACCCAGCCCTCGATACTGGACCAGCCCATCACCTCCTCGGTGGCTCGAGCAAAGTCTGGTGAGTCCGAGTCCAAGCGGACAAAGCTCACGCCGCCCAATGCGCCCTCTTCAATAAACTCTCACGCCAGGGACGGCTCATACCCTTCTCTGGACGCGCTGCAAGAGGACGTCGACTATGCGACCGCCGAGATCCTGAGCGCTGCAGAGACCAAGGACGCTTCACCCGCACAACCACCTTCGACGAACAGTGCATTGCGTGTAAAAGCCCTCGCCTTCCAGGAGCGTGGCGCAGAATTGATCATGAGGGAGAAAGCCCGAATCGCCCATGCAGGCGGGTCTGAAGTTTCAACAGGGTCCGGGGAGGCCGCCGAGGACACAGTCGAGGTCAAGAGCGAGGAAATGCCCGAGGGTCGGACCGTTCTCACGCTCTACGGACACGCCCCAGCCCCGAAACAACTCTTTTCCAGCTTACAGCAACCGACGCGCGTGCTCCCCTCTGAAGCAGGAGTGATACCGGATTTCGACACGTCAGTAAAGATAACTCTTCCCCTGCGCGAGACGGGCCTGCCCAACATCATCTCCACCACCGAAGTGTATCCGCTTCCAAAAGAGGCGCAGGACAGCAAGAAGAAAACCAAGACCTTTGGAGAAGTCTTTCCTGCGCCTACGCACCTACCGCAGTTGAGTCCCCCGAAGATCGCTAAGCCCATGACAACGAAAAACAACACTATCAGTTTCGTACCGCAGGACTCTCTGCCACGCCCGAGCCGCAGAAGCTCTACCTATGCGAATCAGAACTTAGCCACCGGCAGCTGGTTAGGATATGGCGGCGTCGACATGCCGAAGGACCCCACCTCACCAACTGCCAAGCAAAAGAGTCGGCAGCGTGCGCTTAGCACTGGTGAAGCGCAACTTCCACCGTCCGAAGCGACCTTGGCCGCTGTCCAGCAAGCGAAGGAGGATGCACTCTTCCGTAGTGCCTATTCGAGTTTTGCGCCGAGCAAAGACGACGCGACCGCCATAGTGCCTGAAGAAACCAAGAACAAGATCTGGTGGCAAAGGATAGGGGAAAAGCGCTTCAACGACACATTCCCAGTGGATCCAGCTCTGCTTGGCCTCGAAGATGGGCCGGCAATTGAGATGATCGGCGAAGGAGAGAACGCCGATTCCTTCAAGGATGCCGTGGAAAACTTCACTCCAGTTGAGGACGATCCGTTCGAATCGCCCAAGAAGTCTGATCTGGAGAAAGATACCGAGGAAGTGCTGCAGGAGATCTCTGAATTGCTAGAAACTCTAGCGTCTCACCAACGCATCCGCAACTCTTCGCTGGCGACTAACCCTCGCACTCCAGTCATCCAAAATTCGTCACTTGCATCACTAGCGGGAAGTCCGTCTACCCCTTCGACTGAAGAGGTTGACGTGTACCAAATATTGAAGTTGCAGTTGACGTTGCTGATCTCGCAACTCCCTCCCTACGCTGTTGCAAAGCTGAATGGAGATCAGCTCGAGGAACTCAACATCAGCCGGACCATGATCATAGAGACGGAAGACCACAATGGTGTGCTCGAAGAAGACCCGCTTAGTAGAAGATCAGTGGCACCGGCGGCGGCGGCTCCCCCAACCCTGTCACGCATGGCTTCTGCTGGCACAACGCACTCACACTATCCTCCCTCCACTGCGCAATATGGTCGCTCCACACCATCTGCTCACACATCGTCAGCTCGCCCCGTGCAAGCAGGTCAAAGTTACTATCCTCAACAGCAATCCGTGCATCGGTCACCCTCCGTCTCGTACCAGCGCTCGTCGTCTGGCACAGGCCAACCATATCAGGCTCCGACTGCTTCCTATGGCAGCAGCACACCCCGGCAGTCATACACAGCATCTCAATATCCGCAGCAAACACCAAGAGCATCGTACGGCCAAGCTACCACGGCACAGCAGTACTACTCGCAACGACCCGCACCGGCGAGCAACTACGGCGGCGTAGTCAACCCACAGTATTATCAATCCACTCCCCAGACGCAAGGTCATCGGTATCAGCCCCCACAAGCAACGAATGGCTATTACCAACGACCTGCTAACGTCCCTGCGTATAACAGCTACAGCGCCGTTCAAAGCCCGCATGCACGAACAGCATCGCCCCTCAAAGCCAACCCATCCGCACCCGCGACAAGCTATCATTCCTCTCGACCTGCATACGGGACGCCCGTGTCGGGTAGCCAAACACGAAGTGGTTACTATCCGCAAGGCGTGCCAGCTACTTCTCAATACGCGACACCCCAACCCTCGACTCCTTCCGCGATTCCGCCAACGGGGTACGCTTCAATGGGCACGAACCAGACGCAAATGATGCTAGACCGCCAACAGGTGCAACAGTCGCAAGCCCGGTTGGCAGCGCAGAACAGCTTCCATAGAATGGGATCAGACACGCCGCAACCAGCTGGATCGCAGCAGCCCAACGGCACGCCCACCATGATGACCTAGACGGGGTAAAAGAGAGGAGCATCGGCAAAAGGAGACCTGCGTGGAGGCGCGTTTGACGAATTCTGTTTTCTGATTATGTGGCGACATATCTGGGTACAACAGGCGTTTTGAATACCATTAGACCTCTGGTCAATCATGGCGCTGGGCGTGTGATGAAGGCTTGCACACATGCTGCCTCAGTGTGTTGCGCAGCTGGGCGAGATGGGCTCGCGTGTGCTAGAGATTTCCACTTCTTGAGGTCCGTCTAGGGAAGAATTGCAGGCTGAGTCTCTGCGCACAAAGACTTGTTAGATAGAGACCGCTGTAATATGAAATGTTCCTCCTTGATGTCATTTACTGTTACGCCACATACTTGTTAGACACCTGGTTCGTATACTAATATATTCATATTAGTTCCTGGGAGCTCTCGAAATATGCAGTACATGACCTGAACTGCCGCCTCAGAGCACGTAACAAGCTGGGGTGTACGCTCGACTGTCGTCTCCTTTTCTCTTATAACCTACCCCTCCACCACTCCATTGAAGATCCCTACTCATCCAGCCCCAAGCTCTCCCTAACTTCAGCCTTCTTCTCCGGCCCATCCAACACATCCTCAATCATCTTCCACATCTCACCCACGATCTTCTCCCTCCGCTTCCTCACGCCGCTCCACTTCTTCCACTGCTCATCGATCGCACACCTCTCCTCCTTCGTCACCTTCTTCGCCTTGCCAGCTTTCAGCGTCTCCAGCCTAACTAGAATCTCGGTCTTCTCAGCCTCGAAAGTCTGCACGCTGGACACGAGGTCAGCCGTCGACATGGTGGAGTTCAGCGACGAGAGGGTGCTGCGCAGTGTTTTGACGTTGGCGAGGGCGTTTGTGGTCTCGGAGCGCAGGTCAGCGATAGTGGTGTCGAGGGCGCCGAGTTGGTCGGAGGTCATGGCGTCTTGGGTGTTCTAGCACGTTGTGAGTACGGTGTGGGAATCTGGGTCGGGGGGAAAAGGGAGCATGTGTACTTGAAGAGCATGGTAGACGATTTGCTTGCCTGGAGGTACTGGTCAGCAGAAGTCAGGTGGAAGGGGAAGGAGCGGCGCTCCCACGAACCAGCTGGGCGCCCTTCGATCTCGTTGCGTTCATGCAGGTCTTTGAGGATCTTGGTGGCCGCGGCTATTCTGACTTTTAGTTTCGGGTTCAAAGAGCGTACGAGTAGCAATGTCTCACCTTTGGTCACCTTGTTGTGCAGATTGGCAGAGATGTCTGTGGCCTGCAGATCACCACTCAGTCACGTCAGGTTGGTGGAGCTGG
Source organism: Lophiostoma macrostomum CBS 122681 (assembly GCA_010405375.1). Lineage (NCBI taxonomy): Eukaryota > Fungi > Ascomycota > Dothideomycetes > Pleosporales > Lophiostomataceae > Lophiostoma > Lophiostoma macrostomum. The sequence continues at coordinate 212,988 of MU004318.1, read as the reverse complement.
AGCAATTCACTTACCGAGTATGGACGGCTAGGGAAGCCAGGCGTCAGAAGACTGTGCCATGATTGATGCTGTAAGAGGAACTCACTTTTGCTTGCCTGTTCTCTCATCATCAGCGATATAGCGGCCAGCTTCCAATATCGAGTCACCAACGCAGGTAGTTAAGAATGGTATCCGCTGCCTCATTCGCAGACACCTTCTCCGTCTTCTCTTTGCGTGGCGCCATGATTAGTGGTCTGGAAAGGTAAGTACGATGAATGTGGAGGATGTGCAGATGGTGCTTGGTAGATTCATCCGCGAGGTCGCTGGCGGACGAATCTTGGAAGGAAAGAGACGCCGAAACACGTGAGCTCCTGTATGTAGAAGGCACAACCCATGCCCAGGTGAGCGACAATGACCGCACTCTCGAGAAACCCAGCAGAAGAAGTTTAACAACTAGATGGCAGACCAGGCAAAGGCATTGATACTAAACAGCATACTACAAATGCCTCTCATATTTCGTTCATTGATCGTATTTTTGTCTAAGATAGTGGGTGGTGCTGATATACCACCTTGATCTCAAGCACAAGGGTATAGCAAGATCATTAGTGTTCAACTGCCCAGTATGCAACCAAATCCGACAAGCTACACTCCGCTATGCAATGAACGCCGAAAAGACCATGCCATGCTAAGATGTATATCGATTACATGACAACCTATACTTCGTTAGTTTCGTTTAGAGCGGTTGTGAGAGCTGGTACTTACGCAATCATTGTCTTTCGGTGCTTGTCCGATGCCCATTTCATCAAAAGTCTTAGGGCCTTTGCCGGGTGGAGCTGCAGGCGGCTTGGGTTTAGCAGCAGCAGGTTGTGCAGCGCTAGCTTTGGCTCCTCCGCTAGCCTGTTGGCTACCTGGTTTCACACCCCCTCCTGCCGTTTGCTTGACGGGTGTAGGTGCGGGTTTAGGCGTGGGCGTTCCCGAAGGTCTTGGTGTTCCAGAGGGTCTGGGTGTGCCTGATGACTGTGGTTGTACAGTGCCTGGGCGACCGCCCTGCACTGTTGTTGAAGGTCTGTCTGGTCGGCTTGAGGTCCTGCTCTCCTGGCCTGGTTGAACAGTAGACGGGCGTGTATGCTTCACCTCTAGCGGCGCGACGTACCCGATATCGACGGGCATTGTGGGCTGCTTCTTCAGAGGCTGGATCCCACCTTGCTTCTGAAGTTTGTTTCGACCCTCGGGCGCGCTGAAGCCAATGTCCACTGGCTGTACGGTGGATGGCCGATTGTACACCTCTGGTCGCTCGGCGCTTGGTCCGCCAGGTTGTCGGTATGCGCCAGGACCAGGCGGAAGTCCACCAGATGCGTTGCGGCCTGGCAGAGGCATTCTTCCTCTTCCGGAACCCATATTATCCATGCTAGTGTGTGGACGATACGGAAGGGGACCCAAGTTTCCTCCGGGGCCTTGTGGTGGTGGTCGACCACGGCCGTATCCATCATCTGCTCCATAGACATTGGGGTTGATATTGAACGCGGATGATACAGGCCTAGCAGTTGCGGATCGGACTTCCGGAGCGAAGCCGCCAGCGTAGCCGCCTCTTCCGCCACCCGGCCCTAGTCGCGGGGGACCATTATCCATGGGATATGGCGTAGTTGTGGCAGCACGTTCGTAAGGCGCGTTGCTGACGGCCGGGGGCTTGTCTGACAGCGGGTATGGCGTGGTGGTAGCACCGCGGTCAGGAATTCGAGAGCTATCCCCATAGTCTGAGGGGCTGCTGTCTATGACCGTGGGCAAGGCTGGTACGGCAGCTTTCTGCAGTCTCGCTGGACGTTGCCCTCGCATTGAGCCATGCTGGGACTTGATCTTGTTGATGGCAACTTTCTCGTGTTCCGCTTTGGTCAGGGTCCGCGACTTGGAAATGCTCTCGATTCGAGAAGGGGCATCCTTGTTGCCGTTTCGTGAGGCCTTCTCGTACCATTCCAAAGCCTTTTCGAGGTTGACTGGAACGTGCATACCAATCTCGTTGAAGTATCCCATCGCGAACTCTGCTGTGCCGAGCCCTGCCTGAGCCGCACGACGGGCATACTCGTAAGCCAGCTCTTCGTTCTTGGGAAATTCTCCCTCGTACCCGCAGAGGAACCACTTGCTGATGGCCATGTCCGCCTCTGGTTCTCCTTGGCGAGATGCCAAGGCATTATAATGCATTGACAAGGTAGGATTGAATTCACATCCCAGACTGCAAAGCTCATACGCCGATCCCATCTTTAATTGCGCTTTTGCGAAACCGAGATAGGCGGCTTTCTCGATGTTCTGTCTGGCGGCCTTTTCGTCATATGGAAGATAGACCTCTGGTACGTTGATCTGCGGGAGCTCCCGTGCTTGAAGCATGCCCAGTACATAAGCACCTTGGGGTGCATTCTCGTCGGCTGTACTGGCGGCTTGACGGATGAGCTGTATACCCCTTGAGTAATCTTGAGGTTGTCCATGCTGTCCTAAGAGGGTCATCATTCCGAGACGGTAGTTTGACGCCGAGTCTCCAGCTTCTGAGCCTTGTTTGTAATGTTGAAGAGCCTTGATAGGGTCGTTGGACTGCTCAAACTGCATTCCCATGCGATATTCCGCCCTTGCGTAGCTTTTCTGAGCAGCCCGCGTATAACACCGGAAGGCCTCCTTTTTGTCAGCCCGGAGGCCGAACTTTCCAAACTCGAGCCACATTCCGCGCATGAACTCTGCCTTGGGATGGTGCTGATCAGCCAAAAAGCCTACTACGTTCATCGCGTCTACTCGCAGCTGATGCTCGACCTGAGGTGTAACTGGGCGAGCTGGGTGTAGTTCAGCCAGACGCTGCTCATGAAGCATTGCCGCATCCACGTAGGCTAACGCATCCTGTGCCCAGGCCAACTGCATCTCCGGATCGTTGGAGTTGAGGACTGGCAGTCGCGCATTTTCCAACACAGCTTCTTTTTCGTCGTCTGAAGGAGGGACGTTCGGCGGTCGAGTGGCCAGTTTGGGAAACACGGAGAAGTTGGGAATGTCATTGTGATTCGCAAATTGGTTGTAATCGTGCGAAGCTTGTTGCTGTTGTACTGGTTGCGGTTGTACGCTTGGGGGCTGCTTGAAGGTAGAGGAGATGCTTTGCTGTCGCGCTGGCCATTGCCCTGGGCGCGTATCGTTCGGTGCTGGATCGCCATACGTGCTGGAGCTGCGCGGGGGAAAATTGGGGGAGGGCTGATTGTAGCCCTGCACGGGAGGAGACATGGGTGCTCGCGGACCGTTGGCTTCTAGCTCCATGTGAGCAATGTTTTCCTGCATATTCTCTGGCACCTCTGGCATGATCCTGTAATAAGGCTCCGAGTCAGCATACGTGCCATTGTAGAATCGCTCCATCTCGCTGTCGATGTGACAGCTGCAATGCGCGCTGATGGACTTCAGCCAGGCCAAGGATCGCAAGAGCTACCCTCTGAGCGCTTGGCTGGATACTTGTCTGTCCGCGCGGCGGTGCAGATGCGCGGTAAAGGGGCATAAGACGAACCGTTGTGGAGCTGGTGAAATAACCTCCGGCGACGGAGCCGGCAAGTAGTAGTCATCGAAGCCGCCAGGGACAAAAGTAGCCCCCAGTTGGGGCTGTCCCGGGTTGTAGCTCATTGTTGTAATCGAGTGCAGTGGAGCTGAAAGAACGCGTTGTTGTCAGCCTTTGTCCAGGACCACAAAGCTCCTCAGCCAAGGACAGGCGGCGCCTTGTGGGCGTGTCGCTCGTGTTGTAGTCATCGAAACCGGACAGAGCTTCACGACCGGGGTCGTGGTGAATGATCACATACCTGCTTTGGCGGGGTGTGAATTTCGCCGAGCGGCGTCCCTCGTGTCCACACCACGCGCTACAGCTACACTTTGATATGTTCGGCAGCAATGTGTCGTGCAGGTGGAAAAGGCGACCTTTAGAGTACCAAGACGATGATCGGAGAGGCTCTGCGGGTGCAGGCTAAAGACGTGTGTCGGGTTTCAAACAGATGCGCGGGCGGAAGAGTGCGGGACACAAGAGGGGCAGCAGCGCTATATAAAGACAGTGGAATGATCAATACGGCCCTGTTTGCTGCTCGACCAGGCTGTCTACTGAGCAGCTCCGGTTGGGCTGCGGGAAACGCTTCGAGGAGTTGAGGTGACGAGGGACTGCAGCTGCGTACACGGTGCGACGCAGCAAGCTATGCTTATGACGCGATGGGCCCTTTTGGTGAAGACGAACGCGCCGGAAGCTCCTCCGTTTACATAGGTGTTTTGGAAGCCTTGGACGCTGTGGATTCCACAACAGCAAGGCTGTACTAGATACCCGCGCCTCTTTGAGGCTGAGCAGGAACCACGTTGGTCACATTCAAAGGCGCAGGTTCGCGTCTGACGCCTCCTTGGGGAACACGTAAACTAATATTGTTAAGCTTGACCTGCAAGGCATGAATGTTTACGGCATCGTGAGGGCTGAACACCTACGGCCGAACATATACGGCCTTGGGGAATGGGCTATTACTGAATCTCGGCGCCACTACCAACTTAGAGCTTACTTTTTCTTTGAAGCAATCCACGGCTACCTGCATTCGGCCGAAACGTGTCTTTCCGTCTCTGCTGCGACCAGCTAGTATCAAATAAGTCACAAACCGAGGGTTCGCGCTGGTATAGTTATCCTACGTGGGGACTGTCTAGAGGGTTAGTAAAGCCCATAGGACGCTGGCCATTCTTGATGCCAACATGCTTCGATAATTACCTGCTCCTCGTGAAAGGGTCTATGGCTACGGAGAGTGCGACGCTAATGTCTGCTAATTTTTTTTAAGAAAGGTTTGGTGTGCAGCTCAGCGTATGATTCTTGTACAACAGGAATTGGCTACGATGGTTGCGGGCTGAAACGAAACGAAACGAAACATGACCCGCGGAGGGATACCTAGGTAAGACCTCTAAGCCTAGGAGTACTGCTCGATGGCCTCTAGTCGATGTTCAAAGGAGCATGAAGAAGCAAGACCTGAACGCTCAGTATATGAGAATGGCATGGGCGACTGCATTTAGTATATAGGATATAATGAGTACGGCTCTTGAATTGAGCCTCTCCAAATTCAACCTGGACGAGTCCATGATGGGCGGTCGAGAGATGCTACAGATCCGCGAGTAAGAAGAGGTCCTACCGTCACTATGGCAGCGGATCTTGGATGGGATGTCCCTCGGACGCTTGCCAGATCTCTGCAGTAGCCGCGACGCGAAGTCTGTAAATAGCTAGAGGCCGCCGCACGTGCACACTACAAGGCACCGCGACGCGACTGGCGCTTGGAGCCGTGCAGGCGCGAAGCCATTTAAGTTATATCTCCACCGCCTTCACGACCGACACACCGCTTCCATAAACAAACACGCAGGTTCTGCTATACTCACACGTACAACTATTATCGCAGTACATTTACTACCGCGGCTATCAGCTCGCACACCCAGATTCTGATCCGTTGAAGTTGTGCTTGCCCCACTGTCACAATGTCTGTCGTCTCTCTGCTCGGTGTCGAGGTCAAAAACAATCCGGCCGCGTTCGGCGCGCCCTACGAGTTTGAGATCACCTTTGAGTGTCTTGAGCAGCTGCAAAAAGGTGCCTCGCCTCATCTCTACTCCCTTGGAACGTACTGACCTACGTTTGCAGATCTTGAATGGAAGTTGACCTACGTTGGCTCCGCAACCTCGTGCGTACTCCAAAGATCTCGTTCGCAGGCAACAGATTCTAACAGTGTGTAGCAATGAATATGACCAAGAACTCGACTCAGTCCTCGTCGGACCTCTTCCCGTCGGCATCAACAAGTTCGTCTTCAAGGCGGACGCTCCAGACCTAACGCGCATCCCCAACAGCGAGATCATTGGCGTAACTGTCATCCTCCTCAGCTGTAGCTACGAAGACCGTGAGTTCGTGCGTGTCGGATACTATGTGAACAACGAGTACACGGACGAGGCGCTGGCCCTGGAGCCTCCAGCGAAGCCCATCATCGAGAAGGTGCGGAGAAGTATACTGGCTGAGAAGCCGCGTGTCACCCGCTTCGCTATCAAATGGTACGGCCCATCGCACGACCCCATGCAGTTGCTAACAATCTCAGGGACTCCGAAGAGTCTGCACCCCCAGAGTTCCCTCCCGACCAGCCAGAGGCCGATACCGGCGCTGCAGACGGCGATCAGTATGGTGCGGAAGAGGAAGAGGAGGAGGAAGAAGAGGTCGAAGCTGAAGCCGCACCCGCTGAAGGTGCAGATGCCGCAATGGACGGCGCAGAAGACACTGCTGGACCTCCCGCGGAGGAAGAGGAAGAAGCCGGTAGCGAGGAAATCGACATCGAGGACAGCGAAGACGAAGACGAGGAGGAGGAGGAGGGCGAAGAGGGTGGTGATGACGATATGGAGATGGATGAGGCAGAGCCCAGCGGTGAACAAAAGCACCCCGAGCAGCCCGTTGCGCACAACGCCGATGTCATGGTCCACTAGAGGGAGGACCACTGCAGCCACGCAAGGCGTATTGTTGACATGAAATATCGCGCAATCTAGGCACCGGTCTCAGGTCTAGATCCTGCACCCCAGACACTTCCATACCCAGAGTACGTAGCGAGCCGTGAGTTGGCATCACACGAGATCGGATCTCAGCGAGTAATCGCCCGCTCATGCATGAGGAAGCTCTATATTGTTTCCTTGGTTACTTTTCATGATCCTTAGCGCTGCGAATACAATATTCTGTTCCCTGCATTCTTGGTTTGCTCTTTTGTGATGTGACGCTTCACACATAGTGAATCCCACTGGATGTCATGATAATTTCGAGGGCAGGCTTTGATCAAAGTGCATCGGAGCGCTAATGTCAATGCTTCCATCAACATCTTCAGCATTTTGACCAACGTCGTTAGTGCGAAGTACCTGAGCAGAAGTAACTTGTCATCGACTTGGCATTTCCTTCACCTCTCACAGCAAAAGCAGCACACCATAAAGAAAATTGGTTCGTCATTGATGCCCCATATCTATACTACATGACGCATGTCCCATGAATCATAATGGCGAAAAATGCCTTGTGCGGCCGAGCATAGCAGATTGCAGTCTGCCTTTGCTCGAATACATACTGCCGCAAGCAGAGAATAATTTGGGCATAAGATCTTAGCGGAGCTCGCTGCAGATCTTCGTATCCCCGGATGTGTCGTATCGTGTTCTTGGTACCTGGCTTTAGTGCAAAATGCCCCAATGCGTTTCCGCATTATACGAGCCCTGAAAGTCAGACTTCCAGGCATCATCAAATGCATTGAAGAAGAAGAGATCTCCAGAGAAGGCAGCGTTCAGAGAGTCTATCGCCGTCTTCTGATTCGCGGGACTGGGTACGGCATTGTCATGAGAGTCTCCAGCAGTTGGCCACCCGGACTCGGTGACAATCACGCGCTTGCCGCCGCATTGGTTCTTGATCTGAGAGACCTGGTCTTTGACGAATTGTCCCGCACTCTCGGCGTTGGCATGGGTATCGAAGAACGGGTGAATGTTGGCCATCACCACGTCGGATGCCTGACATACGGCCGGGTTGCCGAGGATAGCTGGCACTGTCTCGACAGCTGCCACGGGGCCGTTGAATCCGGATTTTCTGAGACCCGAGCGGGCGCGGTTGACGGCATCGACGACTGCGGATGCGGTCTCATCTTTGTCATTGACGCGCTCATTTTCCACTGAGACTCCAGCAATGATGTCCCAACTTCCACCGTTATCCCGCACTGCCTGGAACAGGGTCTGGATGTACTGATCTATGTCGTCGGAACTACCGCGAGTAGTCAACCAGATACCTGCTAGAACCTTCAGATTGAGCCTCTTCGCATTCTTGACCGCGAGCGGGATCATGTTGCAACCTGAGCCATAAATACGAATCACTCCGAACTGCTTCATTTTATCAAAGTCTTGTGCAACATCCTGATCAGACCTACACCCATTAGATGTATAGGGATCGTACGTCACACCGATAGGCCAGGCATCGTTCGCCGACGTCTGTGGACGAGGTTCAGGCGATGCACTCTGTTGGGGAGCGGTTGATGCAGATGATGCTTCGGGCACCTTCGAAGACAGAGCTGCTGACGAAGCCGCTGATGACGAAGGTGCTGGAAGCGCTACCAAAGATGACGATGCTGAAGACGTCACTGGAGTAGAGATTTGCGACGAAGCGGGGCTAGACGATGAGACCGACGAAGAGATGGAGACTGCGGGCTCAGTCACAGCTGGGTTTGGAGCGTTATGTGCAATAGCTGAAACTGAAGGCGTAACGTCTGCGGTCTTGGAGGAACGTTCTGGACTGGGCGTTGCCTGAACCGTAGTGGACGTTGTGAAGGTCGATGCTGTGACCGTGGTGTCGACTGTGGAGACTTGACCTATGGTCTTCGTCTCGTAGGGGACACCGTTGTCGTCGACATAAACATACACGTTCGCGATGGTGACCGTTGTCCAAGTCACTTCGGTGGCCAGATCACGCTTCAAGCCTTGGGATTTGTCAGACGAGCTCTAGAGGGGCTGTAGAGGCGAGTACTTACGGTATGGATGTCCCCCGACGAAATTCGCGAAGAGGCTAGCCATAATGCCAGAGGCATAGGGTAGCTGCGCCTTCATGATCCAATGTAATCGCGGCAACTATGGGTAATGCAGCTGTTTTCGAAATATGTACTGTTGAATAAGTGACTAGAGGACCGGCCGGCGGCGTCAGTGAGAATGGCGCAACAAGGAGGAAGGAGGAAAAGAGAAGAGTAGAACGGCGAGCTCTTCTGGTGACTCGATTCCAAGACCAGATTGACCTCGCTGTCCGCTTCTCCGCCGCCGAGTGCCAGTGTTCCGATCGTGTATAAGGGGAGGGAAAGCACACTTACGAGACTTGCTCCCAGATGTTCGCTAGCGAGGGATCCTGTCCGCGTGCCGAAGCGAATGTTATGGAATGTACGAATCAAGGTAGCCTGGCCAATTTCAGAGGTGCAAGCTGTGGTAGGTAGGACAGAAAGTGTTGGGTGGCAGGACAGAGAATGAGGAACGGTTTGTAGCTTACCTATCAATTGCACTTGCTGCTGGGTAATGAACGTGGGAAGGGCTTCGCCCTATACTGAGGTAGGGACTGTCGGGTAGCAAGAAGCAGGACGGGGTGGAGGTGCTGTTAGCAAGGGAGGAAGGTGCGGTTATGTTGTGCGCAGGGGCCACCGGTGCCTGGCTACACCACATTGGGCGACGATGGGGCCGCTAGTTGTTCCCGTGGTGAATATACAAACGCACGCGGTTGCTCAAAAGGTCCACGGGTTTTCACCGTGTTCCGAAGCCCAATAGTCGCATAAGACGCGGTCGGCACCTCGCTAGCCGCCTGTACCCAACGGTGAATGGCATCGAATGACCACAGTCCTGCTTCTATCCAGTGACCATTTCAAGCGTCAAGCCAGTGAGGGCAATAGAGGGGTAAATCGGCATAGTGAGACCGATCTTCGTACCCCCAGCTTGGGTCAGGCGCAAAGACCAGTGACTCGTGTCAATGCCGTGAGAGGGCATGACAAGAGCAGCAAGTAGCGTGTGACGAATGAAATTGACTTAACCATGAGAACGGTCTTCTAGCATTCAGGCTTGCCTGAGAGTAATAACAAGTTCAAGAGAAATATTATAGAAAGACATGCTCAGGTATTCAAGAGATCTTACGCCTGGGCGAAACGAAAGCCTCCGAGTGCGTCTCACAAGTAACAAGAAAGGAATGGTAAATAAAGATGACATGCTCTGGAAACTCATAGAGGTCTCCTGAGCTAGGAAGTGGATGCACATGGTCGAACGAGAATTCGTACTGTGTTCATTCGCCCAAGGAGAGAATGGAAAAAGGGCGTCGATTGGTGCATCTACCTGAAGAAAGTGGCCTCGTGGCGTAAAAATCTCGTATCTGCCGCCCCATGCAGACTTGATAGCGGCGTCAATGGGTTGTTCCTTTGATGACATTCACTCGGCGCAGAAACCCGGGACTGGTACAGCTAGGCTATACATGACTCGAACTATCCGTTGTCGTAGAGATTGTGCTATATGCATCCGTGCATAAGGTCATGTACAAGTTGAGAAATCGAATGATGAATGAGATTGAGAGGCCATGGGGGACCTTCTAGAGTCTGAAAGCTTGAAATATCGGGAGAGCTACTGCATACATGCAAGTCCTAGAATGCGAAGACCATAGCTCCTCTAGACAGCATGCTGTGGCATTAGATTAACAGATATATCGTGTTGTTGTTTGAGAGTATGCCAGAGCCGGAGAGACGTAGTTGAACTCGGAGTTCACTCGAAGCACGTGTCGAAGATAGCCGGGCGCCTGCAGAAGGGCGGGGTCTTAATTTGTGCAAAGCGCACAATTGCCCGCCTTTCCACCACCATCTTTCTCCAAGACTGCATTATTCGAAGACCATTCGGGACCTGTTTGAGCGGTGAAAACTGAAGCACATCTCTGGCAGGTGCGATGGCGATGCACCGGTCCGGATAGAGCCCGTGGTTTGCCGCTGGCGGTGTGTGGGCGTTGTTGCCTCACCCAGCAAACACCCTTTTTTCGACCCATGCGTTTCCACGGCCCACTCGCTTACAGTGCCCGAGAAAACCTAGGGTCAACCAATTTTGTCTATGGATATATTTTGCGTAAGGTTCAAGTTTCGATTGTGCAGTGCGAGAACTTGTACGAACCCATTTCTTGCCTTTTACCAGAAGTGGCCGCGAGTCCCGCACAACACTGCACTTATCAAATCTTTGGAAAAACCTTGGGTTCAACCCATTCTTTTTGCAATTTTGATATCCGTGCCGTCTTGCAGCGCGCGTCCAGCTGCATGGGATGATACCTGTCGCAGAATTTTCTTGGATGGTGGCATCTTTATATTTTGCTTTTGGTCAAAAATACTAGCCAGGGACGTGCATTTCAACCTCAGGCAGGTTTAGAAGTTTACATCAGTGGGTTTCCAATGCCCAGGTGGTTCTTCTTTCGTCACATGAATGATCTTGCAGACTCAGTACGCAACACGATGCATATGTAAGTTCATCTAGCACTTCATCTTGATGCCTTTCCTCTTCTCGCCTTCCCGATGCTCAAACATGACTTGCACGCCAGTAAACAGAGCTCCACACGCTGTCCAGAAGAAGGCGAGTCCACCCCAGCTCCCCATGATACCGTTAATCAGCCCCTTCAGACCGTCCACGCCCAATGCAAAGCCCACCAAATTCGCCACCATCAGCATAAGTACCTGAGCTACACCTCCAATTCCACAAATGATTCGATACATGTCGGGGTGGTTCCTCCACTTGCGAGCTGGGAATATCATTCCAGCAACCATCTCTGGAAGTACGAAGATTGTGATCAGCCATCCCCACATTAACAACCTCAGTTGAATGTCGTGCCATATTGCGATGAACGAGAAGATCGCCAAATAGTTCGCGACAGTCCTCACCTTACCCAGCATACCTTTACCCGCACTGCCTCCCAGTGGAATATACATGTAGCGCAAGTTCCATTTGTTAAAGCTGCGGTGCCAGCCTCGCCAAAATTGCGTGAGTGAATAGTTGTCGCTCATGCAGCGGACCATGTTCTCAGGAGGATCAATCCCGTCGAGTAACGACCATAGCCGGAAGAATCGCCAGGGGAGTAGAAGCTTCAGCCAAATGTGCTTCAGGTTGAAGAAACCAAGCATGCTGAGTTGGGCAGGAGTGTAATTGTCCCAATTGGGTTGTGCTTTGAAGATGGCGACCATGTACATGTAGTGGATCATAATCTCCATCGTGAGGAGGCAGAAGACAAATCTTGCGGCATACAGTGCGGTCCTCTTGCGCGTGATACTGTGCGGCCGGTACCGCAACTGCGATATGTAGTCGTTGAATGTGATGATAGGTCCTGCGAGGTACAAAGGCGAATACATCGCGTACGCAAAATAGTTCCTGAACGAGAAATCCGCGGTCTTTGCTGGTATCGATACTCGATCTCGCTCGGATAAGTTTGAGGGATCGAGTTGCTTCTTCTTGATGTCATTAGCATTACTAGTGGTGGCTGAGGAAGAGTACCCACCTCGAGCGGACTGCCTGTTCTCAAGTTTAGGCTCCAGTAGTAGTCCAGATTAAAGCTGATGAGCCGGAGGATTGTAAAGTTGAATAGCACTTCCCATCTTGGGATCAAACCCCCATAGCTGTCCAGCGTGTGGCCCAGATTCCCACTAGGTACTTGCTTCTCGGTAGTAGCTGGCGTAGGGAGAAATGCCGACAATATGGAAGCATAAGAGTAGCCTCTACAGAGCTCATTGGCGAACAGTATGCCTACATTGAATATCCAAGTTGCAGCAGGTACATACTGCCGAGGTAGATTCTTTGCTAGACTGTAATTGAGATAGAGGATTGCTGCAATCTTGACAGCAGAGGTGCCATGCAATGCGGCAAGGAAGAGGATTGCAAAGGGTACATCAAAGGAAATGCGTTGCTCGAGGCGAGCATCCGCTGCGGAAGAGGCGCTCAAGCCATGTGTTAGCTGACCAGCAAAGCCACTGGTAGGGCGAACCTGAGTGTAGGTGTCTGCTCTCCAGAACGAATCGTAAGTCTTGCGAAGGAGCGGGTGTAATAGCACAACAACGAAGAGATATGGTATGTTCCTCCGAAAGCCGGCATATTGGTCGTCTGAATCATCCTGATAGGGGTTAAGCTGGTGCGAGTGATTGCAGAGGGGGTGACATACTACTTTTCGGCCGGGTATCCAGCCGTCGGAGAGCAGATGGGAGAACTTGGGATAGTTTGGATGTGATTCTGACCTTGAGTCAGGAAACCATTCGCGAAATCTCAGTACGTTCTACCCACCTCCCGAGACATCGATCACCGACTTGAACATGAGAGGTATGCATGTCATGATCACCGCGTAGTAAACGTAGAACTCTGGAGTGTTCCATCTGGACGGCTGTACATTGTCGACCGAGCCTCTCCCTTTTGAGTGACCATTTTGCACGGGTAGTGGGTTGGCTGGGTCTATAGCGGCCTGTTCGAGAGCTTCCTTCGGAGGTGCGGTTGCGGGGACGATGAAGCGAGTATCGAGCATTTCTAGGGAGAACAGCTTCCAAATATCGTTGAGTGACATGGTGGTGATGGTAGTCACCGGCGCATGATACTGAACTCAAAAACGAGCGTGGTGATACCCCAAGTGCAGGCGACGAGGGATTGCGAGGGGCTGGCGGTGGAGGAGTGCAACCTTGAAAGGCCGATCCCATAGCTTCGCGATGCTATGCGAGCTTCCTATCTTCACCACCATCCCTGCCATAAGACTAGCCACAGTCAAAAGACGCATATGACCAAGCGCTTCACGCGCCGATTGTTCTAATATTTCCATTGCGATACAGAAGCAAGCCGCGACACGAGCCAAGGCGCTGCGATGAACATCCTCAATTCTTCGACCGCGCCTAATGCGGGCGAGTACGCGGGAGGTAACTTTTGACTTCCAAGCGCGACTTCCCAAGCTGAGCGCTAATCGCGACCGCAGACGAGGTGTCCGCCATCGTTCTCGACCCGGGCTATTCGACGACACGCGCCGGCTTTGCGGGCGAAGACGTGCCCAAATCCGTATGCCCATCCTTCTACGGCCAAATTGACTCCGGGTCAGAGCCGCAATATCTGTTTGGCGAGAATGCGATCCACAACCCTCTGGGCAATCTGCAGATAAAGAATCCGTGGGGCTCGGACGGCATTGTGGAGGACTGGGACACGGCGACCAAGATCTGGGAGTACGCCATAACGTCGAAACTCACAGGGCCGAAACCGACCCACCCCACGAAAAATGGGCTCAATGACGGCACAGCTACAAACGGAGATGCTATGGACGTGGACATGGACAATCTGGACAACTTGGAGAAACCGCTAGACGACAGCCCGTTGCTTATGACAGAGCCCGGCTGGAACTCGACAAAAGCGCGGGAGAAATACATTGAGATTGCGATGGAGGAATGGGGCACGCCGGCCTTCTACCTGCAGAAAACGGGTGTTTTAGCAGCCTTCGCCTCAGGCAAAGCATCGGGTATCATCATTGACGTCGGCGCATCGCACACTTCGGTGACCCCCGTGCTCGACGGCATGGTGCTGAAGAAGGGCGTGCAAAAGTCGCCCTTGGCCGGCAACTTCGTCTCGAACCAGATCCGGCTGCTCTTCAAGCAATCCACACCCCAGATCCCTTTAACGCCGCACTACCTCGTAAGATCCAAAACCCAGGTCGACGCCGGGGCGCCCTCTCAGGCTACGTATCGCACCTTCGACCCGCCACCAACCGACTCATTCCGCCACTATGAAGAAGAGCGTGTCCTGACCGAATTCAAAGAGTCCGTCGTCGAAATCTGGCCCGGCCCACAGCGCTTCAACACCGGCCCCAACGAGGAAATCGCGAAGAGCCAGCCAGGCCGGCCCTTTGAGATGCCAGATGGCTGGAACCAGGTCTTCACGGCAGAGCGATTCAAGGTGGCCGAGGCCCTCTTCGACGCCAACGCCGCGGTGGTTGTCGACGGCGAGAACACGCGACCAAAGGACGAGCACACGATTCCGAGACTGGTGCAGGCGGCAGTGCAGCAGGTCGATGCGGATCAGCGGCCGTTGCTGCTGGGGAACATTGTGGTTACGGGTGGCTCGACGCTGTTGTACAAGTTCAACGACAGGCTGAACCAGGAGATCAACAACATATATCCGTCTACGCGGAACAAGCTGATCGCGCCAGGTCAAGTTGTGGAGCGCAAGTATGCAGCGTGGATTGGTGGGAGTATTCTGGCCAGTTTGGGCAGCTTTCACCAGTTGTGGATTTCAAGAAAGGAGTACGAGGAGCACGGAGCGAACATTGTGGAGAAGCGATGCAGGTAGAAATTGAGGCTCTCCCAAACTTTTCATATCACGTATGCGGAGTAATGTCTATCAGCAAGGAGTACAGGGTTGGTATACTCATTCGGCAAGCTGGGTCAAAAGCTCATTTCGATATTTGGCACGTACGTATACCTAAGAGCAGGTTTGCTCACACTTGGCATGGTCTTGGTCGCATTACGTCTGCTGCTGCGAGTTGCTCCATAAGAAGGGCTGTTGTACATGATGTCCATGCCAAAACGCCGATGATGCCCTATTCCTGACTCTACCATCTCTCAAAAATGTAGCATTCCCGCTCACTGGTCTACGTCCATGGTTTCTGCCGTTGCCGTGATGCTGTCATCCTCCAGCTCATGCACGGTAACGTATTTGCGAATCTCCTCTTTGGCAATGATCTTCTCGTTCAAGACCGCAGTCGTACCCTTCTGGAACCTGTAATTCCTCTGCTTCGCCTCACGGACGTTGGGCGTAATGTAGTTTCGCATCAGCGTCGTCTTCTCCTCTGTGATGACCGCCACATCCACATTGCTACCAGAGCCCAGATCGTTGAAGATACCAGCCTGAATCGCATCCGCGCATAGCTTGACCGCCTCGTCCTTGTTCATCCTCGGCTTCCACTGAGTCTCGAATACCGACATGGCCGCGAGAGACCCGGAGCCCATGGTCACATAGGGAAGCTTGTCGGTGGAGCCGTGGGCGTGCACGGTGAAGAGGTGGGCGCCGGTGGGGTCGACGCCTGCTACGACGAGGTATGCGCCGATGTGGCCTTGGTAGCGGAAGAGGTGCTGCTTCAGCATCGTCATGCAGGTGACTACGCGCGGCTTGCGGCCGGTGGACAGGGCGTGCAGCTCGAGGTTGGAGGAGATGATGGCGGTCGTGAACTCGGTGTCGGCAGCGGTACCTGCGCCGGCGCACCAGATCTGGGGGGCGATGTAGTGCAGCTTTTCGCAGTTCTGTCGTCCTGGGTCAGCCGTCTGGCTCGGGGCAAGTCGCTGCTTGCGCTGTCCGTGAGAGACGTACCTTGTCCGCCACTATGGGCCCGCTCGTGGCTCTTGTGTCGGCTGCAATCACCACGCCGCCCTGGAACAGACACCCCACAATGGTCGTTCCGGTGCTGGTGGCCTTTGGTAACGGCACGCCCTGGGCGTGGAGCGCGGCATTGCGGTTGTGGTTGGAGAAGTCGAAGCCCGCCATTGCAGCGTCGTGCGGAGATGCAGTGGGAGGAAGAGGCTGTCGAGGGGCTTTCTAGCAACTCAAGTACCTGATGTGAGTCCCTGAGTAGCTGTCTGGAGGCAGAGCAGGACGGCAGACGCGGGGTGGATACAGCGAGCAGGCGACGATAGGCAGTGGTGGTTGACGCAGCTCGTCGTGCCTGGACCAGCACCGAGAGCTCCAAGCTCCCTCGGCTTGGCGCGCATTCGCCGCTAGTCGTCGCCCAAAGAAAGTCGCAAACACGCGCGCGCCGCCCGTTGAAGGTTTGAATGCTGCTGCTGCTGGCTGCTCTACGCCCCCAGAGCGCCAGGTAACGACCTGCCTTCACCATTTTCAGCAAAAGCTTCGAGCTCTTCCGCCCCAGCCCACCGCGGGCCTCACGCTCTTTTTCCTCGTCGCCCATCCAGCACATAACACCGGATGCGCTGCAACGCCCTGTAGCCCGCAGGACCCCCTCGCGCGAAGTCCGTCCAGAGTACCTCCGCGCAAGCATGGCCTTCCATTCCAACAATGCCGGCGGAGGCGCGCAGTCCGTCAATGCGAGCGCAGAGTTGCCTGAGATCCGTCCAGAGGTATCCGCGTCCGCGCATGGCTTCAATATCACGTACGTCTACTAACCATGTGTGCAGGTGCTCGGTTTCTCTGCAATAGGCGGCGACAAGAAAGTCAGACTCCTTCCACAACCCTGGCCCCTGGACAATCTGCCTTCGTCCTCTGCGTCCCTCCTCTCTGTCGCCTCCAACCGCGGTCTCATTGCTGCAGCTGGCCCAGAGTCTCTTGTCCTCGCTCACACGGATTCTGCGCGCAAAGCGTTCAGCACAGAAGCTGGCGAGAACAGCGTTGTCAGCGATTTTACCCCCGACGTTGTCACGCGAGTGCCTCAACTGCGGCATGTAGCCTTTTCGAGCGACGAGGACTTCCTTGTCATCACGGCTGAGGAAGGTGGCGGCCTGGCAGTTTACGCCGTGCAGGACCTTCTTGCACAGAAGACCGACCCGGGTGTCCAGATAGCAACCGAGAGCACTGCCGTGCGTGCCCTGGTGCCCAATCCGAATCCTGAATTGGGCCATTTCTTTGCAGCTGTCCTGGACTCCGGGCGCTTGGGCCTTGCCGACGTTGCGAAAGGTCAGATACAAACCATGGTCCAGGAAGGTGTCAGTTGCGTCGCTTTCAGCACTAGGGGCAGGGCGTTGATTGCTGGAATGCACGATGGCTCCGCAAGGCAGTACAAGGTAGAAGATGCCTCGTTGATGGCTACAATTCCTTCACCACCCGATGTAGGGGATAATTACACCAGTAAGCTTATGACAGTGGTACAACCTGATCAATGACTAACTCCCAACAGCGTCCGGCATATACTGGATGACCGACAACGAATTCTACACCATTCATTCTCCCAAGGAACCCGCTTCTGGAGGGGAAGATGCTATGCAAGAAGAACAGGATACCACATACAACATCATAAAAGCCGATAGAGCTCGAACATCCTTCACCTTCCACAAAGCGCCCATGGACCTATGTTTTCGGTCTCAATTCGAGCCCCAGCGGCCCCCTCCGCTACGCTTCACTGTCAATCGACTACGCAACTGGGAGCCTGATCTCACTGATATGCTTATTCTCGGCGCCTCCAACTCGATAGAGTTTACTGTTTTGACCAAAACGAGCGCTCCAATAGCACCGGGTCAGGAGGTGGTCAATGACTACACACTGAGCTCCCTTCTTGACAATCGGAAAGCTGAACTGCCAATGGACACTCGAGGAGAAGAAAGCGTCCTCATCGGCGAAGCGCTTGATCTCTCCAGCAAAGACAAGGTACTAAAACCCATCCCAACGGACGATGAATATCGAGAGTCCTCCACTCCTCTTCCAGCGTTCCTCGCACTCAGCTACGAAGGTCTTTTGTCGGCATGGTGGGTAGTTTATGACAAGTCGATCCGAGCGGGCACCGGCTACAGTGGTCTCACTGCAAATGCTTCAGACCAGCCAGCTACACCAGGTTCAACGATCAGTGCACCACAATCAGACCAAGCGAATTCGATGTTCAACAAGCCATCAGCCACCTTTGGAACTCCGAGCACACCAAGCTTTGGAACGCCTGGTTTACAAAGTGGGAATCCACCGTTCGGACAAGCACCCCAGCCTACAGCTGGACAATCTTTGTTCGGTAAGCCTTCCCAACCTGCCTTTGGAACACCATCTGCCTTTGGAGCGCCCTCAGCCTTTGGTAAACCGTCTCAACCCGCATCTGGAGCACAGTCGCCGTTTGGGAAACCCTCTCAACCTGCGTTCGGTGCAGCATCAACGATAGGCATGTCCGGAGGCACTGCATTTGGTGCAGCAGGTGGGTTGGGCAACCGCCCCTCCGCTTGGGGCTCGCCATCGCAGAGTTCCACTCCTCAGAAACCGAATCCCTTCGCTAGTCAAGCAGGAACCTCTTCTGGATTCGCCAAGTTTGGTGAACCAAACAAGTCTACACCAGGCTCCACGTTCTCCAGTTTTGGTAGTGTTGGTGGGCAGTCACCACTCGCATCGCTGGTGGCGCAAAATTCAGGGTTTTCGGGAATGTCTAATGAGCCCTCAGCATTCGGTGGTAAAGCCCTTAGCACCGCTCCGAGCTTTGGTTCTACTGTAACGGTGGGTTCGAGCATAGGAGATGGATCCACACTCCCCCCTTCCTGGGGTACAACTCCCGCTCAGCAGAGTGGAGCAACATTCGGGCCAGGCACAGCATCATTTGCATCGAGCAAGGAGTCGGATATGAGTGATGCGAGCGACGCCCAGAATAGGGAGAGGGATGAAGCCACGCCGACCCCGCAAGCGCCTCCTCCACAGAGCAAAGGTCTATTCGGTCTAAACGGCAACGGCTTCACGTTAACACCTTCATTCACAGGAGATGGGACGGCAAAGGATGACTTACCGAAACCCCCAGCTCCGTCTAACGCGTCGCTGTTTGGCGAGGGCTTTGCTTCCGCCCTTGGAGCGAGTCCTACAAAGCCTCCAGCGACCCCTATCAAGAAGGAAGAGGAGGAACCGAGATTAGAGGACATCTCGACTACGCCCGCCACCCTGCCCAAACCTACCCCTTCCAACATCTTTCCCAGCGGCACTCCAATGCAACAACCTCCAGCGCCGTCACCAGCGGATGAGACTTCTTCGCCTGCTGGCGAAGACGCACCATTGCCCCCGGATCCTATGACATGGAAACCACCCAAGTCGTCCGATGATGAGCTGCCGCCGCTAGCGGGCAGTCCTGCCATCAAGGTAGAAGCCCCCGAATCTGACGTTCCGTCATCACCTCTAGAAGACAGTACAGGAAAGGAAGATGACTTCTCTGTTGAGGAGCAAGACGGCGACGACGAAGACGAAGAGCCATCACCTTCCGATGCAGCACGTAGACCTCGGCCTCAAAAGGCGCAATGGTCTTTCCAAGACAGCACTACTCAATCACCCCGCATCCTACCTGCAGCACCTACTCCTCCGGCAATGAAGTCTAGTGCATCTTCACGGTCGGGTGACCAATCGAGAGACACCTCAAGGCCTCCTTCTCGTCTGCAATTTGGGCAGGCATCAAAGACAGGACCCTCCGGGTTGTTTCAACCCTCAGCTACACCTGCGGGCTTCCCTAAACCCCCAACAACGTTCGCTCCCCCGGCAGGCCGCGCTCAGGACAGCCTCCGTTCTCCGAGTCCCGTTCGAGCAGCGTCCACATCTGCGATTGGCACGCGGCGACAGCAAATATTTCCTCATGGCACCCCTCTCTCGGCATCTATACAGCAAGCACCAAAACCGCCCACACCGCAACCAGAGGTATCAGATCTCTCGGACGATGAGGATGAACGTATCAGGCAAGAACTGGCCAGTGAAATCGTGCCGAGCCGAGAACTCGAAGCTTTCATCGCCCGTCAAGACTACACAGGAGCCGTCTCCAAGACCGGCACCGCCGCGCAAATCGAGATTATGTATAGAGATATGAACAGCATGGTGGACACGTTGGGCCTAAACTCCCGTTCGTTAGAGTCTTTTATCAAGTTTCACCAACAGCGTATGACACTCGGGCGCACTGATCTCGATGAGGTCATTGACCAAGGTGACGAAGGGGCTTGGTACGGGAGATGGTCCCTTGCGGCTGCAGAAGATCTGGGCAATCTCGTTGATCAGCTCGAAGACGGACTGGATGAAGGTCGCGTCCAGGATTTCGCTGCCAAGTTCATTGAGCTTGACCAAGTCCTCCTTGGTGACGTTGCCAAACTACAGACTAAACTAAACATTGTCCGGCGCGAACTCATCAATCGCAAGCACCCAGAAAAGACTGAAGCTTTACGCAAAGCTTCTTTGCCCAAAGAGCTTGCTGATCAACAGAAAGCCAGTCGCCAGGATTACGCCCAGCTTCTCTCTCTGCTCAATCAAGCTGAAGAGGCGGCATTCCTGTTGAAGTCGAAGCTCTCGGGTATCAGTGCAACGAACGGCAAACCGACAGCCGTCCCTACAGTCGATGCCGTGAAAAAGACTATCACTAGGCTAATCCAGATGACGGAGAAGAAGAACAACGACATTCTACTCCTCGAGTCTCAACTCCGTAAACTGAACCTCGACCTAAGCGCTTCAAGCAGTCGACCTACATCCTCGTCGTCCCGCACTCTAGGCACGCCGTTACGGTCCTCCCGTGCTTTGGTCCGCACAGCGCAAAGCCCGCTCACCACACCCCGAAGTAAGTTAAGCCTTGCCGAGCTCAATCGTACGGTGCGGACGCCCGAGCACGATGATACTCCTTCGAAGGGCTATGGCTTGTTCTATACGCCTGAAGGTAGCCCCACGCAACCTGGAAGTCAAACGCTGGTTGCATTGGGGAGTCGCATCGAGAATGGGGACATGACGGCCTTGAGGGAAGCTAATGCCAGGCGGAAAGAGGTGGCCAAGAAGCTGATGGATGCTGTGGGGAAGCGGGGGGTAAAAGTCACCAAGGTCGCGCAATGAGTGGTGGAGTGATGTCGAAAGTAAGAGTACAGAGGTGAAAATGGCTGGGAATATTCATGATTATGTGTTTGTACGAGTAGGAGGATAGCGAGCTAGGTGTGTTTTGAATACCTGCAGAGTATAGAGTAGGACGCGAAGCGCGAGAGCGCGAAAGGGGGAAAATGTTATGCATCTTGGGATTGTCGGATTCTAGCGTGCATGCATGAGCATATAATGATCATTCTTCATCTCATTTGGTTCTGTGACCTTTGTCTATAGACGACTACGTGCCGTTTGCATGAACTTCGCACGATGCATGGTTGTCCGTATGTAGCCGGCTGTGCCTGGTGGTGGTGGAGTCGTAGGTAGAGCTCGAGCTAGGTAGCACCATCCAAGCAAACCATGACGCAAGATAACGAACACCACAACCACAAAATCTCCAATCGTTTCCTATGAGTATACATTCTATCCGTATCTCCCTCTTCAGCCTCGCTATACAGTACGCAGCCTGACACAGGCTTGTGCACCCACGTGGAATCCCCTTCTTTCTAGGGTTTCCCGATAACCTGGTCCCTTCCCACGCTAAGCCGGATCCCGGAATTGGCAATCACTCGTCCGTCCGTCTGTGCCACCTGCGCTTTCCGTTTCCGAGGGGAGGGTCTGGGGAATTCCCTTTTGGGATCTGCTGCCTTGAGCAAGCGAGCGAGAAGAAAAATCCTGCGGGACAGATGTCGAAGCTGCCCCACTGGACTGCTCTGTCCTTTACATTGTCACCTTCACTTTCACTTGTACGCTGAAGAGAGGTAGTTCAGAGGAGGAGTACTGTGTTGGCTCAAGGACTCAGGTGAAGGTGAGGGTGCTTAGAGTGGAGTCTGGACATGCAGGTAAGTGCAAGGAAGGCTACTCGTTCGGCGAGCACCCGACTAACCTTGAAGCCTTGGAACCCTGGAGGCTGACATACAAAAAGCTTTGCAACAACCACACGTCTGAGAGCGAAAAGACAGGGTCCATTGTAATGATGTGAATTCCTACATATCCCTCTTCTTTCGAATTAACTCGTCTTCGGTACAGCATCTCGTTGTTGAACGATTCCGCTCTACGTCGTTCCTTCCGCCTCCGTTCTCGTTACCTATGAACCGGAACTCACCCCAGAACCCTGGCCGTCGACACTGACCGTTTTCGTACCATCATTCGAAATGTATATCCAATACCAATACCAATAACCATCTACATCCTATCCTTCCCAACCGACCCAGACTCCACAGTTTCCGGAAAACAGGTCAAGGAAAAAACGGAATAAAGAGATGTGGGATGTGGGTATCTCAAGGGGTATAACATAGGGTTAGCTATCTCGCAGAGCGAGGCAGCAAGAAGGTGAATTAAGCGGCCGTGGCTTAGGAATGACAAGGAAGAGGAAGTAAAGTAAGATATCCAGCCCCTTGTGTACACAGATGCTGGGAACAGCCAAGCAACACACGCTGCCACAACGCCAGTGCTCAAGACAAATGGTATAAGAGAACCGCTGGAACGCATGATGGAGACGAAGCAAGATACATGCTCGTCGTAAAAATAGTACAATGTACAAGAATGGGAGTTGGCTCGACATGCGTCATGTCAACGTGGCCAAGATGGGGACGTATGTTGGGACAGGGAAACGTATGAGGTGTTCATGTGCCAAATTCTTTGATGAGGGAGTGAAGAAGGCCGCAGAACCGCGCATGGAGCTCCACGAAGAAACCTTCCATTCCAACAATCTCGATCAAAGTCTTGGGTCGCATGACATCACGGCTGACACGAGGGTAGCCATCGGGATCGACCTTCTTAGCCGAGAGGAAAGAGGATACAGGAGTAATGTTGCGGGTGGTAGGAGAGCTGGCTACTGAAGAGAACACCCTCTCCTTCTGTGGTGAAGTAAAAGCCGGCATGGAAGAGACGGAGCTACCCAAGGGTGGGGTGCTCGGGATAGCAGTGGCTGGCCGGGAGTTCGGGAAATTAAACGTCGAAGCGGCGGATTCGCGCTCGAGAACCTTCTCGGCAAGCGCTACGATGCGATTTGCGATGTTTTCGAATACTTCTGTTACCTTCACCATGGCTTTGCTTGCTCGTCGGCTGTCGCGACCAGCCATGGCAATTAGGGCATAGGTCCTCTTTGCACCTCGCGCACGAGGATCCTGCAAACGGAAGATGTACGCAATAGTGTATCCAGCAACCGGGTCTCCAAACATGAGCGGACCGGACGGCTTTCCACAGGGTAATGCTTCACAAGACAAGGTTCTTATACAAGTGCGTCGGAGTAATGAGTATGTTGTCGGCGATTGGGGCTGACTGGTGGAGATGTAGTTCAGGGTGTGGGTATGCATGCCTCTTGGCATGAACATGGGAGATGCCGGAACAGAGTCTGGGTATGAGTGGGCCCCGCTATCAAAAGATCTGGACTGCTCGGTGTCGGATGCGTCGGAAGAGTCAGGGGAGCTGCTCAGGTCGTCGCAAGTACGGTGACCGCGTACTGGGAAGTTCTGGGAGCTCCGCAGGACAGGACTACCATGCCGTCCACGGCCATCCTTGGAGGGGCTTCCAGGCGCACCGGTGGGAAGCCTGTCGCTGTACTTCTTCGGCACGACAATGGAGCAATTCTCGCACACTTCGGGATCCGAGTCATAGGTACTACTGGGTCTGCGACTCCCGAAGCTGCTGTCGGAGCTACCAAAACTCGGGAAGTACGGGTTATGCGACGGCGAGCGCGGGCTCGTCGGAGGGGTCTCGAAAGGCGATGACAGCTGGGGCAAGCGGCCACCCAGCTTCATCGAGGGCGGCTCATACAGGCCGTTGCAGCAGTAGGCGGTCGCGGGTGCCTCTTCGGAGGGGGGTGTTACGCACGGGTTGCAGGTGCTGCATGGCGAAGTCGAGGCTTGGGTGCAGATAATCGATGTGGGACCGTGGATCTCGCAGAAATGTGCGAGCGAGATCTGGTCAGGCACGCGTTAGCCATGGCTTCCGGAGGTCAGATGGGCACGCGGCGCATCGGTGGGGGGAGCACTATGCCGCTTGCGCCGCGACACTGGACAGTGGCAGCGTGGGAGGCATGCGCGGAAGGCTTACCGTGAAGTCCATGTTCCTCCTCTGTCTCCTATCTCTAGGGCCTCATGATGTGCTTGGAGAACGGGGAGGTGGGTCGGTCGTGGTCTCAGCTGACTGATGTCAAGGGGCGAGTCCGGGAGCAGCGTGCGCCAGGAGTGTTGAGGGTGGCCCAGTGGTTGCGCTGAATGGTTGGGCGGCGCAATACAGGTCGCCCAGCGGTGCTCGACGGGTCTCAGCGCAGCGAGGGCGTGGCGAGGTCGCGTGCGGTCGTGGTGGAGGGAGCCAGGGACGCCGTGGGTGCTCGTTCGGGGTCGGTGCCCAGGTGTCGCAAGCGTAGATATGCGACAAAGCCCGCGCAGCACCGTGTGGACGGTGGGTATGCGTGAGAGGTACGCCCGTCTGGAATGCGCACAAAGTCTACAGCTACAGCACAGTAGTGGAGAGACAGCAGGAGCGGCGGGCGGGGGCCTTAAAGCGGGCGAGGCAGTTAGTTAGCTCCCCATATGGAGTCTGGCAGCAATTACGCTGGAGCGACGGAACGCAGCCAGAGGCGGTGAATGGCACTTGCGCTCTGACCAATTTGGGCCGTCGCATTCGTCGACGCATGCCCAGCGATGACATGCGCAGGAGCGAGCACCAGGACTGCGACTAATAAAACGGCCGTGACGGGCTGGCTGTAGGGAGCCGCCGTGGCACAAACCCAAAAAGCGAGCTGCAGTGCTGCCCGCGCTGCAATTTCCATCCCGCTTAACCTCCACGTCAAACCTGCCATCCCAAGTCCCAGAGGCTGCTCGTGTGCCACAGCAGTCTCGCCGAGCCCAGCGCGCTGCAGTCAACACCCGATCCCTGATCCCAGCCTGCCCCGGCATCGTCGTCTCGCACGACTTGCATCTTCAGTGACGGTCCTGATCGAGCGCCCGGTGACGCAGCCGCATCGTAGCCATCGCTCGATGCGCTCCTTAATCAAAGGGCCCCATCCGATGCGGTTAGATGCCTCTTCTGGAGAGACGTTGGAGGACGAGCAACGTCATTCTTCGAAGCGATCGTCGTGTTCCAAACAACCCAACAACGGCTGTCCCGTTGATCTCCTGCGAGCCATCTCTTGGAAATTGAGCCGCAGTCTGATCTTGTTTTTTGGCTGTTCTGCATCCGGTCATCTGCTTCTCGTCAGATAGTGTTTGCCTGCAAAATCTTCGTGCAGGTTGCATATCAGAATGTACTGGTACCATGGCTGCCGTTCTGGAAGTGGAGCCCTGCTATTACCGGCCCACGTAATAATACGTAGCGTGTGGTTTGGCCGGATGCCCCCGAACGTACTCCGCCTTCTCACCAAAGTAGCCTACACAGCCAACCACAGCAGACGTCTCTTGTGATGTATTTCCACATCAAGCTTCGTCGCGAGGGCCCTTCTCCACCCTCTCCACTCCAAGAGAACCGCAAGGCGCTTGCAACAATAATTCTCTCCGTTCTTCGGCTGCAACCCCTGTAGGGTCTTCACCTCTGCTCTTGACCAGAAATGCGGAAGAATAGCGGAAAATCTGGGGTTGAGCAGGGTGGCGTGATGTCCCGGTCCTTGCCTTCTCTCCCCAGGTTTGGGGTTTAATATGGATCGAGAAGCATGCAATCCATAGCCCGAGCCGGGAACTGACCTGTCAGACGCTCTAAACGCTGCGAGGGCTTGTGAAGACCTGCCAGGTACCCATAACCACGCCGTCTTAAGACCACGGCCCGCAATGTAACGCGGCTCCAGGGTCCGGCCAGGTAGTAGTCTGCGATTTGGCTCTGCAACTTGTCCACACTACCGACTGATGGGGAGAAAGGAGAACCTGCCTGACGTCTGGCCGCACAAGAAAACGATGCAACATGCTGCTAGTACGCGAAGACCGGCAAGAATGCTCGCATATGCAGCATTACAACTAGGATGTGATTAGGTATTGCGGTCTCAGCAAACTCCCAGCAGCCTATTACACATCATTGATCATAGCGGATCGGGCTCAGCGAAAAGGTGACCCTGTACAAGCCCACCGTTTAGTCCTGGAGTCCTGGAACGGGAAAATGCCCTGGCAACCCGATGGTAGCACCAGCTGGCTCCCCGTTATTGATCACAGCGCACAACATTCGCAGGCTACACGGCGAGCAGGGTACTATACATGTTGATACAACAGCTTATGCGTACACTTCGTCATAGTCTTCGTCGTCTCCATCAGAATCATCTCCATCAGCTGGACGTCCTCTCAATATATCATAACCCATAAGCTCATTAATATACTTCTTCGAAACCCGGACCTCGAGGTACTCGCTCTTCTGATGCTCAGTGAATTCCCGGCTTTCGGGTCTCATCATGTCTCTTATCACAGGCTCCCAAATCTGGTCGAGCTGCGTGATACCAATACTCGCACAAGGCAGGTCATCCAACAGGGCAGGTGAGATTACTCCAACGTCTCTCCAATGACTTCTCCAAGAAACGCTCTCATGCGGTGACAGCCGTGTGATGAAGGTATGGAGGTGCCTTCGTCGATCGCTGTAGTTCCTGCAAGACAGCAATTTGGCGACCTGGCTGATACCTCCGAGGACCAGAACGAATGCGATGTCTTCATTGCACGCAGGTTGGCGGGTCCACCCACGCACAAGCTTCTCAAAAGACCCGGCATATGTCGGAGGGCGCAACTTGCGGGTTAGGACTTGCACAATAAAGCAATACATGTAGAAGTACTGCAACCGCAGTGGTTGGTCCAGGCGCTTGAAAATGGCTCTCTCTTCCTCGGTGATACCCGGCGTGGTGCAGATGTCGTATCCAATATGATAGCGAGGACGTATTCGCCCGAGGTCCCTTTCGAGAATCACTCGTCGGTGCTCCTCGAGGAAATAGCCTACGGCAAAGACCAAGGGAATCATCTTCTCGTACACCGAAGTCCAGAGCTGTCGTTGGCGTTCGCTGGTGTGCTTCAAAGTGTCCTTGAGCACGAAGTTGGCGAGCTCGCGGGTCAGCCTGACGGACGCTATATGTCGCCGCCTCATAGCTAAGAGATACTGGAGCTCTGCTTCATTCGTCGCTGGCGGAGGGTACAGCTTCGTATGAAGGGTCCCCAGACGACACTTTACCCAGTGGCGGACAATGGGCGCCCCACACGACGAGATCAGGTCGTTCAGGGCACGGGACGTGATTCGAATTGCTAGCAGGTCCGAAATACTGAGCTCGCTGAGAATGGCGATGTGGAGCTCGTTCGGCAGTCGGAAGAATGCCTTGAGAAAGGGACTGCGTCTGCGCTTAGTCTCGTGGTTCTGCTGCAGAGCGGATTGGGCATCAATGCCAGGTACCTCGACTTGTGTTGCGCGAAGTCGTCTCTCCTCCTGACGCTCCGGAACGAGGCAATGAGCTTGCTCTGGAAGCTCTCTGCTGCGCGACCAATGCTGGGTCGTTTGCCATTCGCCACCATCAGCCGCTCAGGTGGAGAGGTGTTGCGCCGGAACCTCTCCATCAGGCGTCGGCGCAGGGCTTCAGGACGGCAGCAGGTCGGGAGCGGGGCGTCATGCGACAAGCACTCTGCAGCGAGGAGTTCCGCTCTGTCGCTCGACGTTCCGCAGCAGCCAAGTCATGGTAGCTGCGCAGTGTCGCACGAACGAAGCATCGAAGAGACGCGATGATGGGATGGAACGCCGTCGTGATAGATGTGGCGAGGAGGCATAAACTGAGCACGGCGCACCAGCGCTAGGGAGGGGAGCAGGGCGTGCTGGCCATGTGCGTGTGCCGCCGAACACCACATCTGCGATCCGCGGGAATCGCTGGCCACGCGACAGAGGGCATTTGAAACCGTCGGCTTTTTGCCGGTAGGTTCCAGAATAGCCCCGTGCGATTGGACGGCTTGCGATGATGGCCCTTGTCCTTTGCCTCTTCTGATCCGTCTCCTGGCGGTGTGCATAAGACCGCCTTTCTCCGACATGGGCTTGGCATGTAGATGTTGCTGTAAAGATGCGACACGTCAACGCCCTGCTCCCTTCAATCTCGTCAGGTTGACACCTTTTGACGCGTGTGGCTTGAGTGTGTGGTTAATCGAACGATGCTTGCAGCAAGTCCTCCAAAGAGCGGCCGGAAAGCAACGACCGCTCGGGCAGTGTGCACCCTAATCGTATGCAGACGGCAGGTCATGGCAATGCTATCGGGCATGAAAGGATACAACCTCAGTCTTCCACTGAAGAGCGCTCGTCGTACAGTATATATTCCCTGGTCATCGGTCAGCAGTGCAGTCGCCGCTGCAGGTGTGGTGATATGATGAGTGTTCAGTATCCCAATCTGATTTCTTTTCCACGCCCCATGTCGTCCCATTTCAGGGAAAGTCTACCTCGCAGCAGCCTACACAGCAGCAGCTCTCATCGCAGCACCACATCCACTGTCAAATCCCCACTCGCTGTACCGTCATATCGACAGCATGTCCCCACTAGCTAACGCACCTGTCACCCTAGCCCATCTGCGGTAAAACCTTCCCTGACCCCTCACATCACCTACAAATGTCGTACAGCATAAAGTCCATAAAACCCAATGTTTCCAGACACGCACAGCAGCAACGGCATCCCGCTTCCCCGTGCAGGGAGTCGTTCAACAGCTGCATCCCATCAGTGCTAAGTGGGGGTCGAGTCACACAACATGGCCTCACCGCAACGCCCAACCGCAACAACCACCAAACCGGTAGTTCTCTCCCCTGCCGCCATCTCTGCGCGAGAACCCGAGCGCTTCCCGCCTGATACGAAGGGCGGCAATGTTACGTGGAAAACGCTCGTCTCGTCACCCCAGACGCCCACGGATACTTTCTCCTCGGGCATTGCAACGTGCGAGGGGGGTGGCGAGGGGCATCTCGAATTACACAGACATGCGCATGCCGAAATATACCATGTAATTTCAGGTCGGGGCGTTGTGATTATTGATGGCAGGGAGTACGATGTGGAGAAAGGGAGTGTTGTGTACATTCCTGGGGATGCAGAGCATGGAGTCAGGTGTGTTGGTGAAGAGGATCTGGTTTGGCTGTATGTCTTTGCGGCGGATAGGTTTGGAGATGTGGTATACAGGTTCTCCGGGGACGAAAAGAAGAGATTGGGGAAGCTGTAGGGGCCTCCGATGAGTTTTCAAGGAATCTTTCTACCAAGATACACTGGAAGCAATGTTGCTGACGCTTAGATAGACAACCAGAACCCTAATGTATTTGCTTTCCAAATCAAAGCTGCGACCGAGCGGCTGAAGGTCTGTCACGAACAGAATCAGCAGCTCCTTCCTTTGTCACCAAAAGATCTGCTTACAACAAGTGTTCAAGCGCCTTCGCCGTATCAACAACACTCTTCTCGAAATCCGTCCAACCTCCCAACGACTTCCTTCCCTTCTCACTATCCACCGTGATCCCCTCTGGGCTCAACTGATAATCTTTGTTGTATCCCTCCCCGGGCGTGCCCTCCTTGATCCTATCCTTAGCCCCCGGGAATGCTTTCCTCAAAATATCAGCAATAGCCTGGGGGTGCCCTTCAGCAGCGTGCGCAATATAGCGCTGGCCATTGGCTTCGGCGGAGTGCTCGATAGCGTAGAGCGTGAGGCGTGCAACGTCACGGACGTCGACGTTGTTGATGAGGAAGGGCGCGGGCTCGGGGAGGTCGGCGCCAGAGAAGATGTTGAAAATGGGGCGATAGGTGCTGCCGATTTCTGAGACACTTTTGGGGGCGACTAGGGGCGGGCCGATGACGAAGCTGTGGGTTTGTAAGTCATTGTTGTTGTATCCGATGAAACTGGGAAAAAGAGGCAAGGAGAGGGCAAAAGCGAGAAGACTGAAAGGCTTACACGGGATTCACAGCGGCCGTCGTAAAGCCAGGTTTGTTATCGTCTCGGAACTTCCAAAACGCCCTCTCGGCCGCAGTCTTGCTCGCGCCATATATAACAGGGCCTGTTGTTTCCTTGCCGAGGCGCTGGACTTCGGATACGGAAAAGTCGTTCCAGTCTTCGTCGGTCAAGGTGTACGGAGGCGGCTTCTGCTGCAGCACGGCAGCGATGGACGACATGTAGACAAAGGTCTTGAGCTGAGGACCGGCCTTCAGTGCAGATTTCAAAATGCTGAGAGTGCCATTCACAGCGGCGTGGAGAACCGGGTCCGGGTCCGTGAAACCGAACGACACAGGAGCTGCGAGATGAGATATTGCTGTGGCATCTGATAGAAGGATCAGCTGAAGGTCTTTGAAAAGAAGAGAAGCTACATGTGAGTGAATTTCGATGTACCTTTGACAGCTTCGTCGAATGCTCCTTCCGCAGTGATGTCAGGTACTTCGACAATGCTGAATTTGCCTGCAGATGTATAGTCTTTCAGGATGTCTTCCACAGGTTTCGCAGAGTTCAGTCTCCGCACGGTTCCACGGACAGAGTAACCTGCATCGAGGTATATCTTTGCAGTTGCTGCTGCGACGTAGCCGTTCACGCCGGTAAGTAGTATGAGGCCCTTGGACATTTTGTCGATTTTGAAGTAGAAGCGGTGAGGTTTCAGGAGAAGCGATAGCAGGACACCTGTATAAATTTTGAGGCGAATCTAGGTGATCATCGTTTAGAGCAACAGCCATGCGATATATATTTGACATGGAATACTAATCACGTCGTTGCTCGCGCAATACGTCCCATGCAACCACCTGCGGTCAACCGAAGCCTCGGACCATGTTTCGTAAAACCACAGCACATTACAAACCCTGTACAAAACCCCACACCGCCACTAGCACATTGAACCGAGCTGTTCACCAGGTGCTCTTGCCAAAGATGTTACTCTAGGCTGGTCGCGCTAACCCGATCTGAACTCAACTAATCACACGATGAGTAAACAAAGACTGCACACATGTGCACGCCATCATCCTAATCGAACCTTGGAAGACATTGTCGTGTCTTGAAACGAACCAGGATATGTCATGAAGCGGGTGTCGCTGTCAGCAATGCTCGGAGTCGGAAGGAAGAGACGATGATGTTGTGAAAGCTGGTCGCCTAGTGTAGTGAGTAGGATCAACCCAACTTTAGCACATCATCCTCAGCGGCCTCAACATATGACATCGCTCACCAGTTGCATAGGATTCGTCTCGTAAGCAATGCCAATGGTCATCTCGGCCCCTTTGCGGGGTCACTCCAATATAAAAGTCATCCGACACATTCCCGAATTCCTCTTACTGTAGATGACCAGTCGTATTGTTTATTTCACCTTGCTCGTCCCATTCGCATACCGATCTATTCACTGACCAATGCTCTTCTTAAAAGCACGGCTAGTCTGTGGGCTGTCATGTCTACATTATATGCTTCTCTCAGCTAGACTAGAAGAATTCGTTCCTGTGCACGTTTGTCGACCTCCGCACTGTGTTTTAACTCGCGAGAATGTTTCCGCCAATGCATTCGCTCTATCATACTCTCGGAAATACCAAGCCGGCGCCACACACCTTGAGATTCTCCAGGACCTCTCCAGCCCCTCCCGGGCCGCATCTTTACCCGGCTGAATTTGGTAGGAACAATTGGCCGAGGTACTTTGATGATTCCAATACGATGGCAGTATCGGTACGAGTGAGATCCTTCCTTACGTCTGTCCACCTGCTCGACGACAAGTGACACGGTATATTTCTTAGCCTTAAATTCACCAAGGAGGAGCACGTTCTCTACCGCTTGATCTACTCCCTGGGCAGCCACTCCATTTCCACTAATATTCCTAGCTTTACCGATATCGAAATCTGCAATGAAACTTGTTAGAGTCCCACCAACGTCGATTTCGACATGACGACTGTTTGTTGCGCGGTTCAAAAATTGTGCGTGAGGTATTTTGGCCGGCCTCACATTAGCCAGAATCTCGAGAAAACCAGAGAGGACTTCTCCGAAGGGGTCTATGTCTGAGACGGGAGTGCAATTTGCTTTCAGGATCCGAAAGGTTTTGTCACGTAAATTTTCGACGGACATGTATTCGATCTTCCCGTTCACAGAAGCCCAAGACCACGAAGGCGCCCGGTAATTTTGCGGTCGATGGTTGGTGCGAGTCTCTAGAGGTTCATCGACTTTCCATAGAAGGTCATCGGGAAGCGAACGTTCCCAAAGACCAGCCAAGTACTGCCCACCGATGGTATATCCAACTTGTCGAGCCACGCCAGCTATTGCGGGCAAACGATCAGACCCCCTAGTCTAGAGATTCAAGCCACAAGTCAGCGGAAGGCTTTGCTCGAGGAGGGAGAGAGTGGGTACAAGCACTTTGGCAGGGCTTTGTGAGATGCAGGAAATAGTTACCAGATTCAACGCGGAATATTGCGTCACGATATTTCGCCACATCGAAGGTAAAAAGTCGTCCACGAAAGCGAACTGACTGGAGTCTGAACGAATAGATCCGTCTGAGTTGCTTCTAATGCTTGGAAGAGATGACCTCGAGGTCTCGCGAACCAAGTTTTGAGGCACAAATCTCGAGCGAGAGAGGAGTGGTCGCTTTCTCCAAGCCCCCCAAACGTGAAGAGCTGACCCCCTTGAGCCCTCTTTCCTCCTCCGAACTACTGCGCCATATTCTTTCTTGAGGTGCACTCCAGGCTTATAGCCAGTGCATTCACAACTCACGAGCTCTTGACACTCCCACACAAGCTCCCTTTCGCAAAAATGAAGCATCCTCGGAGCTAAGAGCCTCTCTTGGTACACCCACGCGCGAGTCAATAGAGGATTTACCGCGTGCGGGTTACCGAAATGGACAATCTTCTTCCTAACGTAAACGTCCGACAAAACATCGGTAATACCGGGGTGCCTCAGCGAGAGTCGAAAGTCGGAATGATACGGAGATGGCGTAGAGTAGCAACCTCCGGTGTCATTGGGCGATTTGGTGGCAGCGATGGTTATGTGGGATTTTTGATACACGGATGCCATCTTCGCGGATTCCCTTCTCCAATCTTCGATGTCGTCCTGCAGTATGCATAGGCTATCAATCCACAGATACTGGATACCAAGTTTGCGGACAATTGTTATCGCATCCTGGAATGTTTTAGGAAAAGAATCCCAATCCATGCCTTGTTGATGGGCCTGAAGGGTCTCCTTCTCTGTTACCATCGCTCTACTGGTACCCCAGCAATGGCTCAGGCAGGCGTATCGTCCTACTATACCAGACCCCTTCATTAATCTAATTCGGGATTCTCTGCCAGATTCTCCAATGTGGAGAATGCGCGTAGGCAGTTTAGGTGATCCCGCCCAATTGCACGACGCATGCCCACTGGTGCACCTTCGCAGCAAGTTCGAGGCCCACTGTAGGCTCTCAACAGATGATGTGTCTCCTGGCACCGTAGGGAGCGTCTTCATCCCACAAACAGCACTGCCAGCTTTTTCGGCAAGGAAGAATTCGAGAGCGAGCTTGAGATCGCCATTGGCGTAGATTTCGGCTTCCAAGCTGCCGCCTCCGTCGATGTCACTGCCCCAGATGTGGATGTGGTGCCCTGGAGTAAGGCCGCCAATGCTGCTCCCAAAATGTACAATTCCATCTCTTAACAAGGCACAAACAAAACACCCTGCCTTTGCAGATATGTCGAGCTGCGAGGGTTCGAAGTCCAAGGCCACACGGTAGTCGCGCGGTCTCCGTTCGAGATTGTTGCAAAGAGCACAGCGCGGCATACGACCGGTATGTGAGGCGACTTTTCGGGGACTTCCCTGGGCTATGAAGTATGCTCTGACTTGTGAGGCTATGCTTCTATTGCTTTGATGAGCTGCTCGCTTATCGTACCGTACCAACCGAAGTCCAGGAAACCGTGCGATTGATACTAGTCTGCCGATGGAACTGGCTTTCATGAAGAGATTATCCTCCTGGATGGTAATCGGCACTGGCAAGGCTGAAGTGTAGACAAGGCCCGGGCGAGATTGCGTTTCACGTGGGGATGTGGCTGGGTATGTATTGGCCGTTAGTACTTTCCGGCCACGATCGACAATGTGAAACACAAACTGTATCAAATTTCAACCCAATAGCTGGATTCATTCGGCATAGTCAATACAGAGACTGTGACCGCACAAGCTTCTCTCTCACATCGGCAGCGAGTTCGAGGAACGGTACTCAAGCTGTTCTATAACTTTAGCCCCAATCCTTAAGTCAACTACGCAATCGTCGCGTTTCCCACAGTTGCGTCTTGCAATATAAGATCAGAAGCTTTTGTGCTAACCAGGAAAGTCGGCAAAATTGGGAAACCGCCCATGGCCTTGGGGAAGACACTGGCGTCTACAACTCGCAAGCCGTCCACACCATGCACCCTGAACCTAGAATCAACACACGAATCCGTATCATCCAATCCAATCTTACAGGTCCCTGCAGCATGATGGCTAAACGCCTGATTCATGATTGCCTGTTTGATGTCCACGCTCGGGTCCGGTACGATGACCTTGTACGGTCCGTACGGCGGAGGCGTGTCTGCCATAACGCCCAGCACAAACTGGACACCTTCGAATAGTGCCTGAAGGTCATGATCGCGGCCCTCAGTAAAGTAGTTGAAATTGATGAGAGGCGTATCCTGCGGGTCCGCGGACCGCAGTGTCACCGTCCCGGCATCCAAGTTCTGGTACTGCATCTTGACGATCGACCAGAACGAGGTGTTGAGACTTGCAGACTCAGTCGAGAAGCCAGGGAAATATCCGTCGAAGACTGCTGCTGCCGCCCCAAACAGGAACAGGTCGGTATCCGCGTTCTCGCTGACACTGGAACGGTACAGCATCCCCGCAGGCGCTGCGCCCATGCCATAGGGACCTGTTCCATGTTCGCGCCATTCACGCAGGCATGGGTCGCCGGGCGCGAGGTTAGTGCAGTTTGCAAAGGGCGAGCCATGGGGCGTAGCGGCCTCGACGCGGATGCCAGCTTCGTAGTTGTCGATGAGGTTCGTGCCAACGGCGGGCAGGTCTTTGACTAGTGGAATGGAGAAGTTGGCAAGTTCTTCTGCGGGACCAATGCCGCTGAGCTTGAGGATCTGCGGGGTGTTGAAGGTGCCGCCTGAGACGATGACTTCCCGCGTGGCGGTTACATTGAGGGGAGTGCCGTTTTGAAGGCCATTGTTGCGCGAGTCAGCACGGTAGAGGGCTTGTCCGAGGAGGTAGGATACGCCAGTCGCGCGTGGTGTTTCGCCAGATGTGTCCAATAAAACTCGGGTAGCCAGGGAATTAATGCTGATTGTAAGGGGGTATTTTTGACTGCCGTCTTCATTGAGCTCATTGATCGTGTCTCGAAGATACGTCTGGGAACTGCTTCTGCGCCGCATACTATCTTCGTGCAGAGGCAGTTGGTAGAGAGAGTTCGCCTCGTAGCGGTCTCGGTCGATCCGATTCAGATCTCGTTGCAACAGGGTAAACGTTTCTTGGTCATTGGTCGGGCACTCATTTCCGGTCGCACAGAACAGGTTGCGTAGATGCTTAACAAAGCCGGGCTGGGTGTCGAAGAGGTCGATTTCGTTACGATTCGACTGTACTTTTTAGATGCCTGGCAACGTGTGCTGTATACGTGGAACTTACTCCTAGCCAACCATTGAACCCATGTCCCGCTGTGGCAGTACTGTTGCTACTGTTCCTCGAAACGTAATTGTTATTCTCAATCGTTTCGAAGTATTTCCTCATGGTATCGGCTCTCCATGTTGAATCGCCGGTCAAATTAGCAATATATTCCCAGTCATTGTCTGGTGGTAGTCTACACATATAGTGATGGTATTAGCAATTGTAGCCCGTGTAACTAATACGGTGTATACGGCAGTCTTGCTAAGAACATAAATTTCACTTACGCCAGATTCATTGCATTGTGGTTCCCACAACCACCCAGCGTCCCAGCTCGAGGGTAAAGTATACCCAGCGGCTCAGCGCCGTCGGGCGGGTCTGTTCCAACATATAATGTGCCGTCTCCATTGCGCCATGTGTACTTGGTGTCTCTATACGCCTGAGTCTCATCTTGATAATGATTGACATAGAATTGCCACGACAAAGTAGGGTCCTCTGCGGAGGGGTCGGCACTAGATTGAGATCAATCAACAATGTCTTCTCAAGATGTTGATGATGAGAATACTCACAAACTCGGAATCTGTTGAAGCAGGTTATCCCCATGATCTCCTCCGGCCTCGATCAGGAAGACAGAATGTCCGGCGCGGGCAAGATTTGCCGCAACCGGACCTCCTCCAGGCCCTGAACCTATGACAACATATTCATACTCGGTGCTCTGCGCGAGGACTCGTGTCCACGCAAAGCCAAAGAGGACGAGCGCAGACTTCATGATGATATATGCCAGAAGAGAAACTGTACCGAAGACACGAGGTTGTGAAAAGATCCATAGCGACGAATAATCTCGTTTTTATACTCGCCAGTCTTACATGGTAGATCCCTAGATGCTGACTAGGACCTTCTGTCAGGTAGTTGCAATTTGGGAAGCTACGGGCGGATGTAAGGTGTCGGACAAGAGATCACACGTTATGGCCGGTAACGTGTTGACATTCGATTATGCCAAGTTCCAAGGTTTGTTAATGAAAGTTCAAGAATCTCTCGAGCCAGGGACCTTCGGGTTTACTCAGGAATTACCCTGCACAGAAGGCTACGTTGTGCCATCAACAGAAGGACGCGCAATCGTACGAATCGCTTCGTTACGGACGGCTTCTCGGGACTAGCAAGACAACCAGACGTTGACGTGGTGTCCTTCCATAAGAGTTCGAGAGCTTGCTCTGTCTGTCCTATGAGCTTGCAAGAGAGCGTGTGAACGCGAGGCTCGATCTGAGGATTCCTGAGTATGTCGGTTGTTTGACGAAAATGGACAATGCTCACTTTTGTATGGTTCCCACAGAGTATACAAGGACATAATGAGCATTCTTACCTCCTGTGCCAAGTTGCTTGGCAGCAGGCGCGGTTCCGCTGTCCTTACTGCTCCTGCTGGTTCTTGCACAGCCATCCGCCATGGGTGGACCTAGCTGACGCCTGCGCGTTGGAAAGGAAGCTAAGAGCGGAGCATCATTGATGGTTGCGATGACTGTAGAGTGGCATGGTGGTGGTTGCGGTAGTGGCAAGGCTCATTACAGTGGACCTTCCATATCCTTGTAGCAACTTCCCACAGTGCATAGGATATCAATTGATATCCGACGTCTATAGAGTACTATTTGGAAACGAGTTGTCATTTCAAGCCATCAATTTGGACAGACCATGAGAGCACTGGAAGATTTTCGCGAGACGAGATGAGAGTGCAGCAAAGACACGCTAAACCATGTTTGTCCTTGGCGCCGATTTTGGAGGTCAGTTGACTCCTCAACCCATTCATGCATACAAGGAGCGCATATATGTTGGGTCTTGAACCCGCCAACAGCTAAGAGGCTTCATCGGCCTTCGTTAATCTATATTTTACACTGCAAGTGTCCTTTTACAACGTTGGCGCGAGCCTTTTAGAGATGACTCAGTTATCACCGGCTCCTCATATCACACAATTTTTTGCCCCCCCAGCTCAAGTCCATAGCTCTTCCTGTCCCCTCTTCAGCAAATCTTCCATGGCCAGATTTAAACTCTGCTTGACCGCACTCCTAATCAATACCTTGCTGTCCACATCCATTTTCCCGGGTGCTTTGTAATTCTCGTCGTACGCTACGAGGCTAACTCGGTACTGTCCGCGAGTTTTAGGATGCGTCGATGTTGAAATATCGTAGCTACGGACGCGTCCGTTCTTTGAGCAGCCGTGTTGAAGTTTTGCGTTCGCTAGATACGAGCCGATGTTAGGAAAGCGGTCGGAAGAACTTGGAAGAGCTATGACGTCATAAGACGCAGGAACGCAACGCACATATGATCATGGATTTGAGCTCTGAGAAGACTGCGAGAGAGTCGGATGTTTGCTGAACGTTTGCGGCCATAGCGTAGAAAGAGTGAGAATAGCTTGGGATTTGCAGTAGGGGTGGGATAGAAGATGAGTCTTCCGGAGTACTCTGGGACAGCTACTTATATGAAGATGACGCAAGGTCCCGCCGCACCTGGTCCCTTTTGCCAGGTTTTTTGACCAGTATGAGCAAGTGGCTTCCGGACAACCATAAACGAAGAATTTATGCTTGCATTGTGTACACCATCGTTAGGAGACGCGGAATAGCCACGAAAGGAATTACGGTTGAAAGGCGGACTACAGCCGACGAATTGCTACACCGACCAAACGGTCCAACACAAGATTTGGTGTTCCCAAATTCTGCATATTCTGCGACAAAGGCGTTTCTTTAAAGGTAGGGGATGCATTTGCCTGGCCCAAAGGAGAAGCATATACAATTCTTCATAACTACAAGGGACCCCAACCAGAGTGTCTAGGCTTGCCCTTTTGTCTCCCTACACTGAGTATAATGCGTTTTACCTCCTACTTTCTCGTTGAGTCCCGATTCGTGACTGAGTCGGAGTCTTCAGTTGTAGTCCAGATCTCGCCTGGCCCTTTTGTTGGACCCATAGCCTCCATGACCACCACCACGGTAACGGTGACCGTCGCCTCGTGGACCTCTTGGCGCATACGTGTGCTCCATATTTCGCGTCTCGTCATCTGGTCCATCGCTCCGGCGATTGACTTGATCTGCGTTCAACTCGAACTTCCCCGCGTTGTTCCTGGTACCTTGCTGGCCCGAGATCTGGTCTCCGACGTCGAATTTCACTACTGACGGTGAGAGTCTGTTTAGAGAGCTTGAAGGTAGAACCACGTACTGAAGAGTAGACCAGTGTCCTTGTGGAGCCGGGCGACGAGAGCGCGGCATGCAGTCAAGGGGCAGTCGTTGACTTCTTTGCGGAGTGGCTTCGTGGTGCCGTCTACCGTGATCACGAGGAAGGCTCCATACTTGGTTCCAGCAAGGCTGTCAAACTGGCTGGTGACGACATCAAAGAAGCGGTTGCGGTCACTTCCGTACAAGAGTCGCGCATTGGCTGCAGATCATCAGAGGATGTCAAAATCTGGGCGACCGTTCCACTGACCTAGAGCGAGTGTCTTCAGGTCCTTGACTTGCTTGATCTGATCAAGGTTAGACACGGCAACCATCACAGAGAATGGCACTAGGCAGCCTACCTTCTCAGGGTCGTTGATCCAATATGCGGAGTCGTCGGCGTTGTATGGTGAAACGTAGGGTTGCACGGCTGGTGCTGTCTCGGACTCCATGACCGTGTCGTCGTGAACAGTACTCCTGAAGGCCGCTCCGGAGCCGTAAGTCGGACTGAGATCAGGGCGGACTGGGAGCTTGGGTGACTTTCCACCGGTCGAAGAATCGGAGTCCATTGCAAAGGCTAAAGACTGGGAAGGGTGTAGGTAGTGAGTGGGAGTTGAGTTTATATGGGTGGAGTGGCTGGTGCAACCGGGTTCTGGCGGTGGGCAAAGACTCTGGAGCGGCAATTTCAATTAGCCTCTGCCCAACAAGCGGACTTGACGCGGCAGGTTACAGCTCGGGGCGGTAAGTGAGAGAGAATAGACAACGGTGACTCAAGTAGGCACCCCGTGACACTCGGAAGGCCTTTGATGATCATTTGCTCCTATGTCTGTCGATTACGGGCTGAGCGGAGTTAACGGGTGAAGTTGAGATGCGAAAATTTAATATATTATATCGACGATTGAACGAAGGGACCCGAAAGAGCTCAAACAGCTCCTTATACCATGATATGTTTGTTGGGTGTTTCTGAGTACGCAAGGGCAAGCTGAGAAGATCTGCAAGGTCAGGCCTACTGGGTTCATTTCGGTCATGCGAGCTCACTTGTTTCCATGTCTCGAAACAAAGAAAATCGCAATTTCGTCCTGATATGGAGTTCAATCGTCATCTGATTCAAAACTGATCACACCCATGACGACAAGCCTCCAATCTCTAGTCGGTGTTGTGACGTAGCACCTGATATGACTTGAAAAAGTCTTGACCTCAAGTCCAAACACAAAACGAACGTCATGATCGAAAGAGATACCCAAACTATCATCCCTAACCTCCACTCTGTGAAGGCATTCACCCAACACCTGACCTTCAACATCTTCGCCATTGGTCTCACCAAGCATTCCAGCTCTGCACATCTTTCCCATTCGCCGTCTCGTATTGTTGACAGCCCTCTACATTGGCCTAGCAAGTACAGCTAAAACAAGTCTTCGATCTGTAACCCGCGAGGACTTGCCCTCGAATGACGTGAATTAAGCCCCTTTCATCAGTAGCCATGTCAGAGCATCGGCTCTGATAACGACGTGCTTAGGACCCGTGCAGTCTAGTCGCACGTGTATTTCGGCACAGACAGACCTGTTTGCGCTGTCATCTTTGCACGAGTACACTGTTCTTTGTGAGAAGATAGCGACTATAAGGGTTGAGGGGTACATGATGAAGCAAGAGCGTGGCGTATCGTGGTGCGTTCTCTCGACTTTCCCGGACTTCTTTGGAGTGCTTTCGTGGAGAATTACCGGTTTTGTTTACTTGCTTGCCAAGAGCTAGCTCCATCGCCACTACTCTTATAGTCGTCAACGTGAAGCCTCATCACTTCAACGCAGCGGTGAGGCAAACAGTTGCGAGCCCCACGTATGTCAGGGAACCAAATTCGTGTTACCTGATAATAACGGTAAGCCCATACTATACCCTCCTGCTCCTCACCCCGCCCTAAACCGGTATCTTCGTTGCACCTGCACGACCTGCACGACTAGCATCTGGCTGGATCTAGCACTCGATTATCGATCATGTCCGGAGAAGCTGACCATTGAATTCGCATACCCGGGGTAGATCAAGTAAAGACACCGACAGGGTAGCTGCGGTATACGTGCCTGCCTAAATTCTTCCTGTTATTCGCGGTGTCCTTGTAAGCTCGTGAAGCTATAGAGTCAGAAGTACTCTTCCCAGATCAACTCGTTTGCCTTGAAATTCGACTAGCTAAGAATGCCCGAGCCCTAAAGTAGAGGCTTGAATATCCACAACCGTGAAAATGCGTAGTCCAACGGATACGTCTGAGCTGGTGGATGAGATCCAGAAATCGATGATCAGGCGGACAAAGACCGAGCTGTAATAGGTCGATTTACTTGATAGAACTGATCAAGATTTTGGGTAGCAACTAGTGAGCCAGGATGACTGACAGTCTAACCTCAAGACATTCTTCTCGCAAGGGGATGAGGGTGTACTGAGATGCTACTAAATTGAACTCTACACTTGCCTCTTTCCAAATCTGCACCTACGGATTCCTCGATTGCAGTCATAAAATCCTTGAGCAAACTGAAAATGCTATAACAGGACTCGAAGATCTTGGGAGACGAGAAGGTGGATGGCATGTGCGTGGAAAAAGCAAACGCTGGAACTCGGAGGGGGAACCGCAAGGCTTCGACAACGAGCCGCCCAGAGCGGTCGTGTGATGCCCTTCCTGTTTCTCCCAGCCGCCATCTGCACAAGCTCAACGCAAGCACCGTCGAGACGTTTGACAGCTCGCTTCAGGTGTTTTCACGTGCATGGAGCCCAAGCCAAGATGCGCCACAGGGTCTGCTTCGCTTGGGGCCGCAAAGCGTTCCCGTCCCATCGTTTGCACACGTTTTTAAGCTTTTGGAGACCATTGGTTACGACCGCAGGACGTCCCACACACTTTGCGATCTCAGGAAATATCCACGGCCGGACTTGCTGCTT
This sequence comes from Lophiostoma macrostomum CBS 122681, assembly GCA_010405375.1. Lineage (NCBI taxonomy): Eukaryota > Fungi > Ascomycota > Dothideomycetes > Pleosporales > Lophiostomataceae > Lophiostoma > Lophiostoma macrostomum. Next base: position 171,345 of record MU004318.1, on the reverse strand, counting down.
CTAGAACCCTGTGGTGCCTGTGTCGCGACGCATCTTCAGGATGACGAACGAGTAAGGAGGAGCATGTCACTCCAATATTCGTAGCTTTATCGCTGTTGCGAGGATTTGAGTTAGGCGATCCGAGAATTTTGCATGCTTATGCGGCATCTGATGTTGTGAGAGCCTTGGGAAGTCCGCTTGCCTGTGACAGGCCATAAGAAGGCAACGACCCCGACAGCGAAAGCCCAACTCCGTGAGGGGGTGCGGGCCTACTTACAGTTAACAGATCTCGGCCTCGCACGAGCACCTACCTTTCGCACCTCCTTCCTTCAGCACGAACAAGTCGACTAGACGGTGGTGCTCTTGATGTTCGTCAGAGGGACGTGCATTGCCATGTCTCAGATTATCCACAAGTACGGCACCCACCTGCATCAATTTCGACGACGCGATGCTTACTTGACGTGAAGGACCGCTGGAGGCAACGCAGCCTTCCACAACTTCCACAACGACTATGCGCATATCGCGGATCCAAATGAGCGCAGGCGTCTTGCACTCGCCGAAATCGACAAGGCGCCTTTCGGCTGGTACCATGTCCGCGCAATCGTTGTCGCGGGCATCGGTTTCTTCACAGGCAAGTCCAAATTGTCGACAAAGCCAGGACCCATGCTGATCTCCTGCTGAAGATGCTTACGACCTTTTCGCCGTAAATATGGTGACATCTATGCTAGGCGTAGTCTTCTGGCAAGATGCTGCGCACAGCCCTGGCAAGATACCGTCGCAGGCAGATACCGCAATCAAGGTCTCAACCTCCACTGGTACGGTGATAGGACAGGTTGGCTTTGGTAAGCGGTTGCTCGAGATTGTGGGCGGTCATGTTGCTGACTTGATCAAGGTATCTTGGCCGATATCGTAGGTCGCAAGAAGATGTACGGTCTCGAGGTGAGTTGTCACAACGAATGCTGATTCCCTGACTAATTGTCCCTGAGCTCATCTTGATCATTTTCGCCACGGTTGCGCAAGCACTCTCGGCACACTCTCCAGCTTGTTCCATTGTCGGCGTCATAGTATTCTGGCGTGTTCTTATGGGCATAGGTAAACCGGCCGAAGCGCAGTAGTGGCAGCATACTGCTAACGATTGGCAGGCATCGGCGGCGACTATCCTCTTTCTTCGATCATTACGTCCGAGTTCGCAACGACGAAGTGGAGAGGCGCTATGATGGGCTCTGTGTTCGCCATGCAGGGCATCGGGCAATTCGCAGCCGCTATCGTTACCTTGATCGTCACCCAGGGGTTCAAAGAGTCTCTGCAAACAGCCAAGACAGTGGATCAATGCGACGGTGCTTGCGGCTTAGCTGTTGATAAGATGTGGAGGGTGGTGATTGGATTTGGTGCCGTGCCTGGTTGTGTCGCACTCTACTATCGCCTGACAATCCCGGAGACGCCGCGTTACACGTTCGATGTCGATCGAGACGTCACCCAAGCTGGTAGCGACGTCAAAGCGTTCAAGTCTGGCGTACCACGAGGCAATCCAGATGAGATAACCCGGGCACGGGCGAAACAAAATGACGAACACCAGCTGGAAATCCCAAAAGCCTCGTGGAGGGACTTCTTCACTTGGGTCGGAAAATGGAAGAATGGAAGCGTTCTGCTCGGTACCGCAGGATCGTGGTTCCTGCTTGATGTGGCCTTCTATGGTGAGTCCGACCTGACTGCAGAATCATGGCGACTCCTACTGATAGTCTTAGGACTCGGGCTGAATAACTCGATCATCCTAACGCAGATTGGCTATGCGAAAGGAGAAAATGTGCACAAAATCTTCTTCAACCAGGCCGTTGGTAACCTGATCATAACTTGTGCTGGGGCTATACCCGGTTACTGGGTGACTGTGGCCACGGTGGATACGATCGGACGAAAGCCTATCCAGCTCGTGGGTTTCGTCATCCTTACGGCCATCTTCATCGTTATCGGGTTCGCCTACCATGTGCTTAACGGAAAAGCCTTGTTAGCACTATACGTGCTAGCTCAATTCTTTTTCAACTTCGGGCCAAACGCCACAACCTTTATAGTTCCAGGAGAGTGTTTCCCGACGCGCTATCGCAGCTCTGCTCATGGCATTTCTGCAGCCTCTGGCAAGATTGGAGCTATAATCGCACAGGTGCTCATCGGACCGCTGCGGACACGAGGAGCCAGTCCAGGATCTTCAGACTCTCCATGGCTCAATCATGTGATGCAGATATATTCGGCGTTCATGTTTGCGGGCATTTTTACAACCCTGCTGATACCAGAAACAAAGAGGAAAACATTGGAGCAACTCGCGGGCGAAGTGGAAGGGACACCCGAGTTTGATCCCGAGAATGTTCGTGCTAAAGACATCGAGAAGGCGGATGTGCTCGCGCAAGGACTGGAGAAGAGGGCGTGATATACTGTTGATGTGGTGCTGTGACGTTGACAAGGAGAGGCTGGATAGTTCAATGATAATAGAGAATAGATGGTTCAGTTTCCATACCCCCTTCGACTGACCGTTGCGTACAGCAGGTGGGAGCGAGATGGACGCGCTGGAAGCCTGACCGCATGGCAGTGGAGCAACGCTGAGATAGCCGGTTGGGGATTCGCGTGAACGCGTAGTCACGTGCTTTATAAAATAAGGTGTGGTCCTAGCGTTTTCGATGACGTGAACCTTGGATAACGCGACTGCTGCGTCCCGAGGTCTTTCACGGTGTCGCGTAGTCACGCCGTCAACCATCAACCCTGCACCGTTAAACTCTGAATTGACAATGTGTCTCTCAATCGTTAGCCATTGCTCTGTTCCTTCGTCATAATGAACAGCCCAGCGAAGAGGCGTAAGAAGAATGACTACAATAGCTCAGACCAGCCCATTCGAAGCCTGGATTTTTTCTTCGCCAAGCAGAGACAGAATGCTGCAAGACCCGAAGAGCAAGAACATCCTGCATCATCTGCATCTGCCAATGATGGCATCAAAGCGAATGTCACGAGAGACAATCAGAGCACGGAGTTGACGGACGAGGAGCTTGCCAGACGCCTCCAGGACGAGTGGAACAATGAGGGCCCTCCGGAGCGCCCAAGCCTTCAAGTTGGCGACACTCAAAAATCATTAGCAATCAACGTAAAAGATGCCAACGAGAGTAGTCCTTGTACAGAAGCCCCCAACATTGATGATGAGGAACCTGCGAAACCATCGTCGAACGACAACACGAATGTCAAGCAGAAGAACACGCTTTCTCTTCAGTCCACCTCTAGCGAAGAGGACACCATCTCGACCAATATCCCTTTCGACCAGAGCCCACTGGAGTTCGAGCCGGCAAGATATGTTCCAGAACTCCAGAAGCACTGGGCATCGGATGGAGGTTGTGCAACCTATGCACTCTTGACCCGCTGTTTCGTGCTGGTCAACAGCACGACAAGTAGGATCAAGATTGTCGATACACTCGTCAACCTACTCCGCACGATCATCGAAGGGGACCCCAAAAGCCTGCTACCCGCCGTTTGGCTTGCCACGAACTCCATCTCACCGCCTTACATAGACCTGGAGCTCGGTCTCGGTGGTTCTGCAATTTCTAAAGCATTGAAAAAGGTCTGTGGTCTCGACAATGCAGGCTTGAAGACGCTATACAACAAATATGGAGATCCGGGTGACGTTGCTTTCGAAGCGAAAAAGAGACAGTCGTTCACGCTCAGAAAACCAAAGCCTTTGACTATCAAGAGCGTTTTCGATTCGTTAGTCAAGATTGCAAACAGTAAAGGGCATGGAAGTGTGGAAACAAAACAACGGATCGTGGAGAGGCTAGTTCAAGACGCGCGAGGCGCGGAAGAAAGCCGCTACATCGTACGGACATTAGTGCAACATCTCCGTATAGGCGCCGTGAAGACGACTATGCTGATAGCACTCTCTCGTGCTTTTATGCTATCCCGACCTGTCGGTGCCGAATTTGAAGTTCGGCCAACCGCCAATCTGAAAAGACTCAAGAAGGAAGACATGGCGGAGCTTAATACCAAGAATGAAGAGATTGTGAAGGCATGTTTTGCGCGCCGGCCGAACTACAATGATCTCATTCCAACTTTGCTTGAGATTGGCGTCTGCGAGGAGCTACTCTTGCGCTGCGGTTTGGCACTCCATATACCGCTGCGCCCTATGCTGGGAAGCATAACACGGGACTTGGGCGAGATGCTTACAAAGTTGCAAGGCCGAGACTTCAGTTGCGAGTACAAATACGACGGGCAAAGGGCCCAAGTTCACTGTGATGAGAAAGGAAAGGTCACCATCTTTTCGCGGCACCTAGAAGTTATGACCGACAAGTATCCTGACTTGGTAGCCCTGGTCCCAAAGTTACGTGGGGAAGGTGTTTCGAGTTTCATCCTCGAGGGTGAAGTAGTCGCCATCGACCGCGAATCTGGCGAACTTAAGACCTTCCAGACGTTGGCTAATCGAGCTCGGAAGGATGTTGTCATTGGCAGTGTTACGATCGATGTGTGTCTCTTCGCATTCGATTTGATGTATCTGAATGGCGAAGAACTTCTGGCACGACCTTTCAGAGAAAGACGGGAGCTGCTCAGAAGTCTGTTCACTGAGATACCGCACCATTTCACCTGGGTCAAGAGCTTGGAAGCTACATCCGTAGATGTAGAGGCAGTCCAGGCTTTCTTCAAGAGTGCGACAGACATCAAATGCGAGGGCATTATGGTCAAGGTTCTGGACAATGCTCCAAATCCTGAGCTGCAGATTGAAGCAAATGGCACAGCTGAGGACGAACTGGTAGAGCCCACAACCCCGAAGAAAAAAGGGAAAGGCATCAAGTCAAAGTCAAAGCCGGATGTCGACAAATCTGAACCAAAGACAGCTTCCCGGCGCAAGGCGCTGTTAGCGACCTATGAACCAGACAAACGGCTGGACTCCTGGCTCAAAGTCAAGAAAGACTACAACACATCAGCAGACACACTCGATTTAATTCCCATTGGAGGATTCTACGGCCAAGGCCGCAAGTCCAAATGGTGGTCTCCCATCCTCCTTGCTGTCCGGAACGCTGAAACAGGTACACTTGAAGCAGTCACTAAATGCATGTCCGGCTTCACAGACAAGTTCTACGCCGAGAACCGCACAAAGTACGATAAAGATGACCCCGAGAACACGAATGTCTTACCTGACAAACCACATTACGTTGACTATAATGGTGGTGGTGGGTGGCCTGATGTTTGGTTCGAGCCTCAGGAGGTCTGGGAAGTGGCTTTTGCAGATATTACACTCAGTCCAACGTACACAGCTGCAATCGGTCTGGTGAGTGATGAAAGGGGGCTGAGTACAAGATTTCCGAGGTTCTTGAAAGTCAGAGAGGATAAGAGTATCGATGAGGCGACAGAGGCTGCGGATTTGGCGGCCATGTACAGGAAGCAAGAAGCGAGAGCGCCAAAGAAAGACGATGTTGCTGAAGAACCCGAAGAAGATGGCTAGTCATGTCCTGCTCATTCCAGTAATAGATCTTAGCTACCACTCTACGACGACGGCATTGTCTCGATGAAATGGAAGAATGAACCCATCAATTGTAATTACTAGTCGATGTCATTGTCAGAGCTTCGTTTCAATGCACGTGTCGACAAATGAAACGCAATGGAGCTCGAACCAAGTGAGCCTCTATTTTGAAAGGCCAAGTTTCGTCTTCGATGTACCTCGTCAAATCCGACTTCGTTGTGTTATATGTTCTCCCATGTCCAGGCTTGCTTGATATGCTGCCCCACTCTCTGGCACTAATCATAAGTTGATACAGTGCTCTCGAAGATTGCTCGACACCAGGTGGGAGTCATATGACAACGGAGCCAGGTCTATGATGCTCACACCTTTGAGGCTTAGCTACCAACGTACATGACTCTGGAAAGTTCGGGGTCACGGATCTACGCAGAAGGCGAAACCCACGCGAAGCTTATCAGATGGAAAGTAATATTTATCTCATCTATGCTGTCACCCAAATGAATGCCCACCGAAGGTTGAGGTATTGGTGAGTGAGCTGTAGATGGACGATCAAGCCAAAGCCGAAATGCAATGACCTGATGACCACGCTGAATTGTAATCAGTCTCGAGGGGAGATGCCTGTTGTAGGTAAGTCACAAGGATATACAAGGATATGGAATGGCCCAGATGCAAGCCTTCATCTACATGTTCTATTATCAGTATTACAGCCCCAGATTGCGATAACGGCAGACTACAGCCTTGCCGGAGGATGCTTTGGCGTTTCAGGTGGCATGCGGGCTTTAGTCAACTAAGAAGGAACATGGCACAGTTAGAAATGGCTGCAGATTGTGGCAAATTTCGATCTGAAAGCTTGCACGCCGTGTACCACACTCTACCGGGGAATAGCGCCGTGCAACCCACGAGCTATTGCATGTGTTCGTTGGTAGTAACTTTAGAACAGTCCGGGACGCCGACAAGCCGGTCTATTCCCTTGTGTAGGAATCAACGTGTCCTTTATGTATGCCAAATTTGAGGAACGATTAGGATTGATGAGACCACTGTGAACGAACGACGTGACGCGCGATTGAGTGATGGACGCGTCGGATGGTACGGCTGCGTAGAGTGAAGACACTAGTCGCCTAAAAAGGGTAGGCGCCGAATGGTCTTCCGCCATCGAACTCTCGGTCGTCTCTTACTCAACCTCACGCACAACATCACGCGTGCAATCTTCGGCACCATCCAACTAGATCATGGAGCCGCATTCGAGAAAACGCAAGTCAGATTCCTCCCAAGCGACTGAAAGTAATAAGCGAGCGAAGGTAGGTATACATGTTTGCTCTGGGACATCCTAGACCGAGAAACCCCGTCTTGGTTCTCGGCTTCGTCGTCGCATCAGAGACCATCGAGAACTTGCTTCTGATATTAATACACAGGGTAAGAGACCATGGAAGATGCCACGAAGAGACGCTGCCGAGGCACGTGGAATTCAGCCCGGAGATGTGGGTATTTGGGCGACTTGCGCCATGAAGAAAGAAGGCAAATCGGTGGCCGAATTGAAGGACCTTTTCCAGGAAGTACGTGGGATAATGTCCCTGTCTGTCGCCGATCGGCCGGCCGACTGGTCAACAAGCGTATGTTAACATGAACAGTACGCTGCAAAGCTGTACGGGATCGGCCAGTCAGAGGTCGCAGCTGATGATGGCGATTCCGGTGACGATGCGGGCGATATCGAAGCCGAGATCAAAAAGGAAGTTGATGATATTCGAAGACCGAGTTCGGAACCGCCGTTCACCTCCGTGCGATTAGACACGCAATGTTGTAAGGCCGATACTTTGACCACTGCAATCTCTATTGTGGCTGACGGATTTCTGTTGGTCTAGTGCTCTTCTTCAAAACGCGACATCCCATTGAGCCTGTCTCGTTCGTCCAGAAGATTTGTCAAGACGCTGCAATCGGCGTGGAGCAGAAGCGCTGTCGCTTTGTGAAGAGGCTTACACCAATCACCGCCATTGAAAAAGCCACAGAAAAGGGTCTTGATGACGTCGCGCAGCTGGCTCTCGCGCCTCACTTCCATGGTCCGGACAAACAAGGCAAAAAGGCGAGTTTATTTTTCTCCAACATCGATGTGGCATAACGACATGCGAACGCCCTCATGGCTGAAACAGCTGCGCAATGTGGGTCGCTAATTAGGATTGTGGCTAGTTTGCAATCCGAACATCAATCCGCAACAACAAAGAGTTTACTCGAGACTACGTGATCAAGAAGGTCGCTTCTGCTGTTGGTCCTGGACACAAGGTTGACCTCAACGGCTACGATGTTCTAGTTCTCGTCGAGATCTACCAGGTACGAGATCGCACGTGGATGCAGTTTTGGCTTAATAACCGGCCTGTGGCAGCCTGAAAGGACGCTAATATGTCGTAGAACGTGATAGGTATGAGCGTAGTGGGGTCGGACTTTGAGAAGCTGAAGAGATACAATCTTGCGGAGCTCCATGACGCAGACGAAGACGCAACTGGCGGCGCCGTCAAGGAGGAGTGAGTTTCTCTCGGACGATAGTCCACGCAATCTCACCCAAAAGGAACTGCCCTATAGACCTTCAAGCGGAAATCTCACCGAGCAGGCTATCGGGGCTTGCGAGTTTACAAGTGTAGGGAAGAAATTCGAGAACTTGTGCGACTGTGACCCCCGCGACACATCCAGAGATCCGGGCCTGACACCATCGTCTCCAAACCGACGGCTCCACCTTATGGCGCATACGGCGACGCGAGCTTCGCCTTTACTAACAAGGGTACTATGCGTGACGATGGGGCGTTTATGGCTGTGGTGGTTTTGCTAGGAGCGAACGCCGTGCTGGGACCTCCAGTTTTCGCTTATCCCTGTCAGCATTCCCTGCGCAGATCAAAACACACTCTCTAATCGGGCCCACGTACCTACTCGCAGCCTATCTCAGGTTTCATCGCAACGTGCCATCAGCGAATCCTCTATACAGTGTTTCCTTCTAATCTCTTTGTCGTTCGTCACTAACCTTTACAGCCAATGAGCGCAACACCCAACCGACACCCCATTCTCGTTGCACTTGGCCGTATCCGGCTGCTTTAGACGAGCGCTGACGCTGCCCCTACAGCTTTTCAAATGCTTCTCGTGACTGCGCCGGCTCCTGGAACTGCCAATCAGCTGAGGCAACCGCTTTCCAGGGCTCATGGCGTATGGCTTTGAGCGCTCCTGCTGCTTTGAATTAGACGAACATACGTAACCGACACGGCTTGCTCTATAGCATAGCGTGGCGAAGCTTAATCTCTACCATGTGCCTCTGGCAAGATGAGAAGTGGAAATAAGATCTTGGCTTCCCTGGCGTCATCAAGCCATACCCGAAGATGCATCGAAGCCGATGTCATCTCCTGGGCTTCGCTACAACCGGCCATGCTCGGAGTCCTTCATCTACCCTAGGTCTACTCGAAAACCATCACAGCTGACAGAGATACTCTGCCCCGAAATCCTAATGTCGAAGAATAAGCACAGTTCATGGGAGCAGACTCCAGCCCTCAAGGCATACATATCTGGATGCGCGACCCACTATTCAGAGTCAAAGCTAAGAGCGTATCTCGGTCAGGTTGTCATCTTCTTGCTAAACTCTACCCTGCTCGTTTAATAACAGTATTCAAGATGCATCTTCCCCCCTTGGATGTCGCGATATATCCTGTCGTTACCATGGGCCATGGTAGACACGGTGGCAAGCCTACACCCCCTTCTCCAGCAGTGTCTGCTTCATCATCGGCATCCTCTACGTCAACCTGCACCGTTGTACCTTCTCCACCAGATTTCTCGAGCATTCAGAGAGTCGTCCGGAATGTGTTTCGTTCATCGAAAATAACCATTCAGCAAGTGGAGCGACTACAGGGTCGTCTTCATCAGGTCTACCTCACCCGGATGGATGACGACAGTTCGTTAGTACTCAAATGTCCGCCGGCATACAACACCAGGCTCCTGCGCCACGAAAAGCATGGGCTGGAAACAGAAAAAAGGACATTGGAAACTTTCCATGAATACAACCAATTACCAGTACCTCAGGTCATCAAATACGACGATCATGGCGGATCTTTTGGATCAGCGTTTCTCATGATGACCCATTTACCTGGAAGGAGGCTGTCAGAGTATGCCGGTTACCTATCCGTAGCCGAAAGGAATTCAGTGGATCGAACACTTGGCTCCTATGTTCGTATACTCACTGCCCTTACTGCCACCCAGTTTGGATCAACACATCGTGTGTTTGCAAAGAAAGGTCATTCTTCGTGGCGAGAGGCGTTCCTGGGACTATTGGAAGCTATCCTGCGTGATGGAGAGGACATGCTAGTGACTGTCCCCTATGACAGCATCAGGTACTACGTTGGAAAGCACGCCCAATACTTGGACGAGATAAAGCAGCCTAAGCTTGTTGCTCTCGATGTCTGTGAACCTCAAAATGTACTCTTGGATGAGAGGACAAGGCAGCTTGCTGGTATCGTTGGCTTTTCGAACGTCATCTGGGGAGACCCCCTTATGAACGGCGGTATTGCGAATGGTAGCGATGCCTTCTTTGAAGGGTTCGGAGAGTTTCCTGTTCGGACTGGGAAATCCAAAGCCAGGCAGCTCATGTATGATCAAAGGCTGAACTGATTGTATTGGTCACTGCTAATGACCAGTTCTAGGTACACAACGTATAGGGCGACCGTACAGATAGTCACACATCACTACCGTCCTCATCTAGACATCAACGAACTCGAAGCGCGTCGCTCCTTGAATTCTGCACTCAACGAACTTGCTCAAATGTAACCACATCTTGAGCATGAATGTACGCCACGAGCCTATATTTCACGGCGGACTCAGGAGTTATCAGCGCCATTAGCACGAAGTCGTGCATCTCATAGTACTTCAACAAACTCTTCAGCTCTCACTTCTTCTCAGTTTCAACAACCGACGCGACGGATCTCAAGCACGCTAAACGTCACGCGCATAACCACCGTTTACCGCCACTTTTCGCTTGACGACAATGTGGCGCGCGGGGGTGTTTCCTAGTTTGTGCTACGGTTACGCTGCTGCCACTCGATCTGACGGGGATCAAGCCACTTCGTCTACTATTACTTCCTTTGAGAGGAGCTGTCCGCGTGCGTACATATTGGCCGCAATACGCGAGGTGATGATTCTGCCTGTTTTCGACTTCTTTTACAAGGGACAAATGCGTTTTCGGACTCATGGACATGGGCATGGGTAAGGGTTTCCTGCATGATACAAAGACAGGCATACGGAATACGGGGACCGGTAGAATAGGCGTTGGGAGTCCTTTAGATGTTCGTATAGATATTCATCCGCGCTTACCATGAACTATCGACGCTTGGCGTCCTAGCTGTTCGCAAAGCTGCTTCACTCGTGACATTGAGAATCTCACATGTCTGGGTTTCCCTTCGCTACCCTCTCGCTACTCGAGACGCGAGCATTCCCTTACCGCTCGTTCCTTTCTTCGCCCTTCGGAAGTATGCTGCCTACGCATCTCATCTCATCATCAGGCATCGAACTACGGACGCCTCTCCACGCTCTACTGATTTGCACATGTATATATGGCAGCAATGTGGCGAGGGGGCGTTGCTCGGCACCAAGCGCCGCGCGGTTCGGCAGCTTGCCGAAGCCGTCTGCTGTAGTATGCCGTATGGGCTTGCGATCCCACGTCATTGAAGGCCGGTGAATTTGGAATACCCAACAGTACGGAGGATTGGGCCCCGGGGTTTTTGAAAAGATTCGGAAGAGGTGACAGTAGACGCTGGGGGCGCAAACAATCATGCATTGGGATAGCAGTTCGTGCTCTCGAGCGCTTGCATACATGGAGCATCTTCCGAATTAGAAGACAAGCGCCGTATATCGGCTCAAGAATCATCCTCAACGTCGACGTCTACGGTATCAGATCGCAAGCCGCTAACGGCCTCGTTCTCCTACCCCTGCTGATGACCTTCTAGACCTCTTCCAAGACTGGGACACCAGCCTCGCTCCGCTAGACCCTGCTGCACTCCACTCCGTCCCTCTCCCGACGCGAAAACGCGCTGCATCGTCGCTTTTAACCCCGGCCTAACGTGGAACTCATTCGAAGGTTAATGATCCCTTCGCCTGCCCCTGTCGACTTATCCCTGCGATCTCGCCTCGTCCCGCAAATCAGATGTCGAGAACGCCAACGGCCTCGCGAGTTCATTCGCTAAACCTTACCGCTTTTGGACGCGGCTGTAATGGGGCTGTATATGGTTGTCTTGAGGAGCCTACTTCGTGCATGCTTAAGGCGAATGGGTTGGGCCTTAAATTGCGTATGTCAGATATTGGGATGGTATGGGATTCTGTCGTTCGTGATGACTGCACATGCTAGACACGGAGCTGAGTCCAAGGACCGCGATCAGGCAGAATGGAGGTCGTGGTGCTCGGTTGATGAGGCCACCCTAGGAGTAGAGATGTATAGGGTGCGGATACCTGAACGGTTGGACGACGACGGAAACGTGCAAGGTGAAGCGATATGAGTGGGTTTCAGATGGGTACAATGCTAGCATTTAGGCGGGCAGGATCTCGTGAGATCCCACATGTCGTATTTCGAAGACTAGGTGGACTTCAAGTCGAGTCCGGCTTGACACTGCTAGCCAAGCTCGATGTGACACTGCTCATCATGTGATTCCCTAAACACTCAAATACTGATGCAAAGAGAGATGTAGTTTCTCGAACTTATCATGTTCGTCCCCTGTTTGAAAACCACCTCTTGTCGCTGAGATGGTTGAGTTGACAATACCAACCGGCGACCATACTTTGACAGTGAGGACGTGCTCTTGCTGTATGGCCAGGGTCGACTTCAACACTAACCCCCTCCGTGGCTGCTGATGCAGGCTACCAGGTGGAACCCCTGGAATGTAACGTAGGCAGGTCGGCTACCCCGAGAACCCCCCTCTTGCCATTTTCTTAGCTCTCTGATCGCGACGGTTGTGGTTGGCTCTGCTTCCCTTGTTTGATTCTTTCCTTTGACGTGAAGCCTGCGTTGACTTATCGTCAGATGGTCCAGCAACGTTTCCACCTCCTCGCCCACCGCTTCCACCCCGGCCTCTGCCCCGGCCTCGCCCCCTCCCCGAGAAACCGCCTCGCCCACCGCGCTGGCCTTCGCCGTTTGCCTCTTCGCCTGAGTCTGCTGGGCTTTCTCGATAAGCAGACGATGCCAGCTCGCGTTGCTGCCCAGAGAATGCAGAGAACTTCGCCTCGAGACGTCGCAGTCTCTTTGGGTCCCGTCCGATCATGATACCCCAACCCTCTATAGCTTCGTCTGTCATTGCGGTTTCACTCTTGAGTGCTGCTCTCGCCTTGCCTCTTCTTGTCTCGGCATCCCTCCCGAAGACATCTGGCGTCATTGAGTAGGCCCTGAACAAGGCCTCTTCGTTCCGATCCCTGAGATCCGCGTCCGCTTCGTCCGCCCCAGGGATGGCTGTGTCGATGGTGCCTCCAACGTCTTCCACATCATACGTATCGTCTCGTTCATCGTCGTCGGAATCGAATGCAGCTAAAGCAGAAAGAATGGTAGACTTGTTTGGGGCCTTGCTGCGATCCGAGAGAATCTTGTCCGCTGTGAGCCCCTGCTTTTTACCTATCTGCAGGCGAGCCGCATCAACGGTGAGCTTGTCGAACTCGTCGTCATCGAACACATTGCGGCGTTCATACGGAGGGGGAGTAGTGCGCGGAGGAAGGCGCGATTGCTGCTGCAACGGAGCGCTTGGTCTGCCGCTGGTCAGTATATAGACTCATTATTCACTATTGGTCCCTTTTCCACTTACAATTGCTCTGTGCGATCCGCGTTCGAGAGATGGGGAGGTAATGAGTCTTCGAGAAGATGTGCAGTCACCTCTTCAACGTTGTCCTTGTACTCATCTAGGAGCTTAACCACAAACCCAGGACCGAGATCAGGAAAGAGATCCTGTATCTGGGTGACAAGACTCATGCGGTGCACATGAACATCCCCAACAGCACCATGACCGTACTCGATATCGCCAGCTTTTCCTTTCCCTTTGTCAATTTTCCGATGAATGAACTTTTTCGGCCGCGATCCCGTCTTTTGAAAGGCGCTTAGTGAAGCAGCAATATTTCTCACTCTTGCGCCCTCCGAAGCGGTTACGTTGTCCCGTATCTTTTCCAGAAGAGGTGTGTTGGTCACTAAGTCTGTGAGCAAGATCTCACTTTCAGATTGTGCTTTCCGTGTCCGCTCTGCAGCAGTCTTCAATTCGTACAGTTGGTCAGAGAGCAGTGAGAGGTTTGGCTTGGGACCTCGAAGCACAGCAGTGATGCTGATATAAGCCGTTATGACAAGCTTCTTCCGAAGGCCCTGAGACGATTTTGGGTATGCAGAATCAAGGGCGTCTAGAAAGTCGGATCCCGTTAACATGAAAGTCCCGGTTTCTGGCGAAAGCTTCAAAAGCGGTCCGAGTTTATGCAAGGTTTCATCCGCCTGTTCCGGGCTTTTAGAGTCCAGTAGCTTGATCAGAGAAGACTTGACAGCTTGCAGAGACTTCTCCAAAAGTGGCGCCTTCCGCTGCCAAAGTTTCTGAAGTAGGGATTGTAGCTGCGCACTTTTGGGGAAGGCATGACAGACATGAGCCAAAAATGACCATTCCAGGAGCTCTGGGGGTATGTAGTCCCCAGACCATGTTCGATGTAATAGAAGAAACGCTCTCTTGCGCAGCTTGACAACACTTGGGGCAATGGTGGCATCCCCAGCCAATTCGCGGAAGAATGAGACGATGAAAGTCGACAAGGAACTAGGTTCGGATAAAGCCGAATGAAATTCTCGATCATTCAGGCGCAGGTATTGGTCCGAAGCTGATAGCCACGAATCGAGGTATGCCGCCCATTCTATGGGAAGAATTTGTTGGCGAATCGCTGAATCAGGAAACGGCACGATTGGCGGCACCATAATCAGTGACCACGTAGATATGTATAACGGTGCGTGTCGTTGGGAAGGTCTTGTGCTGCAGCAACGGTACGGACCGGGGGTGAGCGGCGAAGAGTCATGATCGAGTGAATGTCGTGGGGTTCACGAGGGACCATCCCTAAATCGGACTAGCATGCCAAGATTCCGCTCACCCACAATGCAAAAATGTGTCGCCGAGACTCGCTGCATCGACATCGACATCGTCAACGTCGCAACACCACGCCAGTCATCACGTTACAGCGATCGCACTCGATCCGGGTCTTGACTGGAATCTGCTCTCCCCACACATTTCACTGGCATAATCTCGCTCGACAGCCAACATGTCTTCTTACCGTAAGGCGTACGTCCAATCTGCAGTGATCCTGTCCTAACACAATGCAGAAAAGCCCGAGAAGGACTTCGGCGAAGGCCCCAAGATCCACAAGATTCGAATCACCCTCACCAGCCGCAACGTGAAGTCTCTTGAGAGTACGTGCGACGTGCGCCCCAGATTCGCGCCCTATGCTAATAACTTCGCCTTCTAGAGGTCTGCCAAGAGCTCATCGACCGCGCCAAAACCAAGGAGCTCCGTGTCAAGGGTCCCGTCCGCCTCCCGACCAAGAAACTCAAGGTTACCACCCGTAAGACTCCTTGCGGTGAGGGTTCCAAGACCTGGGACACTTATGAGATGCGCATCCACAAGCGCCTCATCGACTTGAACGCCCCTACCGAGGTTGTGAAGCAGATCATCATCAACATCGAGGCCGGTGTCGAGGTCGAAGTTACCATCGCTGCATAAGGGTGGAAGCAAGTGGCGCTGTTGAGCAAGCGGACACGTGGTGCAGTACTAGATACAGGACAAACGTTGGACTCGAAATCCGTATCGACATATGATCACTGCATATCCCCTGGTCATGTGAGCGACTAATCTTCCGTGACAACTGTTTCTGAAACTCCTGAGTGTGAGCCCCCCGTGTAATGAGTATGTGACGTTGACCGCAGTAGGTCCAACAAAGCCTACTGGACGCGCCCTATATACGAGTACAAGCGTCAAGTATTCTTTACAGGACCCAACTCCATCAGGCTTCGTTGAAGTTTGTTATAAGCCAGCTGGGTCCTATTGTAGGGTATAACAAAGTCCAATGAAGCTTCTTGGGTGCGGACTGTATGTGGGTGTGTCATCTACTCTTCCGGTCGTGATCTGCCGCTCAATGGCTGAGCTATCGACAGCTGTTTTTCTGATCGCATTGTATTTTAACATGCCTACGGACTAGGCACACTCACCAGAATTAGCCAGAAGCCAAAAGGCTTTATCGGGCTTCGTTATGCACTATGATGATCCTCCAACGGCGCGTTACAATGTTGGCTCGAGCCTGCTGATATGACTCAAGCTTCGAGCATTGTTGTGGAACATGGAGTACCTCCAGCACGCCATAAAAGCATATGATTGTTGCTGTTAAAGGTCCCTTCCCACCACGGGTGTAATCTGTACCCAGACCCCCAGAAAGACAGAGAGATATGTTGGAAACTCTGAAGAATCTGTGTCGTGGTCAATTACGGGAAGATGAGAAGGGGCATCGGGGACACCGTCACGGCGATCACCATTCGTCTTCACATCATCACCCTCATAGGCACCACAATCATCACTCCTCACCCTTCGGTCGCATTGAAGTCCTCCGCAATCTCCCCAACCACAGCGAAGCGCACCGTCTCCTCGCCAAAGTCGCGGCAAAATGCACACCGATAATGGAGGCACGCGGATTGACAGTTCCCAAGCTAGAAGAGCTTGATCCGTCTAAGTATTCGGCTCGTCTATTGGGGCTTACGCTAGTCACTTCCAAAGGATGGGAGAGGACCCCCACGCTTATAAGTATCAGGTTACGGGAACATAAGAACTCCAGGGGTTTCCTTACCAGTCAAACTATTCTGGATACCATGTTGCACGAGATGTGCCATCTCAAGCATGGACCTCATGGATTGAGGTTCCGCATGATGTGGAAGGAGTTGAGGGCCGAGTTTGATGGTATGTATGGGACTAATCTATCAGCGCTCTCGATGGCGTGTCATTAATTGCAAATGAACAGATTGTGAACATGCATTATAAACTCAAATTAGAATAATAGACGAATGTGCTTCTGATGACAACGGCTAGAAAACATGTAAGTGACAGGTGACTTATGATGCTTATCTGCTACACACTAATCCTGAGAGGGTGAGCTCACAGATGTAAACTGATACAACACAGTCAGTTCACATCGATATCGTTATACCCTGTCTGATGGGCAATGTAGAGGCTAACGCAGGCCGAAGAAGCCCTTTGCTGGCTGCTCAAACTCACCGCGTCACGCAATAGCAAGATTTAGTCTATTGGATGCCGCCAGTTGGAAATCCGCGTTCATAGGGGAGCGCCAATGTCATAGATGTCTGGCCATGAGGATCCGCTTCTACTCCCAGCTGGTTTGAGACACAGTTGAACGTCAACATGCTTCCATTTGCTTGGAACAAGCAGTGGTGAAGGTGAGAGGTGCTGCTTCGCTGTGAGTAGTGAAGTGACGTCCTATTTGAGCGGCAGCATGAGAACACTCGCTCCTTCCTTTCGTTCTCCATCTACACTTTCTCGATTCGGCCACTTGCCTTCCGTTTTCGCGGCAGCGTAACTACTCGACGATATGTCTTCGGCACGCCATCAAGAGACCGAAGAGTTCAAGTCGGTTAAGAAACGAATCTTGAGTATAAGTGCGATATGAACCTTCCTTCTTCACCGCAGCCATCTGACTGCCGATGTAGCCGATGCCGTTGCGCTCTACGGTCGGGAGTACGAAAAGGCGGATCTTACGACGTAGTCACCGCCAGTCGTTGGGACCCTAATCGACGTTGCCACGAGTGTCGAGTCGCACTGATCGTGTACCTGTCCAAACATTCGAACTCCACGTGGAAACTCCTACGGAAGACCGATCAGCATGGATCCTTGATCAGTGCTATGTGGAACCTGCTTGGTTTTCTGGATTTCCAACTTTACGACGTGCTCGGTAAGTACTGCGCGCCTCTTTTGAGGAGATTGCTGACAGAATTCCAGAAGACATGTACGAAGGGGACGTACGCGCACCCGCGAGGAACCGAGGGCAAAGGCAAATCCAAGCACCTTAGTTTCAAGGCGGCGACGCAACGTGCAACGGAACATAAGTCCGGAGCTATTAGGGATGAGATGAGTGACTCCTGATGTATGTGTGAATGCGAGGCTAGGTGGATTCAATGTCGCGGCATTTGGTAGATCGGGACTTGCAATCACTCCCACCAAGTGTTCTGGAGGTCAACTGTGTCGCAACCTCGTCTCCGGCCTTGAGCTGAGGCTACTACTTTGGTACACTTCAATGACAATGACAATCCCTGTCGTACGTGCTCTATGGTCTTCAATTCAACCGCATTCTCATAGAGTGTCAAGGAATTGCCACAAGAGCCAGACTTGCCATGTTCAAGCACACCTCAAATCACTTAAGCCGGATAGGCTTCATACGTATACTCCTCCATCCTCCCAGTCCAACGCCACACGAGTTCCACCTTGCCGTCTTCACCAAGAGTCATGTTAGCCGAATGGTGTCCAATGTCGAGCCTCTTCAACGTAGGCAGCGCCTTATGAACAATGCGCCCAGCAGCCTCTGTCAATTCAGCGTCCTGTTGGGTTACACTGCGGCCGTAAGCCCGTCCGCCCTCGCCATCGTAAGCATTCCCACACCAAGCACCGCCATCGAAGCCAAGACCAAGTGAAGAGGAGCTTGGAAGCCTCAAATCTTCAAGTTGGGAGAAGCGAGACAGGATCGTCAGGTAGGGCTGAACAGATTAGCACGTTACATATGTGAAGATGCGTCCTCATGTGAGATGATGAGCGGGTGGATACTCACTTGCAGTTCCTCGCTATACTCTGTAACATTGCCCGAGGCATAATAGGAATGCCTATCAATATTGGATTTCAAGTAACCCTGGAGTTCCAGTGTGGTGATTTTTGGACTCGACTCGAAAAGCACTGTAACAATTAGCCATCCCATTTCCTTTCATGAGCGGTATTGTGCAACGAGTACCTACAATTCAGCTTTTCCGGACTCCAATCACCACAGCTCAATGTAAACTCCTTCAGAGATACCCCCTTCGTAGCCTCAATGAGGGCGTCCCAAGCGTCCTCTGTCCGGTTCAACTTCGCATCATAAGTATTCCAACTCCAATGATGGAAATACCCGCCACTTTCCACAGCCTCCAGATTCGGACACATCGAAACCAGATAGTGGCTAAACTTCCCCGGCACCAGATACTTGACGCTCGGCAGTGTGAGATCCACATCAGCAAAGGCCTTTTCGAAAACCGGCGTTGCTGCCGCGCTCACACCGAAATCCAAGCGCTCCAGGTTGTTCATGCTGGCAAGGACTTCGGCGAACAGCTTCGCGATGCTGGGGCTAGGCGTCTCGGACTCGTACCATAGAAGGTTGTCCAGGCTGTCACCGCTATGGACATAGATGTCAATGTACAGATGCCTCACGCCGTCGAGCGCTGCTGGACAAGCCTTGATCTCGTTTAACCTGTCTTTCGCATTCTTCCAGCCTGGTCGATTTATACCGGCTTTGTTGTTGTCGATTCTGATTTTCCTGTATAGATCCTCTGGGGGTGTTCGATCCTGTGCTCCCTCACGCCATAGAGCAGAGTCCTTGGAGCACAACGTAATCTCGACGTCAGGGTATTTGTCGAGCCAGTCTTTGTTTGTGATGAGCCAGGGGTCATCCATATCCAGCATGAATTGGGGGATTGGAGAACGGACGCCGGGCACCATTTTGAGGACGTCCTGGAGCGGTGCGGGCAGGTTCCATGCATGTAAAATCGTGGAAAGGGTAGGGAAGACTAAGAACTTCATGTTACTCCGTTTGTGGTTGTATCCAAGTAACAAGTCGAGGTTTGCATTCGTTGCTGACGTGGGTCAGAGTACACTAGGCGCATCCCATGTGGCTGCCTGATCCCTTGGCGGATGTGCTATTCTGGGACTATCGTCACGGTGTTCGCAGCAGCTGGCTATCGACGGATAATGTCTCACTCTCTTACTTACCTAATCCTTGAGCAGCAAGAAGTAAGTGAGAGTCGTGGGAGACTGTAGAGTCACTGCTCCAGAAGCCGAAGTGGGCTCTCTCTACATCAATCTGGTGCACTCAGACTTGGGATGTATAGATGCGGGACGCGAGATGCAGTCTTGAGTTTGGGTAACGATGGACATGCAAAGAAGGCGACGGGTGACGTCGCGTCACGAACGCGTCCTAAGCCCGCGCTAAGTCCGAACCGAGCCTCATCCGTCGCTCACTCGTTTGACTCCCCGCCTTATCTACACAATCAATCTAGAGTCCCTCTTCTTGCCTCTTGAAGTGCTTGCTCCATTCGAGACCTTTAGATTCGACTATCGGATACTTTGGTCCCCAGTCCCACACCCATCGCCGCCACCACATGTGCTGTCACCAACCATGCCTCTTGGCTTCGAGCGCATCAACGAGCGCACGCAGCGCCCCAACGCCCTGATAAACTTCATCAAACCGCTACCTGGTCCAACCGCCGCGATCGCCGAAGGTATCCTCAGCCGCGTTGCCGCCGTCTGCTACCCGTTCATGAAATCGCACGCCATCCTCGTGCAAGCGCTCGAAGAGTTTCCATACAACACCGAGTTCGTCGGGCGCAATTTCAACGCCGGTGAAGTCATACAACTAGTGCTGCGAAACCGACAAGGCGAGTGGCTACCTGAGAAATGGGTGGCCATGGTCATGGTGCACGAGCTGGCACACTGCAAGCAGATGAACCATTCGAAGGCGTTTTGGAAGGTGAGGGACGAGTACGCGGTGGAGCTGAGAGCTTTGTGGGTAAAGGGATATACAGGAGAGGGTCTTTGGGGCAGAGGAAGGGATCTTGACTCGGGTCGGATACAGAGTGGAAGTGTGGCGGTAGGCGACGTGCCGGAGCATCTCTGTGGAGGCACATATGGCAGAAGGCGGAAGCGAAGGAGGGGCAAGAAGGAGAAAAAAGGCCTGAGCTATGCGGAAAGGAAGCAGAGGCGTATATTGAAAAAGTTTGGGGCAGCCGGACAAGCCTTAGGTAACAACGAGGAGACTAAAGTCAAGCTTGAGGGTGGAGTAAAGAAGAAGAGCAAGCCGAGAGTTGCTAAAAGTGCGCGGGGACGGGAATTGAGAGCGGCAGCCGCGCTTGCGAGGTTCGAACCTGTGAAGAAAGAAGAGGTCACAATCAAACAAAAGGAGTCGGAGAGCGAGACGGAGGACGATTACGAAGATGCAGGCGCTGATGAAGCTGCTATTGATGTGGACGGGAAGAAGATTGTTGATGATAAGGGACGTGCGCTCATCAAGATATGCGAAGATGAGGATGGGCGGGATGACAACGCCCGCAGAGAGATGGACGAGATCCACGACTTAGAGACGGAATCGTTGAGGTCAAAAGAGAAGCCGGTCCAATCGCCAAAGGTCTCAGGGCCAGCAGAAGCACCACGCATCCCCGAATCCACCCCAAAACCGGCAGACTCAGGGCACGTCCTTCACCTCGATGAAATTTACAAGCGCCGTCCCCAGGCCCCAGCGCCCAAAAAGCCCATACCGAAGTCTGCCAACAATGCTGCTGCCCCCGCCGCTTGCTCCGTGTGTTCTTTGATGAACGAGCCTGGTCCGGTAACCTGTGCTGCTTGCTCTAATGTCCTCAACCCTAGGCTGGTACCCGACCACTGGAAGTGTAAGAGCTCGACCTGCGTTGGAAGCCAGTATGCTAATGCTGGCGACGCCGGTCTTTGTGGTGTATGCGGCACCCCAAGAGGACTCTGAGTGAGAACTACGACATGAAGATCCATCCATGGAACAGGACAAATTGATTTCCATTAGCCAACTATGATACCCATTTCTTTACGTCCTGAGTTCTGTTACCTACATATTTTTTTTCGTGCACTTTAGCGCATGACTATTCTATGCGGTTCTACCATAGAATGCCATGCGAGCCATAGTTTACAGCACGTAGCGTACCAGAGGTACGTCAGGCAACATCCAGTCAGATGATATCTGGATAGAAACATTGTAAACCTTATTCTGTCCGTCCTGACTTTAAATATACCACATTTCTTATACATTGATCCCTTTCTCGCTCCATGCTAACGCCCAAGTCACTGTCCTTCCATCACAACCCTTCCACGTCGCTACCTCTACCAAAAACCAGAGCTCTCACTTGCCTGACCCTCTACAGCCCTCAAAATGCACTGCCGGACAACAAAACTATTCTGGGATACCTACCCAGCGCACCGGGAACGCCTACGTCTACCACCACTCTCCCAACGGCAGGCGTGTCATTTGCTGGACGACGAGTACGAGACAACACAGATGTCCGCGCAGGACCAGGACCTTGCACAGGAACAATGTGCGAAGTTAGCACAGCCACTCAACGACGACGACTGGATGGAGATGGGTACGAGCGCTAGCGCATCTTCGGATTATTATGCAGAAGACGATGATGATGTTGAAACGATCGGAGGGAGGCCAAGGGCAGGACCTGCAGCACGACTGCCTCTACGACGCACTCGAGATGTGAAAAGAAGCGATTTGATAGAGAAAAGAGGGGGTAAGAGGAAGCGGATGTCAGATCTCGATGTGAGTGGATTCTTAGATGAGAGTTCAGAGACGGTCGGTAGTAATGAACACAAGTATAAGCGTGTTGCGCATCTAGGGGTATGGGGGTCATATGGAGAGGATTCGGATGCGGATGATGAGGGAAGTGAGGATATCCGCGAGGATATGGCGCAGCATGGGGGGAGAGCTTCGAGTAAGAATAAGAATGAAGGGGGTACTGCGAAAGGGAATACTGGGAGCGCGACCAAGGTAGACAAGAATCGGTACTTGGACAAGTATCGGTAATATGAGTGCGCATGGAAGGCTATGACATAACGAATGAGTTTGATATCATGGACTAAAGGCCAGCTTAAGAGCATGACCGGAAGAAGAGGACTGCGAAAAGCAAATTACGAATTTCATTTCATCATTAGGTAAAAGACCAATCTGAATTAGATGGACATTTTAACAACAAGAGTGAAACCTCAGTCAAACCTAGGATTGAGGGTACGAATAAGCTGGTTTTTGTGAGAAACATCCTTGGTACCTTTACTGAACGTTGTTATACGCTTTATACACATAACGATAGAGTGACGATAGAGTATAATAAAGCCTTGAAAAGCCTTTTGAGTGTAGGCTATATAGGTGTTGAGTGTTCCTAATGAACCAGCTCCTTCGTAGGGGAATCTGAGCCTGGATCTGATGCGTGATGCTAATCACACTGGGGCCAAGCACATATGTGTAAAATACAAAAGTCAAATTCATTAAGTTGATGTACTTTCATTTCATGCAGAGAAATTTCCTGCCCAGGTGAAGGACTCGTTGAAAGCATGAGGCTGACAGCTAATGTTCCCAACTAGTACTAGCGCGCCAGGCCAGATCAAGCTCCACTGGAGCTCGTGCAACCATCTCCGCACACGACGTCAAACAGCCCACATCCAAGCTCCACGACGCCCGCTCCCCAGCTAGAACCGCATTTTCTCCACGAACGAAAGATATCCATACTACGATCTCGTGCGGCATTGACGCGAATGGCCTCCCGCATCCTGCTTCCGGCGACCCGGACAGCTTCACGAAGCTTGTTGACGAGCCGAGGGCAAACGAGGAATTTCCAGTCAAGCCAGGTCTTGAGGCAGGACATCGCGCCTGTGAAGAAGCCGGTCGGCGCGTTTCGGGGAGGGTGAGTGGCGCCCTGTATCTCGCTATCTCGTTGTTTGGCAAGCTGCGAGCGGCGAGGTTGCATGTCAGTAGCTTGCTCCAAGCTCGCCATGAAACAGGCTCAAGCTTGGGTGACGGGACTTGCTTGACACAGGAGGACCAACGACAAGAGCAAGAAAGGGTTGTGCTAACGCATACTTTCAGACTCTTCGGCTTCCTACTCGGTGCGACGACGGCAGGCGCGGGCATGTACTACTACGTCATTGACGAATACCGCGTCTCGAACGAGCTCTTGACCGAGGATATCTACGTACGTCTCTTCATCGCCATTTGCTTAAGTCTGGACCTACTAGTCTGGACCTACTAGTCTGCATCGCACTTAGGCCCGCGGCCTGTACATGTCTCGAATCGGGCATGGCTAACAT
This sequence comes from Lophiostoma macrostomum CBS 122681, assembly GCA_010405375.1. NCBI lineage: Eukaryota > Fungi > Ascomycota > Dothideomycetes > Pleosporales > Lophiostomataceae > Lophiostoma > Lophiostoma macrostomum. The sequence goes on along the minus strand of MU004318.1, from coordinate 147,756 downwards.
ACGGCTTCTAGGCACTCCAGGCCGCGGTACAGAGGATAGAAGGATATGTCCGAACATTGGAGGAGAAGGTCGACTCGAAGAAGAAGTAAGCGCTGGAGTTGGTCAAGCTGCCTTGGGAAAGGGGGATTGTGACACGAGTTGTCTCTTTGGTTCGTGGATCGGGAACATCGAAACAGCAAGGTCATCTGCGAGCTGTGGTCGCGGCGGAGGATGTACTAATATGAATTCCCCAAGCTCACTTGCCTAGTTGCGTCAAGGTATATATCCCAAATGAATCGAAATTACTGACCAAATCCAATACGCTTCCCCAAACGAGAAACAACTGCCAGACTCCATATGTACTAGTTGGAACGGGCCATGTCCCCACCACCAGTAGTGGCATAGCGACTGCCGTATTGATACCTTCAAAGAAAGCCCTCGGGACCTTCAAGAAATTGATGTCACGCTATCAACTAAACGCCAGCTAGGATCATCTACACCTGAGAACTCCTAATGATAGACTGCGTAGGTACTGTGCGGCTTATGACAAACCCTACGAGAAACCCGTATTAATTGAGTCACATCCAATAGGCTCGCGCGAACGTTGTAAAACGACACTTATAGTGTACTATAGGGGGTCCCAAAGGCCGATGAAGCCTCTTGGCCGTTGACGGATCTATGACTCAATTGATACGTGCTCCTCGTACTGCACAATGCGCTGACTTACGTTACGGGTCACGAACTTCTACAATGCATGGCTTAAGAGACAAAGGAGCTGCTTGTTATGACATCTTCAATTGTGGTGAGCACAATCGCAAAGTTGGCTAGGTAGGCCTCACGCTTACATCACAGCACTTTCACATGTTTCTGCTAACAAATCCCAATAACACAGTGATGTTACTTTTCCTCCATAACACAGATAAGAACCTCTGCCAAATTGCCAGCGCGTTTCACGGTCTTCTATGGACATCAGAACGCATTTTATGAAACCTTCACCGGACGACAAGATACCCCCATAACAAAGCACCAAGAACGAAAAGACAAAAAGATTCAAGAATGTTGACCGCGCCTCCAGCAAACGCCAAACCCTACTCTTTATGAAGAGTGCCGCAGCTGCACAAGACCCATAGCTGCATCGTGGACCTCGGGATCAACGGGCTGCCCATTGTTCGCAAGGTCTCCCTGCGCGCCTGCGGCTTCGTTATCCTCCGCTACCTCGTGCTGTACTGGACGAGGCTCCTGCTGAAGGAACCGGGGCATGTCGCGCGCTTGGGCGAGGACGTAGCGGTTCTGACCACACTCGTTGCAAGTGGCAACCCTATATCCAAAAGGAGGTTGGCCCGGTCCGTATGAGTAATCATCCGCTCCCAAGACCGACCTGTCTGAGCTATCCGGAGGTTCTGAGCCATGCGGGAGTTCTTCGCCATCCGGGAGTTCTTGGCCATCCGGGAGTGCAATGTGCGGGTTTTCCATGACGTGGTTCTGCCAGTCCTCTAGGGATGCGGAACTGGGAAGGCTTGGGGTCTGTGGGTCGCCTCTGTTTGCACGGATCGATGCCGGGAAGTCTCCGTGTAGGTATTCTACCCTTCCCCGCCGTGGACGGTCCGAACCTAAACCGCGAGGATTGGGGGGTTGCATACTCCCTCCTTGATGACGGCTTGGTGCCTGGCTGTGGTAGCTTGGTGCCGGACCGTGGCGATGTGAGGAGTTCACACTCTCCCTATTCCTACGGCCTGATGCTGAACTGCGGCTGGAGTGACTCGGGGTGTAGATGGCCGGGCCTTGCCCACTGGTCGGCCGTGAGCTCGAATTCGACGAGGAAGGCGCATTCCTAGCGTTTCCTCCGCGGCGGACGCCATCATTTGGGCGGTCGGGATGCCTATGCCCTTCTGCGAAACCACTGAATTCTTCCACATATTCAATTCGACGCTTCCTAGCGCCGGGTGGCATTGGGCCCAGGACGAGGATCGGCGAGGAAACTGAATTTGGGGCGTTTTGGTTACTCATGGCTTCAGTGGCTTCGGAAGACAGAGTCTGTTGTGGTGGAGGTGTAGGTGAGGCGGTGTGGGAGGCACTTCAAAAACGGTTTGTGGTCGAAGTGTATGGGTGATGCGGTGTGGTGAAGAACCTCGTTCTGATAGTGAGGGTGCTTATATAGGGGCATCGGTTGCCTCTAACGACGATATTGTATATATACAGTCACATCGGACCGTGAATGATGTTGGAGAGCGGTCTTCATGTTGTGAGTTGACAATGTTTTGCACTGCTTGCTCGTGAAGAAACACCCAATGCCACTTAGGGCTTGAGAATCATCTTGTTCGATGGGCTTATTGGATTCTATCTGCGAAGTAGCATACCTTTTATACTTATACTAGCTTGCTGCACTTCTCGGCCTACAAGTCAGATGTCCTTACAAACAAACTCTCTCAAGACGTCAGTCAGTATCACAAATAACATGTGCCCTCTGTTGGCAATGCCACTGACCTCTCGTTGGACTGTACGCGTGATAGGATTGGACTCCGCTGCCGTTATACACAACTTCGGTCGAATCGGAATGACCGAAAGTATTGTTTGGGACGATTTTCCATCTGGTGGTTAATTTGAATACTCTTCCTTAACGGTAGTAGTCTAGATAAAATGCTCTAATTGGACATATGCATGCTTCGGGCGGTGGGAATGAGACTGAAGACTCTGTCTTCTGTACGATGGTCTCGGAACTTGCTTGGAGAACATCTTTGTGCAATGACAAGATATGTATCGGCAACGTCTTTTTGGAATTTTTGGAAGCGAAGAGGCATGGTTGCCACAGATTGGACAGTGGAGCAGTGTTACAACAAAACAATGTTGCAAGGAAATCGCATATTAACATTGTCTAGGAACGATCAAATTTAGAATGAACCAATCTGGAGAACTAGACCAAAGGAATCACGGCCTACTTCCCGACGGACTGGACTATATCTATACGGGCGAGCACAGGGTGATTTGGGCAAATTCGAGCTTTCCACGAGTTGGTCTGGCGAACGAAACAGTCTTATAGAGAACGCACTATGTAAGCTACAGATGAAATGACAATTACGATCCCGACGCCGAAACCCCTTTCTCTGTCTTGGCCTTCCTCTTTTCCGCCCTGGACCTGTCCTCTTCTTCAACCTTGGCCGCGTATTCGTCGAAGTTCTTACAGACCTCGAGATATTGGGCAAGGTCTTGCGCCTGTTCAGCCTTGAGGCTTTTGTGATGAAGGAACATTCTGCAGGCAAAGGCTACGACTACAGACTTAATCGTGTTTTGACGGACCTGCAGGCAGAGCTTGAGATAGAGAAGCTTCCAGCGGTAGGCCGTGATGGTGGAGCGGGCAGCGGCATGGTTGGTGTCGAGGGCGGCCAGTTTCGCGCGGTTGCCCTTCAGCATGCACCTGGCAGCGAAGAGTCTCCAGATGCCGGCTCGGAGGCGGGATTTGGCGATCTTGAATAGAGCCGCGAGGAGAGCGTTGGTGCGGACCTGTTGGTGAAGCATTTGGCGGATGTGGACAGTGGTGGCGGTCTGCGCGGCCAGTTTACGTTGCACTTTGAGGAGTGTGCAAGCGAGTGACTTCGTGCGATCCTCGGCGTTGGTCTTGTCTCGCTGGGCTTGCTCCGTGCTTATCTTGTAGCCCTCCTTCTCCTGGGCAGATGTAAGTGTGGCCTGCTCAGCTGCTGCTGCCCTCTTCTCAGCTGCTGCTACCCTCTCCTCGGCCTCTTGTTCAGTTCCTCCATCTTCTTCTTAGCCTCAGCCATCTTCTTCTCGGCATCCTCCTTCTCCCTCTCGGCGATTATCTTCTCCTGCTGAGCATCGCTCTTCTCCTTCTCAGCGTCAACGATTTTCTTGGTAGCAGCTCGGATCTTCTTCTCTGCCTCTGCTCGCTGTCTCTCAGCCACCTCTACCTGTTGTCCGAACTCGTCCATTTCCACCTAGGCCTCGGTCTCCCTCGCGTTGTTTGGGTACAGGGACAGAAAACGCGATCTTGTGAATATGTAGCGCGTCGAGTTGGTGCAAAATGATGGTTGAGATGAGAAGTCGTTAGATATAGGAGGTGTATTGAACCCTTAGCTAGAGTCCTGAGGGGTGGCAAAGATGGGAGAAGATGGAGAAGAGAAGGAGGTTGGGCGAGCGGCAGCCTTGTTATACTTCGAAAGCGCGCTAGTGTGACATTAGTGAAGGTGAAAGTGGAAGGAACCCCCGACTCGACGAACAGACAATATTTAAACCCTGAACCCGTGTGCACAACCTCAGAAGCGAAGCTCTGGAACAATGCTTCAATGATCTAAGTTATGCTCTATGGTAGTACTCAAAGGGACTGTTACCTAAGTAATCGAAGCCTCTTGGAAGAGTGCTAATCGCAGTGCTAGACGGGTGCGTGGTATTTAGGCCTCAACAAGGCATGGTGTACCCAGTTGTGTGTCCCATAGGAAGCTAGGTAAACATGAGATAATAACGTGACACTTCTTAGGCCCATTCCTAGTGTCTTGTAGCTAGACGGCAGTGGATCATGAGCAACGTTTGTCGAGAATAGTAGCACATCGGAAAATGCTGACGCTCACCCCATTACCGTCATCTCCATGTACACCAAGCACCTAGTAGCGATCAAGACCTAGTTGCCTGATGTCGAACACCGATCTCACCACCATCGACTCCATCTAGGCGAGCAGAACCGTAGATCGGAACCTCTCCAAGAGGCCTCTGCCGCATTTGCGAAGGCGAACTCGAGGGGCATCGAGCAGGTTAACGCAGAGGGACGAAGCCCCTGCCGTTCAGTCTTCAGGATACTCGTCCCGAATATTGCTCACAAACACATGGCTCTCTGCATCCCATCGCCTAAAGTGCCGGCCAGCAAGCCTCAGGATTGCGTCGCTTGGTTCTGCATTCGGCGAAGTTGGTGCAATATTTTCCTCCGCGACGTATCTTATCGACTTGTCCGCGACTCTACATGAATTGATTAGCAGATGAACTCGGGATATAAGGAGGAGAACTCACAAAACATGGTAGAATGCTTGATTACGACCACCAGAAAGTCGGTCAACGCCCATGTGTTGAATCCACTCCTCACCTGCATCACAAGCAAGATCCCACCCAGTAACGATTCCCTCATAGTGATAACGTTTGTGCTTGAATAGTTGTCCGACTTTGAAGGTGACCTTCTCGGTCTTGGAATCTCGGTTACGCGGTTCTTTGCGTATACCGTCGACGTTGTGCATCGACCTCACGAAATCCACAAGACGCGGTCCTTCAGGATGATTCCAGAATAGGGGTATAACGTGCTCTTCTAGCAACGTCACGTCCCAGGGATAATGTGTCTGGAAATGCTCGAGCAGATACGGTAAGTATTGCCGGCGCCGCGTCGATACGCTAGCTAATCCGGCACTGGACAAATCTTCTGAATCATCAAGGTTCCCGAGGATCATCATCGCCCAGATAGATGCATAGAACGCACTGTCCATGTCTGGTACTGTAGCTCTACGATTGTTCTGCATACCGAACAACCCGACTTCCGCCTCTCGGATCGTCTGCACGGAATTGATGATGTTTCGGGCGGTGCGAAAGGCCATTTCTTGGGTGTGCGTATGCGTGAGAAAGTCATCGTGCTTGAATGAAGGAACGTTCATTTCGCGCAACGTGCGCTGTAGATCGCCGCGCCCAACTTCGGTTGAAGAGCGGAATGGATCCAGATACATGGATTCCAGTTCGCCGCTGTTTGTGGGTTTGTACTTGCCGTCTAGACTGTAGTCTTTCGGGGCATAGACGAGGCAGTAGACATGGTAGATGAAGCCGCAAGGACGTACGTCGAGGCCAAGGCGCCGGGCTAGAGCGCAGTATATAGCTACAGATATAAGGGGCAGCGACTCGTGCTCTGGAGACTGTAAGACCATGCCGATGAAAGAGTTGCGCAGCGCCCGGTAAGAGTCATCAGGAACGCCTCTGAAGCCTTCGTCCCTGAAGAACGATGCTAGCTGAGACGCCTTTGTCCGCGTGTCCCAGGAGAGGAATTCGGGGTATGCGTCTAGCACTTTCCTGGCCATCACATCAAGGTCGGAGGAAAATATGTCCAAGTCTACGTTTGAGCCGGTGCGGGCGAAAATATCGTATGCGCCTAGGGCTCTCTCCAAGGGTACGTCTTCGCCGCAGGACACGGCCTTCCAAACATTGATGGCCATCTCGCGCTGAATGCGCTCCAGAATGGCGGTAGCATAGTATCGCCTCGCCAGAACGTCTTCGGCATCATCTGGACAAGCACATTCCACAAGTAGCGTCTCTTTCACATCGTACCCGAAATCAGCAACCTGATTGATGTACTTTATGCGCCCCTGCTGACTACCCAGGATCAAGTCTAGCAGCCTCAGAGCATCCTTTTGCATGTTTACGCGTTGAATAAAGAGGGCGCGCCAATCAACGTCAGATAGCGGACCGGAGAATTTGGTGGCAATGCCATGGTGGGGATCCCATGTTTGAAATTCGGTACGGCAAAAGTGCCGCCATACGATGGGCGCATCGGTGGTGAGTTTCTTGATGAGTTTGCAAGTTTGCGAGACAGCGAGGAGGGAACGAGGATCGAGGTGGAGGAATATCGCCTCCAGGATCTCCGTAGGGAGCTCTACGAAGGTGGGGCGGGTTGCCATGTTCAGAATGCGAAGAAAGCAGAAGAGATTTGGAAGGATCTTGCGACGCTGGTGGAATCCGGGGGGGTGGAAGTGAGATTTAGAGGGAAGAGACGCGGTGGCGGCTCATTGCGCGAGATTTCATGATGACCATGTCGTCAGCGCGGTGCATGGTGGTGACGGAGGTCGGCCTCGGTAGCCGATAAGGTGCACGTGACCGATAACGCACCTCATTGAACCTACCTACGAAGGAGCAACTACCAGGTAGCAGCTAACAGGCTCTATTGGCCTTCGTTATGGATTGCGATAGCACTCACAAAGCGTTTTACGACGTCGAAGTAAGGTGATTGGGTATTCTCTATTTCATGCGGGTGACAGCTCCGGTGTATTGCCTAAGCTGTGCTCATGTCTACGGACCACGCCAAGGCGTAGAGATCTACCTAGCAGCCAAACTGTAAACCAGATCTAGCATATAAGGCTGTCGTTGCTTCAGAGTAGATGGCTCTTTTCTACCTAATTAACGTGTGAGGCTGACGGTAAGCCTGGTAAGAAAGGAAGCAGCTCAAACCTAGATATCTCTTGGCAAGCCCCCGGAGGACGGCGGAAACGCACCAGCTCATCTCCAAACACATCGGTCTCCTCGTGGCCATGGCATCCGCGACAAATGCCTCTTTGTACAGCGCATCCGGCTACATGATGTGCACGCAGCTGAGCGCTATTCGTCCGCATAAGGCTGTTAGCCGCTCGCGCTCGCAGTGCACGAGTCCCGAGCACGGCAAGCCGGCGCCGGAATACGGGCGGAGCACGCTAATTGCATCACAGAACCGCCGCAATAAGGAAGACATAACAACGCCATGACGCCCTGAGTTACCGTCTACTATTTTGCTTACGCCCTCTAATTCCCTAATTCTCGACTTTTCATTCTTGCTGCCATATCCTATTCACATGCGCCATGTCAAACCTGTCACGCACCGAGTCTTACCAGTACCCCGCGGCTCACTACGGCCATCTCACGGATAACCAGCAGCAGCAGCTCGAAAACTTCAAACAAATTATACAAAAGAGCGGCTACTACACGCCTGAAGCTCCAGACGGCAGCTCCGAGGCCAGTCACGACGATGAGACGCTCCTGTAAGCTTTGCGCTTGCCGACCTGTGCGCGGGGTTGTTTTCTGACAGCTGTAGGCGCTATCTGCGAGCCCGACGTTTTGACCCCCAAGGCGCGTTCAAGCAGTTCAAGGATACCGAAGACTGGCGCAAGGAGCACAATGTAGACAGCCTGTTCAACACGATAGACGCGGAAGAGTACGAGCGGACGCGCCGGCTGGTAATACTACGCCCCGCGCAATCCCAGCCCCAATCTCTCTGACGTGTCTGCGCAGTATCCCCAATGGCTCGGCCGTCGCGACAAACGAGGCATACCTGTCTTCGTGTTTGAAGTTGCGCCGCTCAACAGCAAGAACATCTCGGCGTACGAGAAGCAGCTCGCCAAAGCGAAGTCGACGCAGCCCCAGACACGGACCAAAGACCTCCGTCTCTTTGCCCTGTACGAGTCGTTGACCCGGTTCGTATTACCGCTATGTTCGGCCATCACCAGAAAGCACCCCGAGACGCCGATATCCCAGAGCAACAACATTGTCGACATTAGCGGGGTGGGCCTGAAGCAGTTTTGGAATCTCAAGGCGCACATGCAGGATGCCTCGACGCTGGCAACGGCGCATTATCCGGAGACATTGGACAGGATCTTTGTAGGTCGCGCTTTCAGCTGGGCGGGGCCTGAGGACAGCGATGGACTGACTGCTACTAGATTATCGGCGCGCCCGCATTCTTTCCCACCGTCTGGGGCTGGATCAAGCGCTGGTTCGACCCCATGACCGTCTCGAAGATCTTCATCCTCTCCTCCAGCGACGTCTTCCCAACATTGTCGCAATACATAGACGCGGACAGTATCCCCAAGAAGTACGGCGGAAATCTTGACTTCCAATGGGGTAGCATGCCTATACTCGAGCCTGAAATCGACGCTGCGATACAGTGGGAGGCGCCGGCAACACAGAATGGCAAGAACACATTCCCCATCGGACCAATAAGATGGGAGAAAGGCGAGAATGGCGCAATCAAGGCGGTCGCCGTTGGTAGCGAGAACGGCAAGCCGAGACACAGGACCATCTTTACGATCCCAGATCCAGTCAACAAGAAGGTGGACAATAGGCAGCAATTCCCAAATACACCAATAGACGAGGCGGAGCTTAGACTGACCACCTCCGGTGTGCATACACAGCCTCTGGACACTGGGGATGATGCGAATGAAGACCCGGAGCCGCCGTCTCCGGATACCCCCTCGCCAGCCGATACGCCGAAGCCCAGTTCAGTGTCAGGAATCGCAACCCCAGCGACCGCAGCAACCTCGACTACTACTAATACCACTGAACTCCCCATCCGCCAAGGCACGTCAGATACGAGATTCGACCAGCAAGACCATACGCACGCCTCGGGCCAACTAGCGGACGGCACACCCCATACAGCGATCAATGACCACGGTGCAGGAGACAAGACTGTAACAATGGAGCCGGGTACGGTGGGCCAGGCACCAAAGGATGTGTCGGTGAAGCCGCAGGAACCTCCCGCACCCGGGTATATCGACCAAGCGAAACAAGTTGCTGCGCAAGCCACATCCGCAGTAACGGCCACAGTTGGTGCGGCAGCAACCACCGTGACTGGCTTAGTTGGGGGCAACAAAGCCGAAGAGAAGGTCGAAGAGAAGGTGCCTGAGAAGAGTCCGCAGGAGAAGGAGACGGAGGCCATCATCGACAAAACGGCGGACCCGGCTATCGAGGACTTTTTGAGAGAGAAGACTGCGACCCAGAATGCGGGATCGTCATAGAACGGACCTAGTCACGTTGGCAGACTATTGACATGTTGGGATGGTGTCCGTCTTTGGTCCCTGAGGTCGGTCGTCTTCTTATAGTTCCCAGGTGGTTGATCTCGTGTGTTTTTCTATACGGCATCTATGGAGCCTGATACCTTGTTAGCACCAATGCATTTGTTTGAAGCGTGAGAGATTAAGTCATGAGCTATGCGACCCAGCTCACCCACCTCACATATGAAGAGCTCTCACCTTACCGATCTGTTGCATCCTCCAGTCCAGGATTGCTGTCTCGTTGAGAACAGCTTGATGGATGTCGTTTGCCAAACCTTATTAGCTGCTCATCGCATGTTCACGAGGTTCGCTACCTCAGGCACGAGGATGCGAGAAAATAAAGAGAAGGATAGATCTCTTGCAGGCGTGGTCGTAAAGCAGCAGCGCTTGCAGCTTTTGCTTTGGACAAGAGACCCGCTATGATGCGAATGGGTAACAGAAACAGGTGATTGGAGGAACCGTGCCCAAATGACAGGAAGTAGTGTAGCCATTGTTCGACTCGGACTCGAACTCCGAGTAGAGTACAGCTACCATCGCTTCGGTTCGTGTACTTTTCCGCCTTCAAAGCCTGTCACTGTACTTCTTTGTACAAAGCATACCTAGGTAGAGACGGATCGAGCGAGACGTACCTTGCCCGACCAGGCTCCATGTCGCGAACGCATACCCAAGCGATCATGCCGGTTCCCCCCTTACAGCAGAGTTCCTCGCACGTTGTACGCTCTACCTATCCCAACACGGTGGTCTCTTCGCCGGGACACGTGGTACGGGTGTGACAGCTGTGCAACGCGACTAGGCGAGCTGCATACCCTATGTGCACGGAACATGCGAGTCCAGACGTCCGTCTAGATTGCGCTTTAGGCGTGCGTCAGACTTGGGTGCGTTGCCAGGGTGTTTTTGTTGCGATTTGGGTCCTGCGAGCGACGGTCTAGCTGTAGCTGCCATTGCGCAGCTCTTCGAAGCCAGGCTAGTGCTACAGTACATGGCCCGTGGAAGCGTCTTTCCGGGTTCCTAGACTGTCGTCCTGGTGGGCTAGTGGTGTGCGAAAGGGCATGAGGGCTAGAGTAGACTGTAAGCACTCGAGACTTGGGCTTGGGGGACGCAGATAGTGTCGATGCTTCGGACCGTGTACCGTCTATGCGGGCTCGAGGTCTACTGGCTCTTTCTCGGTCCGGCATCTATGTCAGAGGAAGCGGGAAGGAATGCTGGGGGAGCGATGCGGAGGCGGAGGGGTGCTTGTGTTTATCGACTCGATCTTGGGACCAGCTAGTTGGAAGTCATGTATCAAGTGAGACGTGGAGCGAGTGTCGCTTGCAAACCGAAGCCGGACTGGGTTATGGTGTATCTTGGGTCAGCCAGATCTGAGGTGAGGAAGGTGCGCTAGGGTCAAGTTGCACGCGTGCTTTGCGCCAGAGGTCGTTCGGCATGGAATTTTTCCACGAATATAGACGTGTGATCAACGTGATACTGATACGTGAAAGAGTCTCGAAGAGAGTCCGGGATCGAATATTTCGTGTTTTGCGTAGTTAAACGTGGTTGAACCTAAACATCTAGTCCGAAACTGAGAATTTGCCAATCTATGCCACGACACCGGGGTAAGCAAACTTCAACAACGGACTGAATGGGAGGAGAGGCAAAAGGCTTCGACGAGCTACACTTTGGTGCCATAGAGGTACTTCAAGCCGTGTTGTCAAGGCCTAGCATCCTGCAATTCGTAGTCTGACACACGGGTATGAGGGACAAACGCAAGCGAAGAGTACTTGCGAAAGTGAGAGGAAAGCACACTTTCGAAGGACGGATTTACGAATTGGCGTTGCCAAATTAAGCGTGTATATAATATACTATGCGATGGTATCAACTGCAATCAATGCAGTGTAGGATTACGACTAGCCACTACCTCCTTAGCCCTCAACGAACCCCTCACGAGCGTATACTGCCAGCTATGCTTAGACAGCAGTGGTCTCAGTCTTGGAATCGATCGGTACTTCGATGTGCTTCTCAGCGAGGTGCATATCAGCGGCGAAGGTGCTGTGAGGCTTCCACTTGCGGGATGTTCGAGGAGTAGTCTCCTCCAGCATCTTGTCCACTTGCTCGAGGGTTAAACCCTTAGTTTCTGGTACCATCTGTGCGGAGGTCAGTAGGGAGCGGGATTGATGTATGCTATCGCAGGGGTTACTCACAAAGTAGGCGAAGATGAAGGAGATGCAGCAAAGACCACCCCACATGAAGAACACATTGGAGCCCAGCTTGGCAGAGTGAGCCTGATCGGCTACCAAATACGGCGTAATGACAGCAATAATGCAGTTCCAGAACCAGTTGGAGGAGGTGGAAAGACCAACGCCGCGTGACCGGATGGTGAGCGGGAAGATCTCACCAATGACGATCCAGGCAGCCGGACCCCAGGAAACAGCAAAAGACGCAATGTTCAAGCAAATGAACGCAATCATAGCCCGGGTAGCGTTGGGGTTGGCAGGGTGGTCGGGAGTGTCCTTCCCGGCGGTGGTGCCAATGATGGCGACAATGAACTGCATGACGACCATAGAGCCAGCACCCCAGATGAGAATCGTACGACGACCAATCTTCTCGACCAGAATGAAGGAGAGGGGCGTCGAGAGCATGTTAACAAGGGTGGTGACGAGCGAGATCAGGAAGGGGTTGGAAATAGTGCCGAGCTGCTGGAAGAAGACGGTGCCAAAGTAGAAGATGAAATTGATGCCGGTAAGTTGCTGCATCATCTGCAAGAGAATACCCGTAACCGTACGGCGGAGATTGGATGACGGCGATGTGATTTTACCCTCGAAGCAGGACATCCAGGAGCCAAGGTAGCTGGTCTGGGGCACAATGGACATCTCGTACTCGTGATTGGCGATGATCTCAGCCAGCTCGTCCTGGATGAACTCGGAATCAATTGGCTGGCCACGGACACGAGAGAGTGCCTTGGCAGCCTGGTCGAGCTTGCCCTTCTTGACGAAGTAACGAGGAGACTCGGGGAGAAGAGCGAGACCCGTGCCGAGGATGAGAGCCCAGAGGAACTGGACGGCGATCGGGATACGGTAGGAGCCAGTGTCACGGCGGTTCTGCGTAGCATAGACGACGCAGTTGGCGAGCAAGATGCCGATAGTAATGCAGAACTGGTAACCAGCAACAACGGCACCACGGACCTTGCGGGGCGCAATTTCAGACATGTACCTGTAATCAATTAGCCAACGGGCGACGCGCTTGAACTGACGAGATCACTAACAGGATGACAATGGCAGAGATGAATCCGACACCGAAACCAGCAATCAATCGTCCAGCGACCATGACACCAAGTGTAGTGGAAGCAGTCTCGAGGATACCACCGATGGTGAAGATTCCACAGCCGGCGATAATGATGGTTCGACGACCGAAAAAGTCAGCAAGATCGCCAGCAATGATGGCGCCGAAGAAAGTGCCCGCAGAGAGAATGGAGGTGGTCAATGACTGCTGCCATTGGGGAACGACAAAGGTAGATTTGCGGTAGGCTTTGTCTGCGTCTGATCCCTTGACGTAGCTTGCGCCAAAGTGTATGTCGGGATACTCCTGGTGTGTGTACTGTTTGATGAAGTATTCCATTCCCAGAACACCACCCATCCACCCGGTGTCGTAGCCAAAGAAGATACCACCAAACGCCGCGAAGGCGACGATGAGGTATGCCCTGACTGTGACGGGCGCCTCAACGCGGTTGACATCGGCCGTGCCGGTGACGGCAACAACTCCTCCACCAGGCATGTTTGCAGGTATAGCAGCTGATTAGACTTGGGACGAAAGAGATGGATGAGGCTCTTCGATCTTGAAGAGGAGGCCCACGCTGGGGAAATATAGCAGAGGATCTTGGGATGTCTTGGACCAGCGGCCAGCGGAGGAGCACCCAGCTTTTAATAACTGACCCTGGCAATGGTGATACTGCAGCTCTGTGGCTTCTGGTTCATGGGTACAGTAACATTTTGCCCATCGATCTATTCCTAATATAGGCGAACCTCCGTGACCAATCCTTCTAGAAGGATTGGCACCTCCCTCTCGTGGCCCGCCCATCGCTGAGCTTCCCCGGCTTCTGGCGCATCTGCATGCCTAGATTTTCAGGGAGATCCGTCCTACTGATGTCTCTTCCGCCGGCGACGTTACGATGGCATGTCCCAGTGCTTTTGGGCTTTCATCTCGACAGTTTTCCGTTTGAAACGGTGCAACTCAGGGTCCCTCGGACAACAAGCCCAACAGGTGGCCCGAGTGAGATGGGCCACACTGGGGGAGAGTCGAAAACTGGGGAGACCAAGCTCGGTCAAGCATCAACTTGGGGCCGCTCTTAGCGTCCTGCGACCTGCAGGATTTTCCACGCCTATCCCTGTCTGCGTCCGAGGCCGTAATTTTGGGCGAATTGGAGGGAGATTGCACCTGGAGATGGCGTACGCTAAGTGGCCACTGTCAGCGTCAAGGCCCTCCAAGTGACCCGTCCGTTTCTGGAGAGCAGCCGTCGTGTCATCGTTCCCGTGCACATCACGCTGTCGACAGCGACAGCACCCAGGAGGCGCTGATGTGCACATGATCGCGGATCTCAGCTAGCGTACGAGCGCGGTGGTGTTTGTTGGCTAGCAGGGCTTGACCAAGAGGTTCATGAGACGGCGGCACTCAAGCCCTCCGTCGGTATACACTCATATTACTTTTGTGCTTTGCGCCGGCTGAATACACTGCTTGATAGTAGGTACAAAGTATACGCGGGTGGCCGTACAGCTCGCAGGACCCAACAAAGCTCCTTGCCTAAACACTGTGCGACTCGTCGGACCGTTGCAGACGGTTGCCGTCTTCGGAATCGTTGAACACGCGTGTACGCACATGAAATCTCTTGGCCCGACCCATGGAGAACTCGTCTATGGCCTGGAAGGGCAGTCGATATATGAAGAGCAAGCGATTGGTCTGTCCCTCCGCGTGCCAGGCGGGCGGAAAACACCACGGGGAGACCGGCGCCAACAATGGGATCCGGCAGGGAGACCCCGAGTCCTTGTGCCACATGCCTCTCTGATCGCGACTCCTTCAGTCCCGCGGCTGAGGGTCATGCTCCTCGCCTTGCTCGCGTTGCACCGCAGCGAGGTTGATGTCTCGGGCAGGTGGTTTTGGAGCGCCATGATTTTCATAAGCACTAGTGGCGTCTTTTGGTCCTATCCACCATTCCTTTTTGCTCGCCACAGCCGTGCGGCCCACCGTCGACCGTCTGGAGAACCCTGCAGAAGCGGCTTCCTTTCAGATTTCGAGCTGCTGGCGGCTGGCGCCCTTCACATGCACCTCATTGTATGGCGGCTCCGGTCTCTGCCAACCCGTTTTGGACTGGTATACTACGGTCGACGGCTTCGTAACCCGGTACTTCCTGCGCGCTTGCCATCAGCAAAACAAGTGTCTCCAAGGCCAACGTGTTGCGCTTCGCGTCGCGTCTTGTCCGCGGTCATTTTCTACAGTCTTTTCCGACATGGGATGGTCGTTTTGAGTTTGTGAGATTATCGAATGCACAAATCTCAGCGTTCAGCATATTGCTCTGGACCAATAGCAGAGTCCAGATATCGTCAGAGCCGTTGACAGCCAACACGAGCCGAATGTCACCATGTGTGCGCCACCAGCCTGGCTGCGACTTCTCACTGGACATTGTGAAGTCTCCATGGGGAAGAGTTGTGTGGTGCGGTTAGCTAAGTTGGCAGACTCCTTAGCTACCAAATAGTGAAAGCTAGCGGCGAGCCTATTTTTGCGGCAATTCCAACCTCGACATCGGTCAGAAGCGGAACGTTGTCTGCGAAAAGGAAGCCATCCTTCACTGCTGATCATAAGCTTCCTGGGGAAGCTTTGAGGCGTAACATGCAGATGCGCCATCGCCTTCAGCATGTCTGTGCAACATCTCGATATCTTGATGTTGCGATTCACCTCAGCGCTTACGACTGGGCGGTCAGCAGAGTCGTTTAGCTTCCTACTCTTCTGCGACTTCGTAGTCGCCCGATCACAATTAGCTCCTTCGCTCTTCGTTGTTGCCATTCAAGCATCGGCCGTCGCCAGCCGCATCACCCATTGGTGTCTCTCCGAATGGCGGTCTCCCCTTGTTGCGGCGACCAGGGCCTCATTCCGTATAGCGAGTTGTCTTTGAAGCTTAACACAATAGCCGCTCGCAGAAGCCGCGACTGGTAGTCCTTGGCGATATGTATTGTGCCCTGTTCGCTCAGTCCAGAACACCAGATTTCTCGTTGGATGCTCCATTTCACCTTCGCAAGGTCAAAACATGCTCTTTCAACTCCACTTGGTTGACCGCAAAAGCGGGCCTCGGATTCCATTGTCCCAGTAGCGTACTGACCTCTCGAGTCATGAGGGAAAGCTAGCACAGCGCGAAAAAAGTTGGGCGGGGTTCCATTCCACGCGAGGCCCCACACCACGATGGTCACACGTGTGGCAGCTCAACCATGGCTGCGGAATTCTGCATCCTGGCATCTGGTAAGGTTTCTGTCCAGGTCAATTATGGGTTTATTAGCCGGGGTTCAAATTCGCAATTATTTGGAACCGCTCCTAGTGTTGCATCAAAGCGGTCCAGCAGAGGTGTCTTTGCTCCTGTGCTTGATTTAAGGCTCGAGAAAGGGCTTTGAGAGGTGGGCAGGAGTCTGTTTGGCCTTTGTTATACACTTTGATGTTCTACAGGGGCTATCTTGGTGTGGTGGCTCAGTCGAATGACGAAGCGGCATTATGAGGGTATCCAAGAGTAGGACGGAGTTTGTTTGGGTTTCGTCATTACTATGGTGCCTTGGTTGAGTGAGGAAATGGCAGGATGAAGGGTTGTGGGAGGTATAGAAAGTTCGATTGGGCTCTGTTATGAGGTTTGATGCTCTACAGAACGTGTATCACAGTAGGTCTTGAAATCCCATGCAATGCATTGATTCTCGGTCGTACGACTTCACGCACTTGGTCCCAGAGCCGCACTGACTTAGCATTGTCTTGATCGTTCCGGTGAGCCTATTTATTGCTGAACCAAACACCGATGCAAGCAATTGCACTCAGCACCGCTACGACGGTATAATTCCAAAATAGGTTCGGATCCTCGCTCAGCAAGAGTAGTATGCCCCCAATTGCGCTGCCGCCCGCGCCGGTAAAGATCCACGCCGCCATAACCATACTCTTCATGTTCCCTGGAGCCTGGCTGCACGCATACTCCATGCCAGTGACGCCAGCCAGGATCTCAGCATTGGCAAGAAGAATGTAGATGGGTATTTGTACCCAGACAGAAATGTCTGATCGCTGCCCTTGCTCAACGCAAGAGTTGGCTTGTGTTCCGCAGGGGTGCCTTTTGTAGATGAAATACTGGGTTACGGCTGCATAGGTGATGGCGAGGGCGGAAGACCCGAACCCGAAGCTCATACGTTGTATCGGGGTGAATCGGAAGCCGAAGCGTTCGGTGGCTGGGTATATGAGAAGATCATACACGATTGCAAGAATGATGTACGAGAAGGGGTTGAAGCTGATGAGGACGTCGTTTGAAATCTTGCCGAGAGAAAGTGTCGCTGCTTGCGAAGTCAGATTGCTCGACATTTGCCGGATTGCCGGCCCTGGGTGCGTGTTAGTTGGCATGATCTGGAATGACGAAAGGAGGGAGTATACAGTAGAGCAGGAACCAGCAGAACACGCGACACGCTCGCAGGCCCCGACTCACTTCGTCTACCCACGAGTCTTCGAAGTCCATCCACGCTGGTTTCTTGGCCAAGATGGACGGCTTGACGCGGTTCCGGAACTCCGGATGCTGGACGTTGCGGTACCTATTCTCACCATCAATCTTACCAGGAGCTAGATTTGATTCACATGCAAGAGGCTTGCGTCAACATTGTGCAACGTTTATGAAGGGCATCATCGGGGTTAGTAAAGGCCAACGGAGCCTGTCATTTCCTTATTGTTTCGTGACTCCATACAGGGAATCGGCACTCACATTTGCAATGGATTCCAAGACCAGCAAGGCTTCATGGCCAAGGCCCATAACCTCCAGACATTCTTCAAGACTGAGACGGTCGGCGGCTTCTGTACGTATGATTTTCGATAGAAATGCAGTATAAGTGGGCAACAAAGAGAAATGATTGTCGATACCGCGAACGAAAGCCAAAACCCAATATATTTCTCGGCACACACCGCCGCTGTCATTCCAATGGATGAGCCGAAATTCGTAAGGCATGAGAAGTAGAGCAGGACGCGCGTGCGAGTGATCTCGTCATCGACGATGATACGCTTGCCTTTCGGGTTCACTGTGACCTTGAGGGGATGGTCTGTAACTTGGTCTGCAAGTAGAGTGATGACGTTCGGTCTATTTGGATTTAGCTTCATGATAAGCTTCTCATTCATGTTCGTACCGATAGCCACCAAAGCCGACTCCCATGACGATGATCCCCGTGATTAACATGCCCAACGCCCCTTGCGGATAGGCAATCATACTAGGCGTTACGGCTAGAGTCAGGGTGAATTGACCCAAGAAAATAATCAAATTCGCAGATTGTAATGTATTGTAGCATCCGAAGTACCGTTCGCTTATAAAGGCGCCGAATAATGGCATGACATTCATGAATGCAGCTCTAGCTATGCAAGATACATTAGCAAGAAGTGTAGGGAAGGAACGTGATGACTGCTCACCGAGACAAAAGCTTGTCGAGGCTCTTTGGCCGAAACCTAAAACTCCAGATTGCCTGCCATGGCCTGCGCCAGTCGTCGACCCTAGTGGTAGAGGATGTTGCAAAAGATTAACCACTGTAATACATGTGAGTAAGAGATATAAGTGAGTTGGACCGTGAGTTATACAAACGACGAGTGTCCCATTGAGCGAGAAGCTTTCGAACATCTCAAAGATTGCAATGGATAACGCCGACGACCAAGGCAGCTTTCCAGAAACACGCCGTAGAGTCTTGAGGTCATCTTCGCTGGGCTCTGACCCACCGGCAGATTCGACGACGGTTGGCGGCGATGCTTTACTGTCTTCTTTGTCACCGGTCAAGCCAGACTCAGCTTCGGTTTCCGGTTGGTTGGAGGCAGTGGTCGACAACGTCATGGCACGGAACAGGTCCAGGTATCAGATGTAATGCTAAGCGGGTGTATAGTTGTAAGAGGCATCCATCCTCTCGGATTCAGGATTACACTCATCGTTCCTGGTTGACAGCTTCTGGTTGACCCAGGTCGTACTTTACGTGATGGCTTTGTTGGGTGCAAGAGCGGATTGCGCACCTTTCTCGGAAATATGGCAGGTGTGGTGCAGGTGAGCGGGTACCTTCGCAGTATGTCAGTCAGTGTCCAGATGCGTGTAGGATATTTTCGTGATGCATGTGTACCTAGAAGGTCTCAGGTGGTCCATAAGCCATGTGGATTAAGTGACCACAATGTGGCACATTCTTGTGCCTCCAGGATGGTAAGTCAAACCGGCGATGCCTTAATCATAGGCCTGGATCGTTGCTTCGTGGCTAGAGGGGTGCAATGGACCTGGGAGCAAGGCTTACGTACTGTCACTGCCAAGTTGATCCGGAGGTGGTGTCGGTCATGTTGGAAACGATCCATTCTCATCGCAAGGGTCAGAGTACTGGGTCGGGAGTTTGACAGCATCGACCTTTTGTGACTTCCTCCTTTCCTCCTTCTTCCTGTTCACAAATCGCCTCCATTGCGTAATGACGATGATGGCCAGAGCCGCTCGCCCAAAGTGGGTGCTCCTTGCAGGCTTTAACCCGATCCAGTCGATCCTCTTGAGGCCAATGAGCGCCTTGTTGTTAAAAGCTTGAGACAAGTTCTTCGTCAAGTATTCAATTTGTTCGCGGTTAAGCGATTCGTCGCGTACTGCGAAGCGCAGAGTCAGGTAACCGCGCGCCGGGTGAGTGAAGGAAGGTTTGTGTTCACGGTCTTTCCGGGGCTTTAGAGGAGCCAGGCGGATGTGACGTTCATGATGCTTGAGCCGATGCCAAAGTTGGGATGGGGTGTCTCTTCGATTCGGATTGATCAGAATGCGCTGATTAAGATGGAACGTAGTGAATGATCCTCCGTTGTGTTCCTTCACCAGCTCTTTCATAGCATCGATCAACGCGCGTGTGAAAGACAGGGGTCCCGGCTTGGCGGTAGTCGTGTCATATGAACACGCGCTCAGCAATTCAAACGTCCGTGTATCCTCGTTGCCAGCCTTCGCAATGTTTGAGCTGTAGCAGGTGTCCAGAATGGTGAGGACGTCACCCTCAATGTCGTCAGAGATCAAGGCGTCCTCTGCCTTGTTCCAATTTGCGCGGGCTTCATTTTGGATTCCTCGTTCTTGTATAAGATCCGTGCTCCCCCTTATCTCCAGCGTCTTTGTATCCTCTCGGAACACACCGTGTCCTGTATAGTATACGATCATCAGATTGTTCGGTCCATCATATCTGTTGACGAAGGCGGAGATGTGACTATTCATTTGGTGTTGTGGTTTGCTCTTCACGTTGAGCTCGACCGTCTGGCACGCGTAATGGAAGGTGTTGCGAAAGATGGCGTCGAGCTCCTCAGCCTTCACGCACGTTAGCATATCGTAAGGTACAGTGTGTAGACGGAGGATACCTCTTGGCGCGTTTTGAGGTCGTCCAACTCATCCTGCCACTTGATGATCAAGACTGCAACCTTGGAGTAGCCGTCCGGAAGATTCATGTTCTTCGCAATTGCTTCATCCCACCAAATCTGCATCTCAGCAGCACGCTCCTGCTGGGCGGCATCTTCAAGCACCTGGCTAGCCTCGAGCGGTTGCGAGCTTTGGGGAACTTCATCCTTCGCGATCACTTCTTCAATCGAAGTGATGCGCAAATCTGTATGGAAAATCTTATCGCGTACAGAGTACGACGAGGTAGCTGGGTTCATTGAAGCCGCCAGGGCCACGCTTGCGGACTCCATGGCGGGCGCAACGCGTCGAGAGGCACTCGACGACGGCCCAAGGGTCAAGAGGGTCGTCGGGTCTCAAGATTGGATAAGAAGTCGCAGGAGCCGCCATTCTCGCACGTTGTACCTAGCTATCTCCTCAGCCCCCATATTGAGTGGCTCGTCATGGATTGGGGAGGTGTGCAGGGATAAACCGCGCTTAGTCACCCATTCAAGTCTGCCGTGGGGGCCGGAATCTCTCAGTCCATCCCTCTTGCACCACTCTTTTCGCTGTTCGACAGTTCGACCCATCTAGAGAGAGGCCACTGTGGCGACTGTAATCTTAGTGACGACTCTGCTTCTCGGGCGAAAGATACACGGCAAGTGGGGGCGGAAACATATAGCGGGTGCTGCCGTGGTGAACGCTACCAGCGCGTCAAGCGATATTCTGGCCACAGTCTCGCGGTCAGGGCGATACGTTTTACCGCAGGGTCGTCTGGCGATAATCCGGGTCACCACAAACAATGAGCACAGAAAGAGGCTTAAACGGGCTCTGTGCTACTACTTTAGAATTGCTTCAATAGGTATAAACAGCTGGGCGGAAAATCGCTTGACAGCCCTGTGGTAGAAGGAATCTCAAGGTGGCAAAGCAAAGCTCATCGAACCGAAAAATGGCCAAACTTCTCGGAAGGTCGTGCTCAAGATGATGGCTGTGCTCTCACAGTCAGCCACCTCAAGACAGGCACATTGCAAACCCAGGCAGCACCAGTTGGGGGCTGTAAAGGAGGCCTGCACCAGGCTCTTGACTTATATCGAGCTTGCAGCCTTCTCTCAGACCTTTTGTCCTTTCAACGAGGCTGCCAGATCAACACCAACCATCACCTAGCCTTACATTCGTACCCAGTTGCCATCGGTGCCATGGCTACCAACGAGATCCAGCTCCAGTCTGCCAAGGGACCAGAGGTAAGTTGTGGCTCGTGAGTCATACGCCACAAGGAGCTGACGAGTAGCAGTACGTACAAGACGATGAAGCAGAGAGTCGGTCGGACGCAGAGAGTCCTTCGGGCAGCGGGATTCCTGAGCACAAGTCTGGCGTGTACGTTGATCCCTTTGCGCAACCAGTAAGCTGCTTCGCCCTCGTTCTCACAACATCTTACTCATCGCGCGAGCAGCAAAGCAGCAAATTCCAGAAGAGGGATACAGTACACATGTCCATCATTGAAGGCGGTGTTCGCATGAAGGGGACGTTTTCAGTCGCAAAGTCGCGTTACAATGGTGCGAAGGCATTTCACGAGTACCAACTGCTAGACCCTAGCGGACAGTTGTATATGCGCGGCGCCTGGGTTCGCGAGAGGGACCTTCGTCTGGAAAAGCGTGCTACCCGCTGAGCTCTGGCTGTTTCCATTCACTGTGGCTGTGCGTCTAGGCAGCCACAATTCATTGGAGTCGGGCGTTCGGGGCTGGGACTGGGGTCGGACATTGCCGGTGAGGACGGGTCATCGTGCACCGTTTTGCATTCATCATTTGCGTACATAGCGTTGCAACCGCCACAGCTGAACATTCGAGCCACTTTCTATTCAAAATGCCAAACTGATCTACTGCTTTCGTCGGCGTTCAAAAGTCCTGTTCTTGTCTTTCCCGGCTTTCTATCTTCTTGTGTGCAATATCCCTGTAATGGCGCCTGCCCGCACGATGACTGGCGATACCTTCGTGAACGAGAAACAGAACCCTCAGTCACCCACAAGCACCGATAACTCTGACGCGACGCTCCGAGAAGATGGAGACGCCATCATCGAAATTACCGAGGAGGATACAGTTTCAAGACACTCTTCGGAATCGGGCAACTCGGTGCATAATGACTCTGCACAGCCTCGTGGGTGCTCCCCCTCGTTTCGGCCCCCAAACCCACTATCACCGAGTTTTTGAAGCAAGGTTTCGTAGCAACGCAATATCGCACAGGGCTCGTTCGGCCTGTGCATGCTTGTGTGTTGCCACAAAAGTTGTCTTCACCCTTTCAGTGCTCACCAATGCAAGTCGCCGTGTGGAGTTACTAAGTTGCATTAACGCTGTCTAGAACCAGATAAACGGCCTACTGTTCTACGAAGAATAACCGGCTCTTTTAGGTCAGAGCCTGAACCTGACGATATCACGGAGACTAATACAAGAAAATGTAAGTTAATTCCCAGGCTGTACGAGGAGCGCGTATTTGTTGAGTCATAAACCCGCCAACAACCAAGAGGCTTTATCGGCCTTTGTTAACCCCTATAGTACACTATAAGTGTAGTTTACAACGTTAAATCGAGCCTGTTAGACATAACTCAATCAAAACGGGCTCCTCGTACATGATGCCCAACAATCAAGCTGACACCGTTAGTGGAAAACACCCCCAACGGCTTTCCTCGGCTGGCTGCGTTCCAAGCTAGCGAAGCTAATTTCTCCCTCTACCGGTCGTTTAGTTATTTACATTCTCGACTCTTGCTAGACCTTCAGGACGAAATTACGGCACTTGAGAAAGAGCTAGATGATATTGACTGGGACGACTTCGACGAAGATCCTGAGCGTCTCAAGTCCCGAGAGCATGACATGTCCAGAGCCGCAGGAGAAGGCGATGCTAGGAATCGAAGGGTCATTCTGCGTGAGATAAGAACCAAACTGATGGAATACGGTATGTACCTGCACTTGGAACCTATGACTGCGCGGACGTCCGAGCATAAGACTGAAGCTTCACAGATGAGGTATTGATCAAAGCCCGAACGTTAGAGTCGTTCGAAAAACCATCGGACCGCAACTATCGCAGTGTCCGCCGATTCTACCACAATACCAAGCCTCTTATGGACACTGAAATGGACTCAATCCGCAGCAAGGAAGACACTGTTTCGCTCCGGACTGGACGCGAATGGGCTTCATTTGACGGCGGTGTTGAGAGCATCCTCTGGCAACTGGACCACTGGCTGGCGAAGATCTTTAGACGCAAGGATCCCCCACTTCAAAGATTCTTCCGCACACCGGAGCTTCAGGCAAAAACATCGAATACCTACATCTCTTTCTACAGCTCTAGCCGCATTGAGAAGTTAATCAACGTTGTCATCACGATGATCATATTCGTGCTCTTGGTAAGATGTTCCCCATACTCATACCGCACCTTGTCAGTTGATGTTCCGGAATGCACAGCTAGCTTTGTCTGTGTGATATAGTGCAGAGGGCATCTTGACAAGTTATGTATATGCCGTCGAAGCCTTTTGATCATTCTAGACATCCATCATCAGAAGACGTCTCATAGCAGTGCTAACATTCTGCAGGTCGTGCCGGTACTCACTATGTACCAGCTTACCAATACGTCCGCCCACGAGTCATCTTCCAGTTCTTCAGGTGCCACCTTGTCTACCGTCGATTCCAATTCTAGAGATACCATCAATGCCGTCGGAGTTCTCATTGTCTTCACACTGCTGTTCTCTGCAGCTATGAGTCTGTTGACAAAGGCAGCGAGGCATGAGCTGTTCGCGGCAAGCGCAGCCTATTGTGCTATTTTGGTCGTCTTCATTGGTAATTTTACTGGGCCAGGTAATTAGCGGAGTTCGTAAACCTTCACATACTGTATTGCTATCTAATGACGATGACGTAATGGCCACTTGTACGCTCTCAATTCGCCTGTGATTCTCATCCCATGTCTCGCAGACGCCATGCGAATCACGCCATATGTTGTTCGAATTGTGCATACTCCGATGGTGAGTACTCCGATGTTTGAAAGGCATTGGAAGTTCGTAATGACGTGCTCAAGTGATACCTAGGTAGCTGCAGCTACCCCTCCCTGGGACTGATAGTACTAACATGTGGTAAGCTCTTCCTTCCTTCGACTCTATCACTTCCCAGCAACTTTGATACTACTATTCCCAGATGGTCGCCATTCAGATAGCTACTGAGGTCCGACATGGACAGCCCGACATCAGCTATGCGCCCGATTACGACAAGTATCTCTTGCGTACCAAACAAAGGCTAGCGACGGAGGGTTTAGGTACCACATTACCACCTGGCTTTCCGTCACAACTGGATTCCAACCTCGTCTGGGACAAGGACGACATAGCTTTGCGCTTCGACTGGACTTACACGCTCGATGCGACGGACCTAGAGGAGGTTGAAGCTGCCCTGGAACACTTCAAACAAATCGACACAACACTTGGGTTCATCAGCCAGTCAACGTTCCCCTTACCGACTCTTCATAGCAAATTGCGCGCCATCTCGAAGGAGATACACGATGGCTTTGGGTTCAAAGTGGTCAGAGGTTTACCGATCGACAAACACACCCGCGAAGAGAACATCATTATCTATGCCGGCATCGCCTCGCACGTAGCACCTATTCGCGGACGCCAAGATAACGAATTTGACGGGATGCCCGCAGATGTTGCTCTGAATCACATCAAAGATTTGCGCCACACGGCCAAGGGCAGCAAGATTGGAGCACCTGCATACACGACCGATAAGCAAGTCTTTCATACAGATGCTGGTGACATAATTGCGCTCCTGTGTCTTGAGACCGCGGCCAAGGGAGGCGAAAGCAAGTTGAGCAGTAGTTGGCGCGTATATAACGAGCTTGCGAGTACGAGGCCAGATCTGGTGAGGACGCTTGCTGAGGACTGGCCTGCGGAGGTGTAAGTCAGACGGCTCCATCAAGACCAGCCTGTCTATCGAGCGATAGAAGCAACAGGGTTTGGCTTTTTCAAGAGTCGTGTACTGACAACCGCGCAGCTTCAGTAACCCGTCAAAACGCTACGTTAATCAGCCTCTACTCTTCCACACGGCCTCGACTCCAGTAACTCCCGAGCGTCTCGTTATTCAGTACGCCCGCCGCACCTTCACGGGCTACTTGGACCTTCCGCGCTCGTCGTCCATCCCACCAATCACCGAAGCACAAGCCGAGGCCCTCGATGCTTTGCATTTCACAGCCTCCAAGCACGCTTTGACTCTCGATTTCCAGAAAGGCGATATACAGTTTGTTAACAATCTGAGCATCTTCCACGCGAGGAATGGGTTTGTTGACGATTCAGAGAGTGGGAAGGTCAGGCATTTGGTGAGACTCTGGTTGAGGGACGAGGTAAGTGGCCGCGCCTATGGAATCAAGTGACCCATGGAGTGACATGTACTGACTGGGGGTAGGAATTCGCTTGGAAGACTCCTGAGCAGTTGAAGCAGAGATGGAGTGGTTTGTACGATGGTGTGACAGAGGAGAGACAAGTCTTCCCGCTAGAAGGATTCGTGAGGAGTTCGGCAAGGGGCAAGGGTTAACAGCAAGTACTGTAGAAGACGCTGATTGCGATGCACTGAAATAGAAACGATCGCTCTCTGTCGAAGAACGAAAAGCTAACAAATCGCCAGACACATGGGCATCTTGTTAGCAGTATAAGCAATGATTTAGTGACGCGGGTTTTTGCATACCTACAAGGAGCGTATATCAGCACGGCTTGCGCTGATACTGTAATGCGTTTTTTTTAAGGACACCATGAAGGGTAACATAACTCAAGGCTGATTGGGAGACCTATGCCTAGAGAGGCATGACTCAATCAATACGCGCTTCCCGTGACACGACAAGGCGTGCGTGCATTCCCACAATGATAGACTCCCCAGGATGACATACGATCTTTCTGAACAGGTGCCTCCTCTTGCATACAAGTCGGCGCTTAGCATTGAGAGTGCAACATAGTAGGTATCCCGCCTTGCGAGGAGCCAGTATGGATTGAGTTGTATCCAGTAGGCTCGCGCTAACGTTGTAGCTGTTAGCGGGTTCATCCATCAATGAATACGCGCTCCTCGTACGCCTGGGGAAGATCGACATAGGGCATGCCAGTTGACTTGTATTATACTTTTGATTTTGATGCGCTGCCCGCCTTGTGTTGGTGTTTCTCAAATACGGCATCCGTCATCAACAGGTTCCAGCTGAGACTTAGGCGGACTGTCGTCTTTTCGAACAACTTTTTCGCTGGTCCGATGTGGTTTAGCGCACAAGGCTGCTCGCACTTGCCCACGTTGGTCAGAGCTAGATCGATCACGTGTGACGATCTCCGGGCGGGTGTCGCCTGGAGTTCGCCCCGCTCTCCCCAGATCCCAGCTGCAGACTCCATCAATGTTCCATCTTGTGCAACTCGCAGTCACCGAAAGTGTTCGAATATTACCGAGATGCATCTTACAGTATACCGGAGTTGATGGCCATCTACTCAGTCGCGATGCACTTTCTCATTATTACCAATGGATTGCGCACATAAACGCCCACTATTTTTAGCCGTAGGATTTCCAACTCCACCACGCACTCTAGGATCTTGGCTTTGTAACTCACGAACGCCACGTGCTGATGAGCTTGGGACTGACCCGGGCGGCGGTGCCGGAATCATGTTTGCCGGGAAACTTGGGATCGAACTTCAGGACATCAAACCGGTGCCAGTCCTCCAATCAGATTCAAATTCACAAGAAACAGCCCAGGCCTTGTGGTGGCCGGTCTTCGTACTGGATGAGATATTAAGCTTAAATCAAAGCCTAACAATAGCGGTAGATTGTGGTCAGCGTGCTGTCGAGGTGTTACGAGGTCCAGGCGGCTGAGCGGACGCCTGTCGGCGTCAGCACTCATCACTATTTCGACATGGTCAGCACCTCATTAAACCATTCCTGGATCGAAGTACGGATCTATTTGGGAAATTTGGAGACAGCTCGAGCTGTAACAGTCTGTAGTCGCTGAATCGTGACTGCTCTTCGCGATGTCTCTCCTCACTGCGACCGCCGCACGACCGTGGAGGCTGAGCTTACAACAACAGCATGCTCCAAATCACAACGCAGCTGTCATTGACCGTCCGGTTTGTTTGGACCGCAGCTGCAGCCTTCTGGCTGACTTCATCCCCCATACCAACATGCGGATGACATCCGTCCCGTGCGGCTGTAGGGCACAGTTAGGCCCTAAAGGTATAAAGATACTACAGGTTCGCTCGTTTCTTCTACCTATCATCACACCTACAACAACTCAGACTTCAAGCACAGTTTCCCCTTTCTTCTATTTCATCTTTCCCATCTTTCCCATCTTTCTTAGCTTTCCTAGCTGTTAACACACTGGTCGCTACTACAATCGCAACAGTCTCTTTCTGAATCGATACTTTGATCAACAATCACTCTTCAACAGTCGAAATGGTTGCCTTCACCTCCATCATTGCTACTTCAGCTGCCATCTTCGGCCTTACCTACGCGGCTCCCTCTAGCATTCCCTTTACTGGAGTGACCCACCGCATCTACGCTGGCTCTACGACCGCGAACAAGGGCCTCCACTACGAGCCGGAGAACGTAGTCGCCAACATTGGAGACCTGATCGAGTTCCACTTCCTCCCCAAGAACCATACTATCGTCCAGTCATCGTTTGACAAGCCTTGCGAGCCTCTCCGAGACTCATCTGGTACCGTGACTGGCAAATTCGCGGGTTTCAACTTCAAGACAGATGTCGGCGAATCGAACCAGGTGTTCACCTTTCAGGTTGAGAACACGGACCCTTTCTGGTACTACTGTGCACAGACTGTGGGCAACCACTGCCAGTCCGGCATGTCTGGTGTCATCAACCAGAACTTCAGCAGCGACAAGACGCTTACGGCGTACAAGGAGAAAGCTAAGACCGCCGTCACTGTCCAGCCCTCGGCCGATATTCTTGCCTCTCAGGGCGGTTCAATCACCTGGAACACCTTCATGGGGTAAGCACTTGGGAGATGCGGGGAACTTGAAGGGGTAGCTTGACTGTTCAGCATCGTATTTTGATTTTCGAAGTCCGGACTCGCATAGCGTTGGCGTTCTTGCTTTTAACCTTCAACACATTCCTTAGAAGTACCTAGGGTCATAATTTCTACAGATATATATTCAGCACCGTTTTTCAGGACGCTGATTTAATCTCTATCTTTTTCTTAACATTCTGTTGACTGCTGACCCAACAAACAATGAGTCTTGCCACTTTGCAACGCCGAAATCTGTAAGACAATTCCAAGTACGATGATTCAACGCTGTTACACGCTGTGTGCTGACTTGGAGACAATGGCAGAGTTTTTTCTGGCCACGCTGATCAACTTACTGACCAAGCAAGCTGCAAGTCTTGAGGTCTCGGCCGAGCTGCTTCAAGATCGGTCGGAAGCCTCATGTAACACGCATCGGTATCTAACATGCATCGGACCCATGGCACAGATAAATTGCTTGAACGCTTATTGGTCCCAACGTGTGCCCTACGTCAGCATGGATGACTGATCCGTGACATGCAGCGCGAATTTATTGACTTTCATGGGCCGACGTCGTACCCGAAAGATGCAAACATCGTCACAAAATGCATCCTGAGAGTGAACTTCCGCGGCGGTGGAGGAGGTAGGGAAGCGTTTAAGAAAGAGTTGTGCTAGTCGACAACACTCTAGCAACTAATACACTGCGACCTTGGGAACATTAATTGACATTGCTTGAACTACCCTAGGTATCTTTAATGGGTGAGTGCATAGCAACTATGTCGCTATCAATGGCAACAAGCTCCCCTACACTTGCTAGCGAAGAGTCGGGAAAACCCTCTCCTCATCCTCAGACCGACATCGATCCCCTTACACATCTTTCCACTCTCCTCAATAGCCGACACTCAACCAGAGCCTTCCTACCGACTCCAGTACCACTTACGGCGATACACAATGCCCTCTCCCTCGCACAAACTGCTCCTTCAAATTCCAACATACAGAATTGGCGTCTCTACCTTCTTTCCGGGCATTCCCTTTCGAAGCTCACGACTGCGCTCAGCTCCGCTGCACGAGAGGGCGCTCCTGTGAGCTCACATTTACCATCAGAGTTTGCACACTTCCGCTCGGAACTCGGCCAAAAAGTATACAGCGAGGGCTATGGAGTTTCGCGATCAGATCCAGCCGCCAGAATTGCCAAGTCCCGACGAAACTACACCTTCTTCGACGCGCCCCTGGGAGGTGTTATCTGTATGGACAAGGAGTTGGCGAGTTATGATGCAGTAAGCGTTGGGATGTGGTTGCAGAGTTTCTTGTTAGCTTTGACGGCACAGGGGCTTGGAAGCTGTGTCATGGTTAGTACGAAGGGGTATGAGGAGGTCGTAAAGAAGACTGTGGGAATTCCAGACGGACTCGAGGTACTTTCCGGGTTGGCCATAGGATACGAAGACACTAGTGAGCGGGTAAATAGCATTAGGAGTGGGAGAGCGGATTGGAGGGACGCCGTCGTGGAGATGTCGGATTAGGCAAGAAAGATGTATGAGGTGATAGGCGTCTATGAAGTTATACATAGCCGTCAACCAACAGGCTCCAGCAACCTTCATTATAGTCTACAAAACCACTGACGTGAAGTTTTAGAACAAGGTGCGTGAATATTTATCCAGAGGGGTAGCTCCTTCATGCTGCAGATGACAAACAAATAAGGGAGCTCATGGGTGATATAGCTTTGTACATTGTGCAGCTATCACCATGGTGACCCCCCGGATTGTTCCAATTCTTCTGTTTCACGTAGACATCATTTAACGTGGGGATGCTATGCTTATTCTTTTCTGCCTCGATCTGGTCTTATGGAACGTTTCCTTTCTCTGGAGGAAATCGCGATGGATGTTTGTGCAAGTTCAAACTTTCGAGTCAAGTAAATCTCTGTACTTTGGGCAGAATGTTTTATCTTCTGACATATATTCCTTCGAGTACCATGAACACAACGTTGCTGACGAGGGTGAATATCTTCGTCACGTGCTGTAGGAGCCAGGGGGGGTTCACCCCCGGAGGGGCTCACCCACAGGATACCGGTAAAGACCTTGAGGTTTTTGCTATCTGAATATACGCAGAAAATGGTGTCATCCGTGACGAAATCCGGAAGCAGTGCCTCGTGCATCACTCACGCAATTCCAGTGAAAGTTTGGATTGAGCCGGCAAAGCTTTGATCGATCCGTTCACTCCTACGTGCCCTACCGGCGAGGATCATCCCTAGCGACACTAGCGCATCTGCACTTGAATATAATGCCTGTGCCCGTAGAGCCAATTCAGAACCGGCGTCGCAACACAACCACTCCACCCTGCAACATACTGTGAGTCCGAGATTTCAATCATCCTGAAGGTCTCTTCCAGACCATACATGGGCTGGAGGTACACACCGTTAGCTTTTGATCAATCTGCTTATCCATTGCCAGCTGGGACGGTATCCACAATGGCAGATCGCATGCGCATTGACAATCTCTTGAACCCCAGCCCCGACCCCCACCTCTATAGTCCAGCCAACCAGACCCTTGATGGGGGTTCTGGAGGCGGTACCGGTCACGGCCATGGAAGTCTGCATATTGGTGCTTCGGTCAACATTCCCGTGGCCGCTCACCAGGGTCAGTCACAAGACTCGTCTAGCAGTGCACTAGGTTCCTCAGCAGCTGGTGAGAAGGTAGAGCATCAGGTATGCTATTCATCACGTTTGTCCATGACTGCTTTGACCGAGACCCTGACGAATTCAGAATGAGAACGATGAGCATCCCCATGCAGAGGGAGGGGGACAACACGGCCTCGGTGAGACGAACGTTAAGCGACCGGCCACAGTCTCCAGCGACACAGATCAGAAGCGCATCAAGACCACCGGCGACGGCGCGACCATGGTTGCGGTTGGATCGACGACCTCGAACACCAATGGTGGTACCAAGCTAAATGCCGAGGAGCCTGATCCTGCGGACTTCAAAGACACCCAAGGTATCCAGTGTGCAGTGACTGGCTTAGACAGCAACGGCTTCACTCTCGAAAAAGCCATGCTGTTGTATTGAGGAGACACTAAGCGGTACAATCAGCCACAGCTACAGAAGGGTTTCGCCAAGAAATTTCCCAACTCAACGTACTCCGATACAAAGAAGGCCATCTGGCAGAGGTACCACAGGCTTGCGGAGGGTCAAGGCACGAGGGTATCTGGCACTCGCGTCGACCGTGGCAAGGAGAAGAACTCGATCTACTGGATGTCACACTTCGACAACGTCAGCTTCGATGACATCCGTGATGTGCTGGAGGAGAAAGGCTGGAAGTTGGAGAAGGGTACCGTCGAGAACTACTTCAGAGAGGCAAAGAAAAAGCTGAAGGATGATCCCCTGGAGTCAGAGTCTTGGATCTCTGCCCATCGTGCCCGCCAGCTCGAGATGCCTCGTCGTGGTTCGGTCTAATTCTAGACCTACCTTCTCCGTTTCCCAAAGGTATGCACTACTTAGCCCTTTTCTATCTCTTGTCCTGACCATACAAGCAGCCTCCCCAAAGTCACCTCCATATGCCTGTACAGCTTGCCTAAGTATCCTTCTGGACCAATGTAAGGGAACAAATGTGTCTGGTTTGCACGACAAACCGGCGTTTCGTTTGTCAAACCATCCTTGGAAACCGGTAATTCAAGGAGGCTTTCATATCCCGGTCGATAGTACAGCAAGGTCAGTAGAGTAGTATATTAGCTTCCTGTTCATAGGAGTGCACTAGATTCCCCGAATCAGATCTTCGATAAACTTGCTGAAGCTGCTAAGTGACAACATGATAGAATTGTGTAATCTGACGTTCTTTGATTGTTGTTACTTTCATGAGCTATGGCTCGGTCAGTGGCTGCGGCCTCCGAATGTCTGTTTCGACCCTTTGACAAGCCTTCTAGCCTGCGTAAGCGCCGTTAGTACAAACGGTTTTTCTGAAACGATAGACTCTGGAAGCACTTGGATAGCGGTAGGTACCATGCCATTGATATGCTTCGTGAAAAGATGTTAAACACAACAGTGTGAAGTACTGTGATGTGATGGCTCTTACGAGAATGTCCCTCTGATCACGACCTCGAACCTGAGAATTCAGGTCAATAACAGAGACAGATCCTACGTGTCAAACCTGGCGCGAGCAACCCATAGATGCCATTGTGTTTCTGGTCTTTCTTGCCTGGAAACGATGTAGTTCTTCTAAATTGATCCCGCTACCACATGTGCAGACATCCAGCTTCGAGACTGGCCATACGGTAGTAGTACATGCGTGTCGTGATTTACCCTCGCGGCCGCTAGGCCATGCTGAGTCTTCTAAAGACACCTGGCGCCCTTTGGTGTTCATTTTTATCTATCTTACTAGTGATCTTCCGCGAGGCCGAAGGCGCGGTAGCGGACTCTATGGGTCGAACGTCGAGATTCGAGAAGCTGTCGAATGTACGAGGAGCCAGTGTTAATTGAGTCACATCCAGGAAGCTTGCCCTGTTGCTGTAAAAGGCATTCGGAACGGCACTATAGATGATACCAAAGGCGGAGAAAGCCATTTAGTTTCTGCCTGGATTATGACTTAATAAGACACGCTTCTGGTACACAGCAACCGCTGCAGAGGTCGAGCAGCGTGGTCACTCTACCATATGGACTCGTGGTCGCTGCCAGTAAGATCAGAGTGGTCGTAGCAAATCAAGAGGACGCGTGCCGTCAGGCTGTGACGCAGCAGTCTGCAGACATCGATGTCATATGCTGGGATACTCTAGAACAATCTGATCTTCGATGCAGGTAAAAGCTTGTGAACCTAGGGCCCGATACTGTGATGCCGTCAGCATGTTTGCTGCTGTCATGTGAAACTTCGAGAAGGCACAGCCTGCTACGCATCGAATTTTCTTACACAAATGATTGATACTTTCTAATTGGGACAGTGCGTGACTGTTATTTCCGATCTTCGGGATCGCTAATCTGCTTCGAATATGGAGCTGCACTAAATTTATCAGGATCATCAGTAAGCTTCAGTGTCCCTGTCAACTCTACGGGAAGCCTATCCCAGCGCACGAATCAGAGCATGACGGCAAACTTCAGCCACACCAGCACCGGTCATAGCGGCCCACTACTAGACCGTTTGTAGAGAGAAGAATCAGCCGCCACGGGTCAGTCATCGTATATTCTAACGAATTCGGGAACCCAGAAAGCGCGATGTTTCGTGGGGCTGAGAGCCAGACCGCCGATTGGCCTCGGATTTCGAGATGACCCAGGGGAAAGCAGTGAGGCTCCTGGAAACCTCAACAGCTGCCACTGAATACGGGTTACACTAGGTACATGAAGGATGATGCCCGCAGGTGGCGGCATCTTGCCCTTCCGCATCAACCCTACCTCCTGCTAAGGCTTAGGTATAAGAGGAAAGAGCAATAAACATCCTGCCTCGCAGAGTAATCAATCTCGCAGATCGATAAGCAGCAGAGAGGGCCTGACGGGGCTCAGTAGTAGTGTATAAGATGGCAGCACACTCATACTATGCCGGCGCACCCCTCACAGCAGATCAACAGGCGCAACAGCACCTCCTGTCGCCCTCTCTCTCGTCTCCGGGGTTTCCATCCCCAGGACTTTCTTCTGGACAGTCCTCTCCGCTGAAGCCCCTTCATCTAGTCACCAAGATGGAGCCTTACAGTCCTCACTTCGAGAGCATGGAGCACCTGAAGTCTGCTCACGAGGAAGACGGTGTAGGCCTGCTCTCAACCACAACCTGAACATGATACATATACTGAAGAATTACAGTACCTGAAAATGCAAATTCGACGTCTGCGCTTCGTCTCGCGTATCCTCGCTTTCCTCATATCCATCGCCGTCTTCACTCCGATTGCCATGACCCTGCACAAGTTTCTCACGACCAAAGACGTTTTCCACGATGTCATCAGTCCCGATGGCACAATCCAATCACGCACAGCCTGGGCCAAGAACTCCAAGGAATGGCCTACTTACATGTATTTCGCCGTGGCCGCCACCAGTCTTCTGCTCAACCTTGTCATCGTTTTAGCGTACATGTTCAGTGGCGTCGACTCAGCAAATCGCGCGGCAGTCGCAGCCACTGTGTTCACCTGGATACACATGATTGGGAATCTGATCGTGTGGGCAATCGCAGCATCGCTTTACAGGACAGAGAAAGACAAGGGCGGCAAGCACAACGATCTCTGGGGTTGGACGTGCAGCGCTCCGGCAAAGGCGATCCAGAAAGATTTCGCACATGTGGTCGACTTCAATGCGTACTGTAATATTCAGAGCATTTCGTGGTATATAGGTTTGGTGCAGGTCGCTGCTGCCTTGCTGACAGTCATTATCTACATCATGACATACAAAAGAATGAAGATGAAGAAGAGTATTAAGAGGCGGACTCAGCTCATATCGGCAAGAGGTTATCCGCAGGCCAGTTACTGATAACAAAGCTTGCGTTCTCCATCGAAACATGTGCGTAATCAGAAGTCTGGGGATCCTAGACGCCGAGGTACCCCGATTCATCAACATGGGTGAACCGTGCTGCATGCTCAGCCTCGTTCGGAATAAAGATCGGCACAGCCACACATCACAGCAGGCACCACATGCACTCAACGATCCTCAAGAACATCACTTGGACGTTCTGCATTTCCTGATCTTTTTGTTTCCTGCATGGCTCTGCTGAAGAAATTTCGTCGTCCATTGTTGCGTCGCAATGATGTTGAGGACACGCGACGGTCTAAGCGCTCTTCCAATCCAACAAGCACTGATCGATGCTCTCAACAGCAATCGTTATTTTTCAGCACACTGCCTCCAGAGCTCCGCCTCAAAATTTACTCTTACATCCTGCCAGCATACAGAGACTACCAGGTCGTTCACGTTAATCAGCGTGTGCATCGGATCCCATGGTACTCAGGAAGTCAGCGATTCGTCTATTGTCATACCGTTTCCTGGCACGGCTATGGGGGCACCTGCACCTGGCCGAGATGTTCTGCATCTTTTCGTGACAGAAGCCCTGTGATTCCGAATGCGATGCTTTCATGTCGCAGAATGTCAGTCTTTTCCCTTCGAACCGCTAATAAGCACATTAGATTGTTGAGCTGATCTGATCAGGTACGACGAGATGTCGCGCCATTTTCAATCTACCAAGACTCCTTACATCGACTCACCACTCGATTTGATACAACTCTTCAATGGGACTCAATTACAGCAATTCAACTACATCGCCTCCATTAGATTCGTGTTTTGTGCAAACTACGCCTCACCCTCCTCAACGTTCAACGCTGGTAACTTCCAACGAGCGGTGGAGATACTTCAGCGTATGCCGAATCTTCAGAGCCTACACATACTTCTCTCTCGAACATGTTGGCGTCATTATTTCCGGCAAAAGATGTTGAAAGAGGAGGGTGCTGCCAAAACCGACTATGAGGATATGCGCGAACTGCTCCAGAGACCTATAGACTCAAGTATAGAGGCTGTGATTCCTTTTCTCGGCTGGTTGAACACAGTCAAGTGTCAAGGAGATATACTCGTTCAGATGTTCGGTCGTTCCATCAGTGACATGGTGCAAGCATCGGATGGGAAGATGAACACTGTCACTCAGATGCGTCTTAGTGACGGGAAATTTGTGGCTTGCTGATGCGGCGGTACGAGCAATACGAGGAGCCAGTATTAATTGAGTTATATCCAAGAGGCTTACCTTAATTTTATACAATGCCTGTTGAAGGGCACAATCAAGGATACCAAAGGCCGAGAAAGCCCTCGAGCATCTGGTTGTATTCTTCTTGGTTGGTATATGACTCAATACATACGCGCTCCTCGTAGATGCAGAAAGGATTGAAAGCGAAAAGATTCCAACGACCGTTATCAACGGATACCATAACACATACAAGATGAGGAAAGATAAAATCGGTTTAATGAAAGGGTTTACTGCATATGCATACTTGGAGCTTGAACGACCACTGACTCATATTTCTGCGAACCACACATCGACCGTCTACTTCGCCAGTGCCCCACGCACCAAGGCGTTCCACTCATTACGAGTGACGTGCTTACCCTGCGCGCGTACAACCAGGTCAAGAAACTCATGCTGAGCAAGCCCGCTGAGAGACTGGATGTTGAAAGCCTGAGACTCCACAATCAGCTCCTGCTTGACGGCCTTGGCCAGCTTGACAGAGTATTGAGACATGATATAGGAAGACGAGATGGTGTTGGATTCCCGATCCAATTGTGGGCAGTCGATGTAGAGCTGGGGGAGCGGCGATGGGAACGGGGCGAGTGTGTCTTTATACTGCAGATGTTCATTAAGAGACACAATGCCTTTGTGTTTCCAGGTTGCTCCGCACATTGAAACTCAATGACCAGTTTGAACAATGTTTAAAGAAACAACCTAGCGGATAAGATACATGGCCAACATATGGAAGTACTTCAAACAAAGAGAGTATAATGATCTATATGCTTTCTTGTCACACCCTTTCTTGGTGCCCCGCCCTACTGTACATAAAAACACAGAACAACAATCTATGCATTAGTTACCCACTTTGTAATATCCATATAATATGAACTAGATACACTTGATCATTAGTTTAATATACTCAAGAACGATATAGTAGGGTAGCCAGCTGATGATTATGTTAGAACTCATTGGAAATAGGAATGTAGGGAGGGCATGTTAATCGAATTATATTAGCAGGAGGCTTAAACTTATATCATAATGCGCTCTATATGGAAGACTGAAGAGTATAGCAGAGACCAATGAAGCCTCTTAGCTTTTGGCTAATTCCAATGCGTGTGCCTAGGTACATGTATAGGGCGGGGCCGTCCACGGTTCCCAACGATTCAACAGTGACTCATCAACGGCTCAACAACGACTTGATACTGATTCCGCGCAACTACTCAACTAAGCTCCCAACAACTCAGTCCGCCACCCTTCCCGTCGCCACCTTCTCGTCGGCTGCTTCGCGTCAGTACTGGTTACAAGAGCAGGATGGGGCCTCAGTAACCTACATCAAATGCCCAGCAACCGCCTCACCTTCTCGTGCGGATCGAATCTCCGCAGCTTGGAGAAGTAGGCCTCTCTGACTGTACTGGAAGGATCGTCGTAAAATAAAGACTCAACAACTGAAGCTCTTGCGAGCAAACTTCTACTCTCTCTAGGTACAGGTATGCCTTCACTTAGTCACTTCTACGTTTTGACCATGCCTGTCCCTCATTTTAGTCAAGAAGTCTTGAAGCTGCTTTGTAAGTCCTGGGTTGATATCTTCGACTTCTCGTGCATCTATCGCAGCGGCATTCATGATCGACACTGCCATGTCCGCGTTTCCAGCTTGCGAATGTGCACCCGCAAGTTTGCCTCTGCACACAAAAGTCACCTGGTGCGTCCGACCAAGATGGGTGGAAGCAACATCAACACACTCTGCCAAAAGTAGAATGGCTGCCTCGTACTCGCGATATCGAAGGTTTCGTTTAGCTTGACCTGCGAGGGTCCCAACGAGTGACTCTGCGGCCTGTGCAATCGCACCAGTTTCCGTGCCCTGTTCAAGTAGGAGGACTAGATTTTCTCGACGAAGAAGTGCAGCTTTCCAGTGTTGTTCATGGTCT
Organism: Lophiostoma macrostomum CBS 122681; assembly: GCA_010405375.1. Taxonomy (NCBI): domain Eukaryota; kingdom Fungi; phylum Ascomycota; class Dothideomycetes; order Pleosporales; family Lophiostomataceae; genus Lophiostoma; species Lophiostoma macrostomum. The sequence goes on along the minus strand of MU004318.1, from coordinate 110,061 downwards.
TCCAGTAAGTGGGCAATTTGTCGCCGCATCCCTAATGTCTCGTCTGCCGTCGGACTTTCATGTATACAAAGTAGATCTAGTGCCCGCGTGAAGCTTTCATCTGCGCTTTGCCCTTTTCTAGGATCCAAGAATCTCTTCCCGCTCCTAAAATAAGCTTGCGCTAGCCCTCTCCAGTGGTCTTTGACATAGTGTCTGCATTCTTCTTCTATTCTCAAGGTCTCGTTCAGCGCCTCCTGGCGTAGAGGAATGCTCTTGTCAAACTCACGGTGAGCTTCGTGCTGTTTGGCCATGTTGCGAAGAGCCTTAGCATACTCCTGGCGATAGTAGTTCATGACGTCCCAGTATTCATTTCCTGCTGGATTTGAATGTTCGAAGCGGCTCATGCTGGCAATAGCCTTCTTTAGGAAATTTTGCGAGTTCGCGCGTCCCTCGTCAGTGTCCTTTTCGAGCAGTCCTACCGCATCCCTCATGAGAGTGAGTGTCGATCGCATCTGCTTATCGTCCATGTCTCCAATTCGAATAAGCGGAATTCGAGTTTCTATCGAGAGCAGAATCAAGCTCAAAGCTTCATTGATATCTCCATGTTCTTGCAGTGCGAGGCTGAGGTTGTCCATAGCCTGGAGTGTGCGATGGTGTGAGTTACCCAGGTGTTTCTGTCTCCACGTGAATATCTTTCGGCTCTTTTCGATGATCTCATGTGCTCGACTCTTCGCATTGGTAGAGATAGCAATCATTGATACGAGATTGTTCAATGCAGTCATCGATTGATCGTTATCTTCTCCATAAATCCTCACTTGAAGTGCGTATGCCTCTTCTTGAATGGCAGTAGCCTTGTCTCCAAGGTCCAGATCTTCTCTCTCTCTTCCCCGAGTGTACAGATAATAAGCGTATTCGTTTTGGAGTGCTATTATACGAAGTCTGTGGCGACCTCTATCATTGGTCTGAAAGGTCTGGAGGAGACTCTCATAAATACGTTGTGTTTCCTCATCTAGGGACGGGTCCTTCTCCATTAATGACATTTTGAGAATCTTCATTTTTGCCCTGCAAACGAACGCGGAATCGCTTCCGTATCTTGATTCAGCTTCCCTGGATATTCCACGCTGCTCTTTCAGCGCGGCTTTCCGTAAGCTAAACGAATTCGACTTCCACATACACTCCGCGATCTCGTGTCGTATCAGTAGGCATTCGCCGTCTCGCTCTTGCGCATCGAGCTTATCGTCTTGTTGCACAAGCATGAGCCGTTCTTCGTGAACCTTTAGGGCTTCAAGATGGTGGTCGAAGAAGGCTAACGTAGATGCCAGTCGGTCGCGCACGATTCTGTATGATACTTGAGCAAGCCCATCCCTTCGATTCGATTTTCCATCCGCTTCCAGTGTCAAAAAGGCTAACGCCTGCGGTCCGATCTTCGCTCGCGCATACAATATTCCAAAACCACCTCCCCCAGGGCCACGACCACGAATGGACGGATTGGCAAAGTTGTAACTCCACGGGTTGCGGCAGTATTTTTCAGTACTCTCTATCATCTGCTGTGGGATCGACTCGTATCCACAATTTTGCAGACATGAATCCGACGATGCGGTATTTCTCGCACAACCAAGCGCGTATTCTAGGCAAAAGGCAAGCTGCAATGCCGCGGCTTCAGAGCAAGTCTTGCAGCTTCCGCGAAGTTTCTGTTCTAGGTCCGAGACAATCTTTTTTCTTACCAAGAAGTGATTGGAATAGAGGTAATGGAACAAGTAGCCCTCAAGCTATCTGACGCGTAAGCTCAACGTCATCTCAAAAGCCATTGCACTTACTTGCACAACGCCATGTAGATCCTGTCCTATGAATGTTGCTAGGCGAGGAGCAGGTATATGGGCTACAGGCCCCAAGTCGAGCATTGCCTGGAATAAATCAATTGCTTCTGCAATCTGCGATAGTCTTCTCAAGGGTTGCTTTATGAGGCATAGAGTCGAAAATGTTCTTAAGAATTCGATCTTCGGTGCCGGGAACATGGTGAACAAGTCGACTTCTGCGTCATGTGTGAGAGGCTCATCCAGAAAAATTCCGAAAAGTATCCAGAAGCAGAGTTTTGCCCAGGAGAATATATCGCATCTTCTAGCATCTTCGAAAGAGAACAGAGTGGATGGGTGCCATTCTGGTGCATTCCACCCAACCGTCCTAGCCAGTGGCCAGCGCTCGCTCTCATTAGTATATACTCGAGAGAACCCAAAGTCTATGACTTTCGGTGTTGGCAACCCTTCTTTGTCTATATGCATCAGGATATTTTCCGGCTTCAGGTCGGAGTGAACGACTCCTGTGATTCGGTGCTCATCAGCCATTGACATCTAGAAGGAGCCACTCACCTCATGTGACGTACCGAGTTCATGCAAGATCGCCACAGCCATACCGATAGACGCGCAAATGTGTACGCGGATCTCCCAAGGTATCCACTCTCTATTCGTTCTCATGAAATTCGGAAGACTGCCGTACTTGGCTTTTTCGAACATGAGCACTGGCTGAACAGAGAACCTATCCGTCTGTCCTGGAGTCTCGACATGGACCTCCAACGCCAGCCCCTGAAGCGCTACCAGGTTTGGATGTTTGACGATACTCAGCTTTTGCAGCACCCAGAGCTCTGTCGTCCATATATCGTACAGCAACCCTTCTCGAGTTTCAGTGTCCTGTGCGGTACCAGCAAGCGTTGTGCGCTTGTATGCAAAGCTGATGTCGGAATTGTAGAGGGATTGACTGATGGCGCCTTGGCCACCTTCTCCGAGACTGTCGAGCCCATCATGACGATCAAGAAGCCGAAAGGGGGTTTTCAGCTTCTGACATAGAGCAAGAAACTGGATGAAGTCCGCATGTGGAGCTAGTCGATGGCTACTTCGAGGGACAACGGTTTGAGCCTGAGTTGTTTCGGTGCCTTCATTTTCAACGGTCGTCTGCGTGTACAGAAACACCGACGACGGCTGAGACGGGTTGCTGCTCATCTATTTCGCGTAATGGAAGGTTCTACCGAGAAAGATCTGGATGAAATAATTCAGCGCGGAAACTTCCGGGTATATCTTCGCTTTCGACAGTTTGATGGAGACTTGGCACTTGCTCAGGCATCGGACGGAAGCATACGCTCTATCATCGGGGATCACGCCTGTTAAGGCTGCAGCTGCTGATCTACAGGGGTCTGATGGTGGCAGTGCCTATACTCGGCCTGATTGGAGGTAAACGAGTGAGGCTTGCATGAAGGACTCACTAGGGCGCTAAGATCGCCTGACCGGTCATCCCTCGTGCAGATGCCCTTCACCGGATCTAACACGATTCCACGCAGAATGCCTAAGATCTACGTTGCCAGTATACGATGGTGAAAGGTCTACGATTCGAGACGAGTCTAGGGCTAATCACTTCCATCACGCCTGAGCTCGTACGTGCTGACAAAAACCCCCCATGGCGGGAGCACAACCATCATTGCAGGCACTCATCCGTAAAGAGAGGAGAAAGACGGCGAGCGGCCGCTATATAATCCCAGAACGTGCTCTGCGAACGATTTTGAACGAAGACCAAGTGCAACTCGCTCTCCGTCAGCACAAGTGCGAGCCGTACAAGATTGCGGAGCTCACGAAGCGTGTCTTAAAGGGCGGCCGTAAGCTCTTTTGCATACTAGCTTTATGCCATGCGCTGGAAGAGTTTAAAAGATTCGTGCTACAGGATGGCTTGTACGACAATCATATAGATACTCGGCTGCCGTTTGACCGAGACCAATTAATGAAGATCGTTGAGGGCGAAGATCTGGCGGATCAGATACTTGAGCGACAGTGGGAGTTTCTGGCACCAATTTTCAGAGATGATCCCAGTCATCGAGTTCTTAGGGAAGAAACGATATTGCCATTCCACCAAGACGTATTCCGACAAGAAGGCGGATTCGGAAAAGTGTACGACATCGGATTGATTGATGGACACCACCGTCTCTATATGAGTAGCTTGTCTGGGAGTGTGAGTACTACTGTCGTGGTGCGAGCTTGTAACTTGGCTAATCCACGCACTTAGCCCACGCTTGTTCGTAAATCCATTCGCATTGGTCCTGATAATACCGAGGACCTTCGCAGGGAAGAGCACATACTTTCTTTCCTCCGCGGCCTGCGACACCCTCACATTCTTAGACTCGTTGCCTCTTATACGCTCAACGGTGAATATAACATGTTGTTCCCGAAAGCCGAATACGATCTCGAAATCTACCTTAAAGAACAGCCTCCCGAGCAGTTTCGAGTACACGCCACAATCGTTTCGGCACTATCTGGACTTGCTTCTGCATTAGAAGCACTGCACAACTATACGCACGAAGGGTACGGCGTCTCATTCGTAGGCTCACACCTTGACTTGAGGCCGAAGAATATTCTGGTGTCAAACGACAAATTTTTGCTCGCGGACTTCGGTCTTTCCAGGCTGAAGCCACTCGAGGAAGGGTCGAAAACGACTTTTAAGGAAGGAGTGGGTGATTGCATGGCGCCTGAATGTTTTGATGATGAAAATTCATGCCAGACAAGCTTCATAGGACGCCCTAGCGATATCTGGTCGTTCGGATGTGTTTTAACATTGTTACTGACGCACATGATCGAGGGACCAGATGGTGTGGAAGAATTTAGGAGGAAGCGTCGCGTATCTGTCAAGCTTCGTGGTGGCGGTCGATACATCCATTACAAGTTCCATGCTGACGGAAATCTAACTCCAGCAGTTGAGGCTCAACTTGCGAGCCATGGAGAGTCCCATCTAGCCTACGTACGGCGGCTATCGATAGCAGGGCGTAGTATCTTGCGAATAGACGCCAGTCTCCGGCCGGATGGTAGAGCGGTAGATCAAAGCCTTCGGGATAGTTTACTTCTGGCGCTCTGTCATCGCATTACAGAGCTGTTCGACGAGATCTTGCCTCATAGTGAATCTATGGAAGATCAAATGGGTGTTGAACGCCATCGATTCCATGTCTGGTCCAACGCCTTAGGGAGTTGCGAGCCATCAGAGTCCCTGTGCCGGGGCACATCTGATGGGTTTTGTGCGGTTATCGACTCTCTGCACACTATCACGCGTGAACTCGACTTTTCTCAAACTACGCATCCAAATCAGCAACTTCATGCCACTGTCAAGTCAATTGCAAAGGCCATCAACACCCTCTGGAACGAAGCAAACACAAGACCCGAGGTCTTGCTAATGGCCCGGAAAGAGTGGCTCCATCTGTTCTTCGACGGCCAGGATTCCAGCAAGATGAGAGAAACGTATGACGCGATCATGAGTGGCAAGCAGTCGAAGGAGATGGCCTCTGTAGCGGCAGCCAGTTATATCATGTCCTTGGTACAGAATGACAGAAGCGCATACGCCTTGAAGTTCCTCCTCGACCCAGAATTACTACGCAATCACAAACGTTGGGGCGAACACGAAGTGGCCGAGTACGGTGAACGCAGTGTGTTGATTGAGAGTATCCGCTATAGCTCGAAGTGGATCAAGCAAGGAACACGCGATGTAGGCAGAGAGCTCTACGAACGCATTGGTGCAAAGGTCGAAATTCTACACATGAGTCAGAAACCCCCAGAAATGCGGACACTGCACTGTGTTGGCTACTATCATGACCCTTTGGCCCAGTCTTTCAAGCTGGTCTTCGACGTAGGTCCGAAAGTAGCTGCCCCTCAGCCTCCGATGCATGAGAAGAAACCTTTATTCTCGAGTGGCATATGTAGCCTGAGCGACATCCTCCATCAATTTCGAGGCTCCAACGATCCCTTGACTCGTCCGACGCGGGCTTCTTTGTTGAAGCTGGCCGTAGGCATTGCCGAGACTGTGCTCATGTACCATCAGGTTGGCTGGATGCACAAGGATATATGCTCGGCGAACATTCTGCTCATAGTTCAACCAAGCGGAAGTATATCTGACTGGATCTGCTCGCCCTTCCTGACAGGTTTTCAGCATAGCAGACAAAATGTCGTCAATGCGTTTTCAGATGGAGCAAGCCAGCTCATGGAGCGTTATCTCTATGTGCATCCAAAATATCTGCCAACAAGTCCTCCTGGCGAGATGGGCTCGACCTTTCGCTTGGAGTACGATTACCATAGCCTCGGTATAGTATTATTGGAGATCGGGCTTTGGTCCTCGATCATGTATGTCGAAGCGAAGATGACGAAGAGTTTGAAAGGCACAATAACGCCAGAAAGAAGGCGAAAACATCTTACACGAGGCACTCTCCCAAGTCTCGGCTGGACAATTGGTGGCACTTACCGTGATGCTGTACATTTCTGTCTCAATGAGCAGAACTGGGCCAATGCTTCTCAAGACAAAGATGCATTGACTGAACAATTTCGCCGCAACGTTGTCGACACCCTTCGGAGCTGTACAGATTAAAAGATGTACAGTTGAAGAATATTGGTGAACCAGATAGTTGCAGTGATAAATGGCAAGCGGACCCTGCGTAGAAACATCGAACTTTCTTTGCAATACCCCCACGCTACATCCGACTTAACTTCTAGGTGGAGGCGTGTGCATCCATCGCCTACTCAGCTTTGCGAATACTATCTTGTTCGTCCTAGGACACGACGTTAGGGCTGCTTTCAAACCAACCCGCCGTTCTGTCAGTACCTTGGATAATTTCTCAGGAATTCGGAGGATCCAAACACTGTCTTGCTCCTAGATTTTGTTAGAGATTCCTGGCAAACAGTGACAATCTGAAGCTTTCAATCACCTCAGCCTCATAATCTTCATTGCCGAACTTTCCCTCTAGTAATCTGAAAAGCTTGTTTCGATCAACTGGGTAGCCTTGCAAGATCTGAATCTCCATTTTGGTGCATACGGTCGAGCGCGATGGTGGTGCCTACTTCGGTCCTGTGCAGCCTGATCGCAAGGAAGGTGCCTCGCCTTCTTGAGCAGCTAAAATCCCCACGGAGCTGCACGCTATCTTGGCGATCTTTCTAAAATCCTTAGGAGCTTAGCCCAAGGTTGACGTCCCGTTCACCGGCTCAGTGCTGTTGTTGAACGAGATGTGATCGTACAGCGGGGCAGACAGATGCAGCCTGCTCAACACGTGGCAGTCCTAGTGCAACCTTGGAAGTCACCCATGAACCCAGAAGCCCACTTGCATTATGAATACGAAGCAGCTCAACACCCACATGCAGGCCGCGCTCAAAACTTTATCAGAATTCGTTATACCCATAATGATGCCCATGTAGCAAATAACGCGCGACGTTCGACCACTAAAAGGTAGCTCCTTCGTACCGCCTCTTGCGCGATTGCGCACGTTGTCAACGATGGCACCCTTGATATCATCACTACAATCCTACCGTAGTCACCTGCACGAAAGTCGCTTTCAGGCTAATGCTTCCAGTCTCTTCGCCAACTCTGGACAGTATCAGCTGGAATATGTGATTCTGGAAAGTGATCTCACAGGTAACATCTCTCACATGAGGTTGAGCCGAGGCTACAGCTTATCGCGAAGGCAGTGGTGGCCCGTCAACAAGATACCAATGTACAAGCGAAAATACCCAATATAGTTGTAGGTTCACGAGTCCAACAGTCGACTGGGATATGTTTCTGCTAAGAGAATTCAGACACCTGAATCCCATGGCGCTCATATCTTCTTGTAGGTGGGCTATTCCACAGATAATTTATGGTAGCACATGACTGAAACACATGTAGTATCCTTAGGCAGCCGAATACATGGAGTCGACTTCTTACATCCAGTAGCTCTTTTCAGTCCATATACTCGACATATGGAATATCACCCGCATACCTGGACATGCTCCAAGAATTCGGGTACAGGAACAACGACGAGGAGCGACGCTACGCAAATCGTTTCTGGCAAGCGAAGACAGGATCTGGCAACACAGGCATGAGAAGAAAATCGCACTACTAGTAGTTCTTGTCTGATTCCCTCAGAGTTGTACTATAACATCCGTTATCTTGCTCCAAACGGCCGTGCAGGGGATAATGCTTGGTCTTATCGACACATTGGCGTCTACGAACAATACAATCCAGTACTGCGAAAATCATACTGGATTCTGATTCAGCCTTCCGAAGAGCTCATGTCCCATTTCGATCACCTCAGTGCGTCAAGTACGACGGACCCTAGACCTCTATCGAATAAGCCATGCTGCGGCTTTCTACATACGACGTTCATGCAAGTCGCATCAATCCACTGGAGAGACTATATCGACGAAATGAGAGACCGTCTGGAAGAAATAGTAAGCTCACGTAGTAAAGTGGACAAGACAAGCACTGACCCGGCCTATATGTAGGATGAGAAAGCGAGCTTCTCGTCCGTTGGACGGAAATGCAAGGTAGATTTCAACATGTCCTTCGCGGACAGCCAGAAGCTCCACAGACACAGAAAACGATTACTACAGGCCAGGAGCGCGCTGAAATCCAACGTAGACATCATTCCTTCGATAGTCGCTCGATGTCGGTACACTATGGATGCTGAAGACCTCAGCCTGACGTTACGCGAGCTCGAAGGCCTTCGGTCTGCGCTTCTTTCGTACCAACGCGCGGTAGCTGACCTGCTTCTCCGTGCTGGGTGGATTGCTGATCTTGTAAGTCATAGTTGGGAGTTTCAATGGAAGGATAGTAACGCGACATCATTCTGTGCAGCTTCAGCAGATCCTGGACTTCCGCAACAACGAGGCGATGCAGAACCACGAAAGAGCACTACAGCAAATTGCTACGGATTCGCGGTCAGAGGGCGAGAATATGGTGCGACTGGCACGGCAGGCAGCCCGAGACTCGAAGCTCTTGAAGGCATTGACAATGCTGGCTACCCTGTACCTCCCAGCGAGCCTGCTCGCCGTAAGTCCAAGTGCCACTACTTTCCTCTGTACACACCCACTGACACATCTAGACAATTTTCAGCTCCAACCTCGTAGTATCACAGCTTTCCCCGTCATCCTTGCGAGCTCACTTTGTTGTCGCCTCGGACTTTTGGATCTACATTATTCTGACATTGTCCCTGACGCTGGTCACATCTATGCTAATGCTATGGATGCAACGACGCTCCGCTCGGGTCCAGTAAGCAACCTAGACTATCTATACTTTCCAAGCTACTACAAGCTACAAAACGACAGGAGAGTTCCGAAATCCACTGTTTTAGTACGCCTCAGTAATGTATGCCATGGAAAAGATCCTCAGCGCTGACTACTACTATTGGTGTAACCTTCTTCACGAACTTCTAGGAAAATTTCTCCTCATTTGTGCACTACCTTGGGGTCCCCATTCATCAGAAGACCAAACCGCCGTTCGCAATCACTCATCTCATCGAAAACTAGGCGCAAAGCCTACAACATCTAGTCCTGAGCATTGCCGTGCAGTGTCGAGCATTTATACATTAATCTAATCACTTCTTATCATCAAGCCTCTCTTCCTCCCTCTTCCCTTCCTACTTTCCCCCCCTTATCCATATCCCTTCCCATATTCTCCCATCGTCATCCCTTCCCTATCGCCTCCCATCCCCTCCGCCCCAAAATACAAGGCGCGATCCGGAACAAGCCCAAGCCAGGACCAGGACCACCCGGGGGGTATATCCAGACACACACCCAACGTGCATATCTTCCTCAATTCTGCATGTTGCAAATTACACGCAGCCAGACGAGAAAAAAGTGCTCGATGCACGCAGCAAGCCGGAACAACAAAGAGAACGGTAGAGAGACCCAACGACAAAACGCCTCCTTGCCAAACCCCATCCATGCCCCGTAATACGACAGCGAGTGACCGGAAAAACCGTACCGCACACAAAGTGCAGACCAACCCATCAATATAACCAAGACTGCCATGACAACGCACAATCTCCCTCACTTCGAGACCCGGATCCAGAAAGTAGTGCCCTGCAGGACACCGGAGCTAATGTTACAAAGCTAATATCACACGAACGCAACTCAAAAGGCCGGAACAAGAGGTGGAGTGAGGAGGCGAGGTAGGTGCAGCAACGAAACATCACCAACACCTCAACCTCTTCCAAAGCGCCTCCCGCTGCACCTTGTTCTTCTCCGGCACTTGATTCGAACTCGCGCCATCCTTCTCGTTCACGGGCGGTAGCGCTGCAGTCCGTGTCGGATTGTCCGCAACGCCACCATTCGCCGCAACACGACGAGCCTCGACCACGCGACGGACAAGCACTGTATCTCATCAGCATGCCACATTACATATGCCCAAAGACCCGCATGGTCCCGGGAGGTAGCTTAGACAAACGTACAAGCAAAAGTCTCCTCAATGTTCACCATCTCCCTCGCGCTCGTCTCCATAAACCCACACCCCCTCTTCCGCGCCCACTCCAAGCCCTGCGGACTCTTGATCTGCCGCGCGCCCTGCAAATCGCACTTGTTCCCCGCCACGATCTTGACGGGCGGTGTCTGGCCGCTGTCGATGCGCGTGTCCTCTTCGATGGCAATCATGTCGGCAAAGTACTCGAGCGCGTCCAGCGAGTTGACATTGGTGATGTCGTAGACGAGGAGGAAGGCGTCGGATTTGAGGTTCGAGGCGGCCCAGAGGCCCCGGTATTCTTCTTGGCCCGCCGTGTCGGTCAGCATGAGGAAGTAGGATTGGCCGTCGATGGTGCGGGTGACGGAGTAGGAGTCCTCTGTGAGAGCAGAGTTAGATTGTAGAAGGTTTGGTGGGGTCTGGGCGGGTATGGTGTGCGAGAGTCCGGAGACAGGTAGCATATTGCAAGTCTAGGATTTGCAGTGTAGCGTGTGCTCGTACCTATCGTGGGATCATATCTGCAATTGCCAGTCAGTAAAGCTTGCTCGTCGCCATACAACACTCGCTATGAAGAGGTGTATAGAGGTGCACTCACTCATGCGTCCATTGGCTCCGAACGAGTCGTAATGTTATCGACGACTTGCCTGTTGTGCGCGTCAGCACCGTGTACCATTTCGTGCAACCCAGCGGAGTCACGTACCGCATCCGCCGTCCCCACACACGGTAATCGTGATTCTGTTGTTCTCATCCATGTTGCGCCCGTCGGCTCGTGATCGTCGAGTCGTCGTCGAAGTCGTAAAAAAAGGTCGTGCTGCCACAATATCGTCGCCCTCGCGACTCCAATGGCTAGTACCACGTAGCGTGCGCTGCAGCTCGACGGGCCCGGCTCGCACTCCGCCAATGGCTGCTCCACGTCCCACGCTCAAATGCAGAGTCGAAGCCCGCGCCCGCTAGTCTAGCGAGAAGACGTCAGAGACGTGAGCTGACGGATCAGCGACCAGAAGTCCGGAAAATACTGTGCGTCACGAACGAGGGTCGGGTAGCAGCAAAAAATAAACAAAGCATGTGCCGGTAGAATCGAGAAGACAGGGAGCGGCAGTCGGTAGGTTAAAAGACGTGAAATGAGAGCGGGCCGGCGATCACTTGAAGTGGAAGCGAGGCGGGAGTGCCTGACAAGCAAGCAACCGCGAATCCAGAGCGTCGGGAACTGGTCCTCGACGCACAGGGCAGTTCGCAGGCAATGGGGAAATGGCAAAGCGAGTCTCTTGTGGCACAGCTGGGCATCAACTGTCCCTCACCATTCCTACCACCAGGTCACCGCTGGGAACACGCCGCGAGCCGCAACAAAACGGGCATCCTCGTGCTTCCCCTCCACATCTTCTAGAAGCCCACCACTTGCCGAATCGAAGACAACCTCAGCCGTCGTATGGAAGAATAGCTGGATACACAGATGCTGCATGTGTGCACACTTCTTTTCCTTACCCGACGAACGCAAGGGCCATGTGGGTTCGCACACGCAAGATGACATCTGCGCCAAGCGGCCGTCCATCACGCCAATCGCGCCCCTGCTCATCTCAAATCACCCGGCGCCCGTGTGTTTCAGAATATCTGACACGAGCACCTCGAAACAGTCACACTGTGTCGGTGTCGTCTTGCCCAAACTGGTATCCCCTGGACGACATGCTCCGCACAGCCATCTCAAAGGTCACCACCTTCTACATCTGTACGTGGTGAAGTCTCTGTTCCCAGCTGCCAAACGATCTCCATGGATGGATATATATCTATATGTACAGAGAAGGCAACACCTCAAACGCATCCCTGCTTTGGCAAAACGCGCCTCTTCATCCGCCCTTCATCAACCACCACTTATAGATATATACATACTAAAACCCGCAGCAAATCCCCCACATGGCACCCCGCATGTCCAAAGCAACATTCCATCTAAAACTCGCTCGCTCAAATGATCCCCAGCCAGCGCTGTGTCGTAGATGGAACACTCCACGCAGACCACCTCCATTTTGGTTCTAGTTGTTCATTACGACGTGTAAAAAAATGTGTCGAACGGCATGTTCAAAGTGCGAAAGGCGTCAGGCTGTTGTAGGTCGTTGTAGGTCGTTGTAGGTCGTTGTGAGCGTCTCGCGCTTCCACAACTGCCAATGTAAAAGATCGCAGGGTACAGGGACGCAGTCTAGACCTGAGAAAACCAAAGAATTTCGCGTTTAAAGGGTATCGTGTCATAAGCGGACGTGCTAGTCGAGGCAAGTCGAGGCCGATCAAGGAAATGGAAGCAAAGGGCTAGGTCGCGAGTCGGCTGTACATCAATCGGGTTCAATGCCTTCCTCTATCTTGGCTGGAATACCTAAGCCTCGTAAGCTGGTTGTGTGCAAAACCTGTCCTACGAGTGCGACTTACCTCCGCCGAAGCCATCCATGGCAGACGCTTCCATGCGTGCCACCTTTGCATAGTGACTGTCGCTGTTGAGTTGCGCTGGACTCCGCATGTCTCGTTGGGCATTGGGCAAGGGGGCAGTTCCTTGTGTGTTGTTTTCCATGAGAGCCCTCGGAGAAGTGGCTGGGTTGTGGCGTGGTGAAGCGCTTTTCTTGCTCTTGTCACTTTGTTGAGATGGCGTCCTTGGTGAGACACGACCGTTCTGCTATATGTCAGAGACCGCTCTAGGGACAGTTCTTGAGAGAAAAAAATGAGCTCACCTGCTTGGCCCACCGCAGGCCACAAGAATTACAGAGATCCCTGTTGCCCGACGGCCCTCGCCTCCACTCTGGTGTCGTCCTCGTGTGACAGTTTGCACAATCCTTTTGCATATGTCCCGCCCCTTTTCTCCGCTTCCTCTTCTTTTTCGCTGCCAGAAGAGACTGCACTTCTTCTGCTAGATACCGATTGCGCTTTTCCATTTGCCGCAACTCGTACTGCCAGCTCGTGCTTCTTGTCGTCTTCAGCTCATCAAACACATTGTCGTCGGAAGCGAGACTCTGGTCTTGATGGCCTATCGCAAGCGCATTGTGTCCGCTGAACGTCGCGGCTTGATTCTCTGTTGAGTGATAATGGGTCTCGGAGGCATTTGTCCGGGGGGTATCTGAGCCGGTGTGTCCAGACAGGGTGTTCGGATGGCCAGAGGATGCTTTCGAGTGTGACGTGAGGATCGACGTGCCCGACTCGTTCGAAGCTCGATCTTTGCTTGCATACATGGATGGACGCTGGCCATGTGCGTTCCTCGAGTACTTGAGAAGCCTGGTCTGTCCCACGATGAATGTGGGCTTGGAACCTTCTGTGGCGTCGCCCGGGTAGATGGTCGTGAATGCTTGCAGTACCTGGCCCCTCCTATTGATCATCTCATGTTTGACTTCGGCCTTTCTGCCTGTCCTTGCCAATTCTAGGATACGCCCGAAGCTTTGCTTTGACTCTTGTCGCATTAGTGCCTGGATGCTCGTGCCAACGAGCTCTTCTGGTTGCCTATCCAAGAGTTGGCGGACGTTTGACGAAACGAACAGAAACATTCCAGAGGTTGACATTTTAGACCACAGTTCGTTGTCACCGATACCGCCCGACGCACGGACAATCGTCTGGCTTAACGTGTACACCGGTCTTTCTCTCCCGACAAGAATGATGCACTTTCGGCCTTTTCCCTGCTCTGTATGCAGTGAACCGTGTCCCTCGAACCACATGTATCCACTTTCTTTGCGTCGAATTCTGAACACCACGTTCACAGACGCGCCATTTCCCATCTCTTTCAATTCTCTTGTCACCGGGACAATGTCACTGGGATGACACACGGATGAGATTGACGTTCCGACAAGCTCGCTAGGGTCGTATTCTAGCACTCGGTTGCTCGATGGTGATAGATAGAGGAACAGCCCCTTCAGGGACAAAACGTGAATCACATCGTCGGTATTCTCCAGCAAGATCTTGTCCCAAATGCGTCTCGTAACATCGGAATCGCTCGTTGAACCATACGTAGCCAACACAGTCGAGACCTCGTCTTTGGAAATGGTCTGCCCAAAATCGGGCTGGGGTTTGATCGCGTCATTGAATATGTAGCTTGGCATGGACATGCCACGCTGATAATTGATCCTAAATGTGCCATCTGCCGTACGTCAGTCGATGCTATATGCTACCAGCACCTGCAGAGAAGGCATACCAGAGTTCTTGTTTGTCACGGATCCTGGCTGCTCCACCAGGTCAACCTGAAAGCCAACAAAGAATTTGGTTTCTCCACCCGGTTCCCATGCTATTGGAATCATGGTGAGCAGGTTCATAAACGGCTGCCCACCTCTGCGGTAGTTGATCAGGCTGATTTGCGCTTCGCGTCTCTCGGTGAGCATTTTCTTCATGTAGAGAACAGATTCATCGTCGCAATATGTGCGTTTTAGACCTGGTTCGACATTACCAGTTGGAGCTTGGAGGAACCGGCAATTTCTGCCCAAAATCATATGCTTGCTGTAACCGGTGAGGCGCTCAAAATTCTCGGAACAATACACGATAGGCATGTCGTCCAGATTTGCTTCACACACGACAAAAGCGCACGAGAGATCCACGGAACCTATGTCGATTTGTGGATCGGGTCTAGTCGCCACACGCATCTATAGAAGTGTTAGTCACTATGCATGTCTGTACGCAGTTTTTCACATACAAGAACGCCAAGCATGTCGAAGCCGGTAGACGAGTAAGCGTTTTTGAAGGACGTATTCATGTGCGGATTCGAATGCATCGTAGAAGGAAAGCCACCTGTAGGCACGTCAGACGTGGATTGCAGATGGTGCAAGTTTCTACCTTCTGGTGTCGTCCAGGGGAACTTCAGTCGGGAGAAGGCATCTGTAGGAACATCGTGGTTGTTTTGTTGGTTATTCTGGGTTATCGGCTTCTGATCTTGCTGAGGATAGGATGGCGGGGAGATCTGGTTCTGGACGCTTGTGGGGGTCGGCTGCTGCTGTTCGCTTTGTGCTCTTGAATTCGACCTGGTAGTACTCTGTTCCTGGCTGCCGGCGCGGGTCGAGATGCCCGGGCGGACATCAGAAGTTGCACTCACAGATCTGCTGGGGAACTGATCCGGGGGCTGCATGGTGGTCATGGGTGGCTCCGGCGGCGGCGGCGGAGGAGCGGGCATCGGGCTCACAAAGTCCTGGGCGATGGGGGAGCCCATCAAGGGACTCGCAAACTGGGTGCCGTTGAACATGTTCATGTCGGCGCCCATCATGCTGAGGGCGGGGTCGTTCATCTCCAGCGAGATGGACATGGGGTTTGGGTAGGGGCTGGCCATATCCATGTCCAAGGACATGCTGGGATGCATCGGCGAGGCATAGGCGGACCCGGAGACCTGCATGGCGGGGAACGGCGAGGTTGCGTTCGCAAACTGAGTGTTGATGGCGAGGTCACTGGGCCCGGTCCTCTCGTTCTGCAGTTCCTGCGCGGGCTGGCCCTGGGGAAAGGTCGCGCTGCGCATCATGCCGTCCATGCTTCCGTCTGTAGCGAGGCCGAACTGGAAGTCGTCCAGGGTCCCGTTGCTGCCGTCGCCAAAATTCAGCATCGAGAGGCGGCGCGGATCCTGCTGCCCATCGGGTGGCATCTG
Organism: Lophiostoma macrostomum CBS 122681; assembly: GCA_010405375.1. Taxonomy (NCBI): domain Eukaryota; kingdom Fungi; phylum Ascomycota; class Dothideomycetes; order Pleosporales; family Lophiostomataceae; genus Lophiostoma; species Lophiostoma macrostomum. The sequence continues at coordinate 94,283 of MU004318.1, read as the reverse complement.
GTTCTGCCGGTAGACGGGCATGCTCCGCCGCCTGTTCGCTTTATCGTTCTGGGCGACCATGTCGTCGAGCGACTGCCCGTCGGGCATGCCAAAGCCCAGGGCCCCCGGCGACATGTCCAGCATGCCCGTCGCATCGTCGACGGGCGCAAAGGGCCGCGGCGGATAGGGAGGATAGCCATTCATTGCGGGCGGGTGGGGGTGTCTAGGGCCCTCTTCGTCGGCAGGGCTCAGGAAGCGGTGAGGTCGGAGAGGGCGGGCATGAGTCGGCCGGCATCGAGGGCTGCGAGGCAGACGGGGGAGGGGGGCTTCTGCTGGGCAACGGGTGGCATGGAGCAGCGCAGCAGCAGGAGAGGCGCGAGAAAAGGGTTCGGCGAGTCCTAGTGCGTATGTGGCAACGAGCTTGATTGAGGAACCAGCGCCTGGGGACCATGGGCGGGCGCGAGGCCGAGCGGGAGGCGTGGTGAATATGCACTAGCACCCGCCGAGCGTCGAGCAGAAGAAAAAGCAGCCGACGCGCCTGACGGGCGACAACAGCAGCAGCAGCAGCAATTCGGCGAAGGGGACGTCGCGACGAAGAGAGACAGCAGAGAGTGGGGCTGACAACACGAACAAGGACATGGCATTCTGCTCTTCCATCTTGACCGAATCCGGGCGCCTTTGCCGGGGCCGCGGGATACAGTACGCAGGGCAACCGGCAGCTAATCATGTCTGTCACCTCTGCGGCGGCCACCCAGTGCGAGAGTGAGGCCGCGCAAAGGGGCGGCGTGCGGATACATGTGGCAGCCGCTAGATACTGCGCGCGGCCGGCTGGTGGTGTGCCATATGATACCGGTAGTGCCATAGAGGACGGCTGCGCGTTGATGCCCGTTGCAGGTTGCGTGGGAGAGCTCCGGCCAGTGCCAAGCTCTGACCCCATCGAGTGCTAGGGTTCACGAGAAAAGATTCCTCTGGCAGCCGCAGCATCTCATAGCACAACCGCACCCGCCGCCATGATAATACGGAGCGTCGTCGCACGCAGCAGTGAGCGCTCTTCTTGAATAATCGTAAACTGACCGCAGCTGATCCATTGGCCAGCCCGCCGCGCCCTCTCGCGCAGGTCCTTCCAGACGGCGCGCCGCTTGCTCTCCGCAGAGGTCGACTCCATCGATGCGTCTGCCGACAACAGCCTGCGCAACGTGCAGTCGATCGAGAGCCAGATCAACGCAAACACCGACCAGCATGTGCCCTCGGTCGACCCCGAGACACACGCGACCTCGCCGGCAGCGCAGGCCACCGACCTCGTCGCAGAGCACTACCGCCAGTTCAAGCAGCAGCGTGAGCGCCCCTCCCACGGCTGTCTCTGCCCCTTCCCGTCCTGACACCGTGTAGAACAGCGCACTGGACATCTCGGCTCCGAAATCAGCCCTCACTACCAGCCGCACACGCTGCTGAACAACCCGCCGTCGCCCGCCGACGTCACCCTCGAGCTGCTCCTTGCATCCGAAGCCCACCAGGGCCATGCCACCTCGCTCTGGAACCCCGCCAACGCACGCTACATCCACGGCATACGCCAGGGCATCCACATCATCTCGCTCGAAGTCACGGCTGCCCACCTCCGCCGCGCCGCAAAGGTCGTTCAGGAGGTGTCACGACGCGGCGGCCTCATTCTCTTCGCAGGGACTCGCGATGGGCAGGACACGGCCGTCGTTCGAGCGGCCCAGCTTGCAAAAGGCTACCACCTGTTCGAGCGATGGATCCCGGGCAGCATCACGAATGGCCAGCAGATCCTCGGCAAGTGTAAATTGAAGGTGGTGAACGAGAAGGACGAGACCGTGCCGGGCTTCGAGGAGCAGCTGTTTGAGCGACCCGTGCTCAGGCCGGATCTGGTCGTCTGCGTGAACCCCTTGGAGAACTACGTCTTGCTACACGAGTGTGCCTTGAACAACATTCCCACCATTGGCGTCATCGACACGAATGTGAATCCTACATGGGTCACATATCCCATTCCAGCAAACGACGACAGGTATGGTTTACCTTTCTGCTACCTCACGTATATAGTCCTGACTCACTCTTACAGTCTTCGCTGCATCCAAGTCATTGCCGGCGTCCTGGGCCGCGCTGGTGAGGCAGGTCAGAAACAGCGTTTCGAGGCCGCGTCAAACGGCCAAATCACCTACCGACCAGCCGACGACCTCACCCTGCCCGAGGAGCCAGAGGCCGACAAGTCCGCCGCGCCCACCAAGCCTCAAGCAAGCAAGCCTGTCGCACTCGGAGGAGAGAGTATTGAGAACGCGGACGAGGTTGAGGCGAAGATGGATGACGCTGCGGACCAGGACGGTCGGAAGCTGGGCCATAGGATCAAGATGTCCTCGTAAAAGATCGTTGTAAACTAAGCCAAGACGACAAGGATGTGTAAGACTTTGTAGCATTACATGTAAGCACTGTACATTAAGTACCTACGCCAGGTACCACCGAGTATATGCCGATTGAGATGACAAGAGAGCGCTTTCGATATTCTTCTTCATGCAGCCCAAATTAATACTGACACTTGGTCCAAACCAGCCTCACCCTACCTCACTTAGCTTCCCATACCCATCCTCATTCCCACATATGCTGCTGCAAACATACACATTCGTCCAACCATCCAGTCTCCTACCCTACCTCATCCCTCATCTAACTCTCCCCGCAAAAAGCTAGCGAAGTAGCGAGCGCCGTAGCCGCCATACAAAACTCCCAACCTTCCGCATCTGTCCTTGCTCGATCACGCGGCGCTCGTGATCGTCGTGATCGACGTCCAACACACAGCACAGCACACCATACTTGTACTGCAGCACAACACGGCACGTGGTGCACCTGGGCAATACTCGTCTACCATATCTCGTAGAGTGCTGCGAGGTCATGGTTTAGTAGGTAGGGTATGGTAGGGTATGGGTTGAGCGGTAGATGTGTATAGCATGCATACCGCATCGTCATCACTGTTACTGCCCAGGTGTGTATCTAGGTACCTAGGTATCTGAGGTACGCGCACGTGCAGGGAAAAGTGTGAGCTGCGGCTTGAAAGTCGACTATATGCCATGCCATACCATGCCGTGTCAATGGACGTCTTCTGTTGCCGGTGCACAAATCAACCCATAGGAATTGGGGGATCAATAACCAGTCTTCAGCACCATGTTATGTCCACTACGAAGCCCTGTGAGCCACACTCCGAACTTGCAATCTTATTCATGTTCTCTCTCCAACCGAGTCTCGGAAAAGGAAATCTATTCTCTATGTCCCCTTTTTGATTTTACACTACACATCCGAAAGCCTTTCAAAGCGGGCCCTTTGCCGCAGTCAAGCAAGCCCTGACTATTCCCATAAATCCGTTTCCCCTTGGTGACCACCCCGTGCATATACCCTACCCGACCCTACCATCCCACCACTACCTCACAATCATATCCTCCCTCTTAGGCCCAACCCCAATCCACTTGACCCTTACGCCCAAAAACCCCTCAATAAACTCGACATAGCTCCTCGCCAGCTCCGGCAGATCCTCCCACCTCTTCGTCGCCGTCGTACTCGCCTTCCACCCCTTGAACGTCTTATACACAGGCTCAACCGCCTCCTGCGCCTCCACACTCGCCGGATACGTATCCTGCTCAGCCCCACCGATGCTGTACGACACCGCGACTTTGATCTCGTCAAAGTCGTCCAGGATATCGAGTTTCGTCAGGTTGAGCGTAGTGTAGTCGTTGTACTCGCACGAGTGCTTCATGACGACTAGATCGAGCCATCCGCAGCGCCGTTTGCGCCCCGTTGTGACGCCTACTTCGCGGCCTACGCTTTGCAGCTTCTCGCCTATTTCGTTGAGTTGTTCGGTTGGGAAGGGGCCGCTGCCGACGCGCGTCGTGTAGGCTTTGACGACGCCGATGACTTCGACGAGGGATCGGAAGCCGATGTTGAGGCCAGTGATGGCGCCGCCGAGGCCTGTGTTGGAGGACGTGACGAAGGGGTAGGTGCCGTGGTCGATGTCGAGCATGAGGGCGTTTGCGCCTTCCATGAGAATGCTGGATTTTTGTTTTTTGGCCGAGGAGATTAGGGGGGTTTGGTCGATTACAAAGTCTTGCAGCTTGGGACGGATTGTCTGGTGGGTTTGTTAGTATATGTAGGATGTCTGTGAATGTACAGGTGTCTTGAGTCTGGTCAAGACTCTGGGTGTAGTGACAATGAGACATACATGGAAATACTCAATCTCCTTTTCCACATCATGCTCGAACAGGTTCCCGTACCGCTTCTTGAACCCGTCCGCCATCCGCCTATACTTGGACTCGAAAGACTCGGAGAACAGGTCGCACATGCGGAGACCACTCCTGGTCATCTTCGTGCTGTACGTTGGGCCTACACACCACGTCAGTTATGATCCTTCCCAGTCGACGAATGTCCTCACCAATGCCCTTCTTGGTGGTGCCTGCCCAAACCTGTCAGTATATCACCCAGAGCTCAATGTCACAGCGGCATCCCAACCTATTAAGCCCTCCTTCAGCTCCTTCTCCTCGAGCCCGTCCACCTTCTGCTGGACATCGAAGACGACATGCGCGCGGTCGCTTATATAGATCTTATCCGTGGTATCCAATCCCTTCTCCTTCAGCGCATCCAATTCCTTGAAGAACGACGGGACGTGCACGACGCAGCCACTGCCGACGAGGTTGATGCATTTCGGGTTGATCAAGCCGGACGGCAGGATGTGGAAATCGTACGTGACGCCATCGACGACAATCGTATGGCCCGCATTGTTCCCGCCCTGGGCGCGACAGCAGAGATTCGTATTGCGGGCGAGGATGTCGACAAGCTTGCCTTTTCCTTCATCGCCCCATTGGGCGCCGAGGACTGCGGTGACGGACATGTTCGACGAGGGGGTGAGGGCGGGCGCACGCGCGATATATAAGTAGACCAGGCTACGCAATGGGCACTCGAGAAATCAGTGGCCCATTCAGCGGCAATTCCAAGACGGACGTGGCCGAGAAACGCGCTTTTCCCCGGACGCTCACTGGAGGTGTCCAATTAAAAGATTTGCGCGCGTCGAGGTTGCCGTTTCCAGTGCGGATATCGGAGCAGAAGGCTGTAACTATGCGGTGGTAGGAGTCACTCTCAGGCACACACGCTTTGAATCTTTTCCTTGATGTGATGAATCTATCAGGCAGATGCCAACTCAATTGAGGCCAGTAAAGGAGCCTATTGAGACCTCAAGGCGTGTTGCGCTTCTGAAAGCGACAAAGTATCTTCATTTACCCCACTACAGGCTGCTGCCCCGCCATGCAGGACCGATTTCGCAATACACAGTGCATGAGCCAATCACGTCATGCTGAATCATCTCTAGTGAGATCTGAATCGGCTCGGAGGTTTCCAATCTTCGAGATGCCCAGTGAGCTCCTACGGGGAGTGTTGATAGCTCTACGATCTACGATGAACCCAAGGGGATGTGTGATTGGGACCTCGGATCTCATGTATAATGTCGAACTCGTTATTCACTGTCTAAAGATTACGCAGTTGAGAGCAGCTCGACATGAAGAGTGATATTATCTCCTACCTAGGTATCTCATGCTTTCACAATCTCCACGACTCTTAATTAGCATCTTCTACAACGCGAACGCAGCAATCGCAGCAATAAGCCCCGTCGCAATCCCCGCCCAGACAAACCTGCCTCCTCCCAACACCATCGGCGCCGCACCCGGGAACGGAGCAGGCGTCGCAGTCGAAGACGTCGTCGTATTAGTACTCGTCCCATTAGTCGGTCTCGGCGGCGGGAAAGTCGTCGTCGCAGTCCCCGTCAGATTCTGAACCGAGATCCAGTTGGCTGCAAGCGCAGGTTGGGACAAGCCATGCGAGGAGACGAATTCCGAGACGTTGAACCCAATCCTGCTATTCGTATCGGCGAACGTCTCGTTGATAGAAAATCCCTCTGGCTGACTGAACAGAATGAAGGTGTACGCGTGCGGGATATCTCCAACGGGCGGCGAAGGCGGGATGTAGTCGGCCTCGCTTGGTGAGGGGACGACCAAAGTGGTGTCGTTGTTACCAGTCACTGTTACGTTGGACGCAAGCCAATGTAGAAGCTGAACTCGAGTCCCGTTGAGTGGTACGTCTAGGTCCACTAGGAACAGCACGGCCTTGCCTGTAGACGAGAATACCGGCGTGCTGATGCTCGGCGCGGTCAGGACGTCTGAGGGTCGTCTCAGCAATTGGACCGTTTGACATGCGCTGCTCCATCGAGGAGATACATACCAGGCCGCGGAAGCAGCTCTCCAGGCGGAGACACTTGATTTGTCCCATACCACACCGTCAACGATTCCGGATCAGACGAGACTGGAAACCCAGGCGCAACCTGCCCAGCCACTGTCGACACCGCTGCGAGAACCGCGCCAAGGGTCAAGATCCTAGGAGTCAACATTTTGATGTATTGAAGCGATGCATCTCAAGGCAATTGGGCATCCTGTCAAGCTTATAGCTACCAGAGCTCCCAGCTTAAATCCGGTTCCCCGCGCAAAGTTACCCCGAATTCCATTGCTGTTGTTTCAAAGGCTCGTCCATGACGTTATTGGAGCGGCTTGGGCCGCCACCCAGGGGTTGGCAATGCGCTAGCGGTCCAAGATGGGTCAGAATCGCTCGGATCCAAGGGAAGTGTAAGCTCGTGATGCATGGCTTGAATTGCGGGTTTTGGAAAGTGCTTGGTCCCTGAGCGGAACGCAGGTACACACACGTTGAGTAGTGATTGGTGAAGTCGTTTAGCCTTGGAAGGGCGCGCCCGAGCTCACGTTGGTATTGGATGACATGATGACGTTTTGAGTAATCAAGCGCTGAGCTATCCCACATGTTGGTCCATGCTACTTATTTTTGGCTTCGTACAGACTACAATTACTTCTCAGGGTAGACTATGTAAAAGATCTTAACCCCGACGCTTAAATCGACTAGACAGGAGAATACGCCAAACGCCGCGCTTGCTATTAACAAAACCCAGATATCACGTTCGCGAAAGACGGTCATCCTGCGTCTTCCCGTCCCTCAGCGACCACCGAGTATGGCCGTACTGGCCTCCTAAGAATATCCTCTGAATCTGAAACCCCATCACCCTGATATGGTCCTCTCCTCACGGTACTCCCGCGTCTCGACACAGGCGCCGACGACGCCGACGATGGAAATGTAGGCGAGCGTAAAGGTGAAGATATATTCGACAACGAAGACCGTTGAGACAGCGACAATCGATACCGATGATGCCGCTTTTTCGGGGGCGCCGTTGCCGTGATCGTTGTCGTGATGGTGCTGACCGGTGACGTTGCCCGTTGCATCTCCTCCTTTTCAGGATTCGAGGGGAAGTAGTCGGCGGGTGCGGTGTTTCTCCTGGTCTTTGGTGGCCGTTTTCTTAGCGTGGATTGCGGAGATGAGGTCGCTGAGTCAACGCGGGGACGGTTGCGAGGGTCGAATGGCGATGTTATTATCGTCTCTGTCGTAGGTGCAAAGACTAATGCCGGTGAAGGAGCATGTCTGGGATGTGGTCTGGTATTTTGAGGGTTGACGCGTGGTACGGAAGAAGCACGAGGCTCCGGTTGGCGAGGAAGTGTAGGCGTGTGTGACGATGAGGAGGTAGGTCTTGCATTTAGGAGTTTCGAAGTCCACTTCTTGAGCACCTTCCTCAGACTCGTCCGAGTCCTGTCGTCTGTCGTCGAAGGAGGAACCATCGCCATATCCAAAATATCTGCCATTGCAGAAAAAGCGAATGTGTCTGGGATACAATTTCCGGGACGCGACAGCAGGCACCGCGCCCCATATCAAGTCAACCTCCTCTCAAGGCGGAGCAACATCCCAGGGCCCAGGCACTTTCCCGTTCGTCTAACTCTCGGGGGGCAGAATCGCGGGTCCACACGCGGTTTACGGGCGCCACGCGCCGTAGCGACAGGGGCTTTGAACCGTTTCCGCTCTCGGCTGAACTGTTCTGGACGTTCCAGCGTGTTCGACCGCGGCGCACGGTGTCACTTACCCCTGGCCGTTGTTGGGGAACGGACGCCCGCCTGGAATAATTGGTGCATGCCCAGCGAATTGTGCGTTGTGTGGATATTGAATTGATGCAGGAGGAGGGGCAATGCAAGAGGCCAAGGCAAAAACACGTGTCGATATGCTGAGATTTGCCTGCAACGATTGCGGGAAACGTACCATTTCAGCATGTTGTATTTGTCCGGAGGAGCAGCATCCCGGAGATCGCGTGCTGGCGTTGCCATCGAATCTCAAAATCCGAAGCGACGGATGCCGGGAACTGTGCACACAACGGCGGCAGAGGTTAGGACGAAAGAAGAAGTGGTAAATAGTCTCCTGATTCAGGATCCCATCAAGAGGCTTCAATAGTCGAATCCTTTTGATGAATCAATAGCCAAAAGTACCGGTTGTTCGGTACCTAGGTTTGATGGCAAGTCAGTGAACCAGGCACTGAGACCACCGTTCGTTCCTTATCCTCCTTCCCTTGACGGACAGAAATCTAATCTATTTGACTGAAGACAGTCCGACGACCCCCAAGACCCCAACATGACTCTGATCCGCCACGCATAATGCATGTGAAGGTCGCCGACAAAGCGGTCTCAGGTTACACCACACTCGGTGCTTGCTTCTTCTTCGAGGTCCCTGACTTTAGCTGATCAACCTCATTGTCATTTCAACCCTACCAATCGTCAGCATCCGTACGAGATGTTCATGCACACAAAAACTTACGTAGCAAACGTGCCCGCAGACACAGGCATAGCCCTCAGCAGCGTCGGACCAATGCCTTTCCAGAAGCCTCTTACACCCTCGACCCTCCACGTTTGCGCAAACGCGTCCCGCATGTTCTTGTATTTCATATTCTCTCCGAAACCGTCGGTCTGCATTTTGCTCTTGATCACGTCGAAGGGGTAGCTCGCAAGCCACAACGCCTCTCCCGCTAGACCTCCATAGAAAGCCACCTTCAACGTGCTAATTTCTTCGCGCTTAATCCCATTTCGCTTCGCGTCCGCGTTGATGAGATACTCATACGCAAGAAACCAGGACCCGTAGGCTTGGGCTTCGCGCAGAAGCGTGACAGCGGAGCCCCGGTAGACGCCGCGCAGAACGCCTTCATGCGCTGAAAGCTTCTTTACGCAGTCGATGGGCCCATTGTACAGGCGGTTGGCCCCATGGGGCTGGGTCTGCAAGCGAATACGGATGTGCTCAATGGGGCTGGAAAGGAACGTGTTGGCCACTCCAGCAAAGGCGCCTGCAGCGTAATACTGCCCATATGAGAGATCTGGTTTGTTGGTCTTTTCCAGGTTCCGGGCTTCAAAGGCTCGGCGAGCGTAATGGAAACCGCCAAACTGGACCGAGACCTGTACGCATTGTCAGTTACGATGAATATTTCGTAGCCATATAATTGAATACTTCGCCGTGTAGTCAAAGAATCGAAGGTGAAAACTTACACATGCACCAATACCGATCAGAGGCGTCAACGTCCCCTTGTAGAAAGCCGAAGCTCCCTCATTCTTATAGATCGTAGTCGCTGCATCGAGCGCATTCTTGTACTGCTGTGTCGTCTGCAATCTGACCTTGACAATATCAAAAGGCTGACCTATACAAATCGTTAGCCTGTGCTTTCAAATCCTTTCCTCTCCCTTCGTCTCCCAAATCTACTCCCTCAACCACCGCATCTCCATTCCCCCAACTAAACCAATCCTTCCATATCTTTCCTTCCCCTTCCACCAAGAACAGCAAAATTCAAAGATGGACATACCAAGCAAAACCTGCGCGACACCCCCCACAGCCCCAGCAAACAGATCCTTCAGCGTCCTCTTGAACCCTTGATCCGGCAGACCCAATTCTCCGGCTTCTTCTAGCGACGCCATATCTTCCTCTACCTTTCTATGCGTCTATCCTGTTCCTTTCTCTTTGTTCCCGCGCTGTTCTTCAGCCAGCGGTTGAACAGCGTCGCACCACCCCGCCTCTTATCCTCTTATCACCAGAACCCCGTGCACAGCACAGCACAGCACGCACCCACCGCTCCACACCAATATACGCGCCAAACGCCGACTCGCAATCGCAACCTGCGCAGAATTGACAATGCAGCTCAATTGCGTTCAGACCCCTGTCAAACTGAAAAGGCAATTACTCCACAATCGCCAGAAGACTGTAGGTTTTGCGTGACAGATGTTGTGTGGAAAGAGAATCTTGGAACGATCTGTACCTAGGGTAGGTATCGTTGGCGATGGCAATCCTGGCAAGGAATTTCTTTGGTTGACGTGCTTATGCCAAGACTACGCTAATCGAAGCACCGCACCGCACCATTCGAATGTCGCCGACCACACACCGTTGGTATCCGTATCCCGAGCACGTAGTTTCGTTCCGACTTCGGGGTAAGAGGACCACTTGGGGAATTAGATATATATGCTATGCAGAGCGTATTCGAGCTTGAAGTCGGAGAGTGGAGAGTGGAGATTATTGTAGCACCCATACGAAGGAGCTGGTTTTGATTGAGGAATGCTCAACACCTACACATAGCCCTTATCTAAAAGGCTTCCTTAGGCTTTGGTATACCTAAAAATAAGATCTATATAACATATAACGACCTTAAAAGACAGTGCTAAAAAAATATTCTCTACTAAAAACCAGCTCCTTCGTAGATGGTCCAGCCCTTAAAGATACGCAAGGATTCAAAGTCAAAGAACAAGAATTAGATCAAGAATAGTCTATCTCGACGCGTGTACGCATCGCTCAAAGCCTATGGAAATAAGCATACCACATGCCATGCACATGCATCACGCTCACCGCAACCGCAGAGCAGAGTCGCGATACCCCTATGCAATGCGTCCCATCCAGCCCAATGCCCCCCACCCATTAAAGATATCCCATGCTCAGTCCAAATCATCAGCGCTCGTCTCTTGTGCCTTCGGAGGTGCAGTCGTGGGAAGCGCAGCCTCCTTTTTACTGGGATAGAAATTGAGCTTGCCGCTCTCCTCGATCACGCCGACGCGATCATACAGCGTCCTCGCTCTTACGTAGGGGTCCAACTTCCAGTAATTCGAGCGCAGCTGTTCAGCAATAGAATCCCGCTCTGTTCTCCTCTGCTCGATGGTCTCCGCCTCGGGGTTGTGGATCCAAGAGAGAACCGTGCCTTCGTAGTTCTTCACAATATCTCTCCGTTCGGACTGTAACGACTCGCGCGATGACTCGTCTTTCAGGAGATCGTTCTCGCCTTCTTTGGGCTCCACGTAGCTGTATTCCCATTTTTCGTCTCCGCCGAGGTCGACGGGAATCTGGAATTTGGGTACGTATTCTTCGAGATCCTCGGCCGTTTTGACGAAGTGTACCTTGCCAGCAACCACAGGGTCGAGCCAGCCGCGGATGATGCTCCAAATGGTGTTGAATATCCATGGTGCCTTGTAGACTAGGACGGTGCCGAGGGATTCGGGGTAGTTGGCTTCGAAGCATTTGATCATGAACTTGACTGGTGCGTAGTCCATGTTCGCCATAGAGAAGCCAGTCATGTCAAACACAATGGTCTGGGTTGGGAGTTAGCATCTGGCCAACTTAATTCGTGGGCCATCTCAAATACTCACTGCGGTATCGATGGGCGGCCTCAAGAGCATGCGAGCCGTCTCGATGGTGTAGACTGTGAATCTCTCGATGCTTTCCTCGCTCTGTTCGCCCTGCTTGTGTAATCGTGCCCTGACTACACACATTGGCCGCCCCTCCTTATCGAGACCGTGCAGGAAGCTCTTGCCCATTCTTAGCTGTGCTAGGAAATCCTCGCCCTCTTTCTTGAGCTTTGGATCGCTACTCTTGCTCTCTTCAAACGCTCCCAGTTCACCCTTTCGCACAATCTCGTCATCAACGTGTTGTTCCTCTGCGCGCCAATGCATCGTCGAGATCATCATTATCAGCGCTTTCTCCACATCCCACTTTCGCGCTCGGAGGAAACGGAGGAGAAGACCATCAGGGTGATCATGCTTCACCATGCTCCAAAATGCTTTCCTCAGATCCTCCGGTGACGAGTTTGCGATTGCGGCCTTGAACTCTTTCGTCTGACCATGCTTGTCATCCTCGTCTGCTAGCGACAACGAACTCAGATCCGAGGGTGTTGCGGTCGTTGAAGGCGTCGACGAGTCGGTACCCTTGTCGCCCTTGTCCTTGCGCTTGAACACGTGTAACCGACTCTTCTTCTTTTTCTCCTTGCCCTCCTTGTCGCCAGCGACTGAAGCAGGTGTTGATGGTACTTCCGGACCGTTCGCGTCTTCTGTCTCGGGAGGTTCGTATACACCGAAGACCTTCATGGTCAAAGCCCACAGCTCGCGCAACTTCCCTTCTTGCTCGGGTGTAAGCGTTCCGGGCCTGCCGGGTGGCGTATTGGGAGCCATTATGAGGAACGAGTCTGTGAGAGTCGAGTAGTCGAATTCCTGCGCAGAGTCCCTTCTATCTGTTTTCCGTTCTTCTGGAGCACTTGCGACGAGGGGGTAGAGAAGCGCGCCGCCGACCGCGATGCCCAAGACGACTGCGACCGTGAAGAAGCTGGGGGCGCTTCTCTGGACAAGAAAAGTTGTCGGGTGGATCGTTCTGCGAGAGTGTACTCGATGACGGGAACTCGAGCGGAGGGAAGTCGTGGAATGGGACTGAAATTGTTCGTAGTTGTAGGCCCGATGTGTCGTGTGCGAAACTGGAGTGAAGCTACCAAAGAGTCGTAATCTCGTAATTGAGCGGGCGCAAACGGACATATGTAGCGGTCGCAAGGATTGCGGCCAAGGCTGGAACTAGAGATGACTACGTATGGATTTGTAGTCCCTGCTTATGGACGGCAGATTAATGCAGCTCTGAGGTGTCGGAGTAGGGCTGAGCAATGGAGGTCCGGCACTGTCGGAGGGGCGGAGCAGGACGAAATGCGTCGGTACACAGCTCGGATGCGACAGAGATAATGTGAAGCTGAAAGCCTCTCTGGTGGTGCCGGCGAAGAAATTCAACTGCGCGCGAGAGCTCGAATATGCGACAACCGAAGTCAAAGAGTTCTGCAGCGTCATAGAGGAGTCGGGACCTCTCTGCGCGTTAGCGTGGCATTCACACAAGGCCCCTCATTTGGGACAACGAACACGACACAAGGGATTCCGATCAATTCCTAGTATCTTGAACTTACGTAGGAAATCATCATGCGAAATGGATTCCCAAATATCAATCACATCGGAGCTGGTCGCATGGTGAAGACTGCTCTGGGTTGATTAATGGTTGCAACGAAACCCCACCAAAACACCACAACAACCCCCGGGCCGTTCATATATACTCTCTCAGTTCAACACGCGTTCGCACACACCACTTCAACATCTGACTATGCACAATTGAAATTATCTCGCATCCTCAAGCAATCCTGGTAGCGCACGCACGTCTGTCAACCTGTGAACCTTCCTCAGCACCCGTAAACACGCCTCATCAACTCCCTCCACCGCAACCACAACACAACCCTCATACACAATGACATCCACAACCCCGACAACCGACCCATCCCACCGCCGCACACGTTCCAAATCCCCCCGCTCCCGCCCGACAACCCCCCTCCGCCCCTCCTCGCGCTCCTCCCTCCGCGACAGCGCCTCGCGCGTCCGCGGCCCCTACACCTCCTCCACGACGCCACTCGAGCTCCTCGAGAACGACTTCGCCGAGCTCAGCGACGCCATGGCCGATCTCGAAAACAACTTCCTATCGCTGCAGCTCATGCACGAGTCACTATCGCGCTTCTCCGAGTCCTTTGCCGGGTTTCTGTACGGCATGAACATGAACGCCTTCTGCGTCGATTTCCCCGAGACGCCCGTCCCGGAGTCGTTCAAGCGGCCGCAGAACCATCCGGATTTTGCGGGGTCCGTGGGTGTGGCGGGACAGGCACAGCGCGGTCAGGATCCGCATGTGCCGGATGTTGAGGCGACGTTTTTGACGACTGATACGAGCTTTGTGGAGAATCCGCCGAGTAGTAAGAAGGAGGGCAAGTTTCTGACGCCGGCGCCGGCGAGTAAGGCGGCGAGGGGCAGAGGTGGTATTCCGAGAGTAGGGAGAGGTGGAGGGATTCCGACGAGGGGTGGTGCGGCGAGGGGGAATAGAGGGAGTGGAATTGCGAGGGGAGCTGCGAGAGGGAGAGGGAGAGGGGCGTGAAGATAGGGGAGGACTTTTGAGGGAGATGGAGGTCTATGAAGAAGGAGAGCATACCCTCGCAGTCTACATCCCGAAGACGATGCCCCAAAACGGACGTCTGAACTAAGCTCACAGTTAAACCACAATAGCATCCGGCATTCACCCATTTTCAAAGATTGTTCAGGAGACGTCAAGCATAATCATTCGTTACTCGTCAGATACATTGCGTAGCATAATCGAAAGTTGAACGCGAAGACCAAGAGACCATATCTGTATCCACCCTCTCCGCTGCTCAGTACCGCTCAATCAACCACTCCCTCCTCTCCCTCTTCCCCATCTTCCCCAGCATCTCCAACTCACTCTTCTTCATCCTTAAGAAATCATACACCAATCCATCCGCCATCGCCTCCCTCAACTCCCCATCCGCATCAAGTCTGACAAGCGCCTCCTCCACCGTCCTCGGCATCCTCTCCACAATCCCCAAGGCTTGCCTCTGCTCCTCAGTCAACAGACTCGGATTGACCGTGACATCCTTCTGCAGATACACTTCTCCCACGCCCGCACTCCTGATGCCCAAGATCCCACTCGCAACCACCGCCGCCACCGCAAAATACATATTCGCAAACCCATCAAGACACCTGACCTCCCAGCGCCCCTCCTCCACACGCCGCAACGGCGTCTCCCGATTTTGCGTGCCCCAGCACACCCATGTGCCCCCCGTCCAATGATCATCCACAACCCGCCCATAGCTCTCCGCCTCCGGCATGCTAAACGCGCAGATAGCTGGTAAATGTCTCAGCACGCCGCCGACCCAGAACTGCATATCGCGGGCCTGGCTCGCCGGGTCGAGGCTAATGTGGGCATGCGCCGCGGTCCCAATACCCGGGAACGGTTGCGGGTGCAGCGTTGCGCGGAGGTCGTGCAGTGCGGCGATTTGCGCAATGGCTTGCCGGGCTTGGATCAGTGTGTCGATGGCGTGGAGCGGGGGCAGGGGTGGTAGGACGAATTCGTATTGGCCCGCGCCCGACTCGGCGTGGAATTGTTGGATCAGGATACCCATTTCTTCGAGGGCGGTGGCGATGCTGGAGAGCAGGGGAAGCTGGAGCCATTGCTCTGGTGTTAGTGTGCCCCAGGCGTGGGTTTGCGTCAGGGGCGTGTAGCGCTCGAAGGAGTTGTCAGAGGAAGAGTTGGTGGACGAGGCAAATGGGTTTTTGGGCGGCGTGTTGCGTTTTAGGAATGTGACGTCGATTTCGAAACCGCAGAGTAGTGAGGTCTGATGGTTGTATTGCAGTTCGTTGACCAGGACTTCGAGGTTATTGCGTGGGCATTCGCGGATGGGGTGCCCAAATTCGTCGCGCCAGAAGCAGAGAACAGTTGCCGACGGTAGTGGGTCCTTTTTGTGGGTTCGCCGGAGAGAGCGTAGGTCCGGCTCTACGTAGATTTGTCCGACAGGATTGACAGCGGGCGTTATGCCGTCGTTTTGCAGTGTGCCTGTGTTGCCTTTGGAGATGCCGATCCGAGATCCGGAGTGGATTAGGGATGTGAACTCTGCAATGGGAAGGATGCGGGTCCGGATTGTGGCCGTATAATCGAGCCATTGAACATAAATGTATTTGACATCGGCATTTTCCTTGGTGAAGGATTCGAAGGTCTCCACGTTGTACACTTGAGGAACCCTTGGTGGTGGAGGGAAAGAGGGTGAACGATGCTGGTCATTTTCAGATGGCACCGGTGGCGGAGGCGGAAATGCCGGCTGAGAAGGTGTGGAAGTCGGCTGGGACCGCCAGGCTAGAGATTTAGGAGTTAACTCCAATTCTTGAAATTCGGCTTGATAGTGCAGGTTGTAGAGAACATTCGAATTGTTGAACAGGATGTCTTTCGTGATGTTGATAGCTTGATGTGGTGTCAGGTCTTCTTTCTCCACATATTCCGTCAATAGCTGCAGACATTAGTGTCATCTTAGAACTGCTGCTGGAAAACTTACGTCTAACCAGACCTCACGGAATTGCTTGTTGGCTAGCCAATACGTCTCTGGGAACCAGTGCCCATCTGTGGAATAGAGGAGCTTGCTACCGGGAACTATTTCGAGAGACTGACGTAAGATAGCTTTCTGTCCGTCTCGGCTAACCATAGGGAACACCTCTCCAATATCCAAGTAGACATGCTTGTAGACCGTGGCCAGATACCCGGCTTCCCTTGTGTATGGGTATGCTGAATGTAACAACACAAAAGGTACCCGTGAATAGTTCTCGATCAATGGCTGAAGATATGCGGGGTTTGACTGTCGAAGACTGATATCGTTATCTCCGAGGCCAGTGTGTAGCTGAAGAGGCTTTGCTAATCCCAAGGGATCTTGGGGAGGAATTCGTTCGGACAGTATCTCCAAAGTCCGCAATACCAAGTAGTCGTTGAGTGCTTTTCGCTCAATTCTGAACTTTCGTTTCCGGATGCAACGTTCGACATAGCGTTCGAAGGGATGGCCCACGTCTCTTGCAGCTTGCTCATAGTCTGGCTCGATATCAAGACCTGTCCTGTAACAGACAACGGTCTTGAACCCTGCAACATCAGAATCTTGGATCGCTTCCTGGATCTCTCGTTCAAACTCTTCAGTGAACGTGAGCCAGGTATCGGTAAAGTAAGTCGGATGATCCAGATCAGAATCTGTGCCATCTCGGACAATGCTTTCCATCAAACGCTCGGCAACCGTTTCGATACGAACGATACGTTTCGTTGCTGCTTTGGTACATCGATCATGCCAGTCATATTGGTAGACCTTTTCCGGTCCAGCGAGACCATCGTCCATCAGCAATGCATGAGTACCAGCGAAGCATTTCGCATAGAGCTTTTCGGGATCCTGTGAATGGGATAGTTAGCATACGTCATCTAGAAAGGGTTCAGCAGCTGTAGTAGGAAGGTATCGGCCCTCTTCGGTGACCTGAAACAAAGGGGACTATTTCTGACCGGTTACTTGTCGAACAAACTTACACTTCTTAACCATTCAATCCTTTGCTCGAGTATATCTTCCCAATCGGCGTCTTCCGAGCACTGGTACAGTTGTCGGAGCTGTCGTGCCGCCCTCAAGTGTGGTAATGATTTGAACGTATCCCTTAGTGCTCGTCCTTGCGCTTCCGAAGTGATGGACTCGAAGGGCACCGTGTCGATGTGAGTGGGCAGGAGCAGATTGTGCGCATGGTTGTCAATTAGAGGATAGTTATTAACAACATGCCGAAGTTGCTCCAGAGTAGGTACTGGCGGAGCCGGATCTGTGGACCTCTGTCGGGGATCCATGGCTGTATCTAATCGTATATCTTCTAGTCACTGTCATATGAATCAGAAGCCTCATAGATCTTTCATGTTAGATACTCTCTGGACAGCCAGATAAGACTAGCTCTTTTCTTGGTTATCCAATGAAGTTCGTACGTTAGATTCGGTGCCAAACGGGATTCAAATGTTCGATATCGAATGTTGTAGATTCCGCTTGCAAGGATCAGGAGTTCATGGCTTTCGTCCGATGACGTAGATGCTGGCAGATATCTCGGTGGGACGGTCCTCAGGCAACATGAGAGGGAAGTCTGTAAGAGAGCGTTCTATACTCATCAGTCAGTTTCCATGTAGAGGTTTGGCTATCCTGATCGATAAGGCAACCGCGCTTCACTATCTACGTAGAACAGATGGCTGCATGCTCAGATGAGAGCCATGCCCCAGATGGCACAGGGTTCTGGGAGTAGCAAACCCCTAGAAGATAAACTCGTGAGACTGACTTACTTGTCAATATAAGTAGGCATGTTAAATGTTGTATCGATAGGTCTACTGTAACAGCCCCGCCGAGGCTTCAGACGCCTTCATGGATTGATCAGGCGCGGGAACCGCGCTAAACCACATCAAGTGACCACTCATTCGTCCCATCTTTCACAACCACTTCCATGAGCTACGATACTCACCCAGCTCTATATTTGTTGACGATCGAAACCATATCTCTCCCTTCGCATGCACTACATATCTTCAGCCCTACAGTTCAACCTCCACCAATCCATCTCACCGCCACGCCTCTCCATCCTGAAACCCAAACCTCACCACCAAACACACGTTCCCATTTACCCCCATTTACCCTCCCGTGTGCATCTCCCATCCCGTCCCATCCCCATTCCCCGTACCCTCCCGCGACCCCTCCAAAACTTCCCCAGGCGCCGGTCGCGGGACCCAGCACAGGTAATGTTCGCTACAGGTTTCAAACCACACCTCGCATCCCCAGAAACAGGAGGGATCTCTGCGTGAACGTCAGGAATCGCCGACCCTGCAGATCGCGATAGAATATCTGGGGCCACGATAGGATGCGCGAGCACGGGAGGACGTCATGGGATCTGGGAATCTGGGGGTTGCGACGGTGCCGAGATGAGGATGTGCGAGTTTGGGTTGGCGAGGCTGACGGTCAAGGAACCACGGGTTGCGAGTGATCATTCATGGATGGAACATCGAGCTTGTGACCACAGCGTCCTCGATGCTCTGCCGTGTTGTATCTACGCTCTGCCAATAAGAAAGCTTAGTCGCATACACACCAGGACAACTAAGATTTGCAGGCCGTCCAATCTGGTTTCTGCATCTGCGTCTCTGTCACTTACGCAACCGTCACCATCCAAAAAAAAGGTTTCCAGCATAGACAGAGGACAACCGCGTGAAACGCCTACAGAATCTCACAGGTTTGATAAGCGCACTCATCGAGCACAACAGCCTCGCACAATCGGCGCACCTCCCGGAGATCTCCACCTGGGTTCATGCGTCGGACTGGGGCATTTCAGAGCCGGTCAAGATCGACGCGGGATGCGAGGAGACGAGTTCTGTGGAGAAGGAATAGGTCTTATTCACGTGGCTTGTGGTAACTGAGGGGGTCCTCAGAGGTGAGAGTCTGCAAATTTCAAGTCATGTGGCACACACCATATACTACCTAGGTAGACGAGTCAGATATTGAAATCATAGTTAACACTGATATTCGTTATCCCGACTATGAAAACGCTATACAACGACCAAGGAGATTGTTACATGCCCGCTTTTACAGACCACGCCCAGCCAACGTTTGCAAAATGGTGTAGATGAGGAGGGTGAGGGTGGTAGAACTAGGAGATACTATAGTAAGGTGAGGAGGAATTGGGGGAGGCAAAATGGTGGGACCGACCACGGAGCATGTAAAGACGGGAGAGAGCCGTGCTAGAGATAGCCTCGTGAGAGGTGTGAGGCTGCACTGTGCACGCCCGAGTGTAAAGAGTGAAACAGCAGAAGGAGTGACCCGAGCTCCGTGATGCCCGCTTGTTAATTGCCGTTTAGATCCAAATGACACCAGAAAACGCCCAGGTAATCCGAGTATATGACACAGATGAAGGTGCTACACGTCGTACGGCGTGGGTCCCTGCGCGGTGGACCCCAGACATCTAAAGACTCTGGTAGCTACAAGTTACCCAAAGGGGTAACGTCGCAACAACCGACTGCAGTATGCGAGACGCCGCCTACTCTCGTCAAGCGTAATGTCCAAGCTAAGTCGGAAAGTAAGATAAGGATGAAGAGATATGCAAATGATCTCAGACATCGAGAGATTCGTTGAGACAGTCCAAACTTAAGGAGAACACGGTCGAGTGAGACACGACGGTGCTACAGCGTCGTCGAGCGCTCTATACGTTGGTAACCTGGTGAAAAGTCAATATCAACAGCTCTGAGTCAGAAGATGCTTTCCGTACCTTCAATATCCTTCTGGAATAGTCCTCGTTATCAGCAATGCTGCCATTGCTCGCTCTTCGGTTCATGAATTCTGGATCCAATCGGGAATCTGTCATCGATGAGTTGCTGGTGTGGGGCTTCCCGCCGGCAGTAAATGAATTTATGGCAGCGTTGCGACGATAGTCCTCCTCGATCTGCTGTCGCCGTTTCCGTCGCAAGAACAGCACAACTCCTCCGATGATCGCAGCAAGCACGAGTACGCCAACGACCACACCGACCGCGATCCCAGTCGTGTTGGGACCACTGCTCTTCTTCGGAGCAGCACTGTTGCTTGCAGTGACGAGAACAGTTTGAGCGGCCGACGTTTTCTCGGGAATTGGAGTGGATGATGTTGTGCTCGTGACCGATGATGAGCTTGATGATGAGGCAGGGTCATAATTTTTGACATGGTTCAGCGTTGTGCCGGTGAGAGTGATCCACCACAATGAATCTCCACCGCCTGTATTGCCATGTCAACAGCTGTAAGTATTGACTGTAGCGGGTGACAACTTACAATGGTCCGTTTTTATTCCAGAGCAAGGCGTGTCACACGACGAGTTGGACACTTGCGCGTCTTCAGGTGGGATCAGATCGCCACACCAGCAGTTTGTCCCATCCACGAGACCCAAAACGGGCTTATCGAGCATAGTGCAAATAAGCTGACAGTTTCCCAGAGATTGGAATTGATAAGATCCATGGTCTTCCAACGGGACAGCAGTCGAAAAGCACCCAATTTCTGTAAACGCACTCGCAACAACGCTGACAGTAGGTGTTGGTATGGAGACGATGGAGGAGGAGGAACTCTCAGCCGACGCCATCGAGAATATCGCGGCCGCCGAAAGAGCGTACACGACTCTTGCTGATATCATGATTAAGATATTGGTGGTGTGGGTGCTCGATGAAGCACGACTTGGGATGGCCCGTCACCTAGCCCGAGGCCACGCCAGCCAGGTGTCTGCTGGTGTTGATGTTGTCCGCGTATGGTACCGTTGGTCTAAACTGACACGAGTGGACGCATGAATTTTCCTCGTAAGTGATACACTGTTGGTTCGGGTCGACGAATCGGTAACGGTGTGTGCGGTAGCGATAGGACTCTCGACGACGATAGCGAAGGACGGTCGTGATGCTGCGTTGTCTGGCGGTAAAGCAGGCCCGGGTTGCTGGCTTCGATGCTGGTCAGTGAAGGACTCGCTCAACGAGATCCAAGACTGCCGACTTCGAAACACGAAGCGTTGGGATGTCGGCTTGGGAGAGGCCCTGGAATGCAGTGAAACGCGTTTTGACCCCTTCTTCTCCTGGCGAGGACAGCAGTGTTCACGCAAAAGGAATGTATCGACGAGCGATGTCAGATCGAACGTCAGGTCGAACGTCAGGTGCAAAAGACGAACTGCAGCGAGCGTGGTGTCGAAGACGACAAACGATAAAGACGGATGATGATGGACGAACAGAGGCTTGGGCTGAGGAGCGGACCGGCAGACTCAGGAGAGCGAGTGCGCGGACACGAGTTCTTGGTAAATGAAGCTGCATGGGCCACCTGCCGAGCAGCTGCAGCTGGATAGGGCAAGTGCGCGAAAGCCGGTGGGCCGGTTCTATCGCATCGGGCATGGCCATCTATCGCTGATTGCGTGCCATGCCTCTATTAATATGGCGCTGAGTCTGTTAGCAGCGCTGTCGAGTCCAGTCCCGCAGCAGAGGGCCTCCTTGAGCGCAGTGTGTGCAGGCGACAGGCGTCACGACACACCAGCGGCCGGACAAGACGTGGACACGTCGTGGGACTTGTCAGGAACCAGGCCAGGTCCACCAACCAGTGCGAAGCGGTACCTGGGGCCACTGACGGCTGGACCGGGGGCCCTCGACCGCTCGGCGCACCACATCTGCCACTTGTTTCACCCGGCAGCGCCCTGCCAGCGCCTGCGTGCCGCTTGTTGGCACTCGGCGCTGATGCTTTACATAAACCTCCTCTTCCCAAGCGCGTTTGCTCGCGGCTGCTGGCTGCGCATGCTTGAGCACGGTAGAGCGACCAGAAGCAGATGCACATAGATTCGGTGCATCGCGTGAGCAGCTTGTGCGTGCTTCGAAGGTTGCTACCACCGATGCCAGCGGACGATTACACGTGTCTCCTCCGGTCGCAGTTGATGTCGTGAAGCTGATGTGAGCCCTGGAGCGGCATGCGACTGGGCAGATCGCTCCAGAGCGCGGTGGAGATTGCTTGAATCACGTGACCCACTGTTGCTGGATCGAGATGTCAGTTGCCCGAGCCCAAGAACAGCCAGCGTACGGATGCTGGAGACAGCCTGAAGTGTGGCAGAGCAAAGCCCGAGCCGTGGAGACAGCCCGCGAGCCGGTGCATTGGGCTTGGGTTTGGACTCCCACAAAGTCTGCTCGGTGTTGCTTGTTGCTTCCAAGCCCAAGGTTGTTGCTCCCGAGGTCGTGCATGTGTGCGCTGGCTGACTAACATTCCCAATGGGGACAGCTCGACCAACCTCTGCCTTGGAAAGTCACCACCAATGCCTCGCGACGCTTGATGCAACGCTCACCCGCTGTCTGCCGACGAGCAGCACGTCCTGTACCATCCGCACCGCAGCCCTTTGTCTGGATCTCCGACGATGCTCTTTCGGACGCCCTGCGCAGATTTTCGCGCTTCGGATGCGTGCAGCAAAGACGACCTGGCAGCCATGTGCCGGGGCCATTGGAGGCCAGGCGGCGGGCAGTCAGACGTCGCATGACTGTGCAAGCTCATGCTCCTCTCAATGAAGCTCTTCCATGGGCACCCAACTTTACAGCATGGTTCCGTGGCCGATCTCGTAGAGAACCAGATTGGCGATACGAAGCACCGGCACCTCCGGTGTCTGTAGACCCATTGGCTAATTGTACGTCTGCGTCGCGTTCGCGCCTGATCGAAAACTTATGATCATGAGTAGCAGCCACTCCTCCAGACGTTGATAAGGCTTTCGAACGCCGTGGTGTACCCCAGCTCGATAGCCTCTTCTCAGCGAGAGAGGATAGATCCTCCCTCTCCTCGGCAGAGACGACACTCGCGCACTGGATGAAGGCGGACGACAGATCTTCGAGAAGGGATGTGGTGGCAGAGGCCCAGAAGACAATCGACAAGACAGTCTACTCAAACGAGTCAGATGCAGACATAGGACAGGTGGGGACGGGGACCGAATCTTTGGACTACGCACAAACATTACGAGCGAGCAGTGGCTCAACGCGATGTCAGGAGCCCACACGGGGAAATGCTTCAACTCCGGACCCATATCTGGTTGAAGGAATGCAACAGTCGAGCGATCGTGCGAAAAAGCGATCGAGAAAATGTGCCCATATATTGCTGCGGCGTGACGCCGTGGGTCACCCTAGCGAACGCTATTTCGTGGAGCTGTTTCCAGCGGCACAGCCGCAAGGTTCATCTGAAGGGCGGCGGTTTCTTTTGCTTTTGCGAGAGCTTGATACCATTCCAAAAGCCCAGGATGCAAACTGGGTCATGGCAGCATTCGATGCCCTCCTGTACTACATACAGTGGAAGACCAAAAGGGAAATCCCCAGGGACATACTCAGACAAGATGCACGCGTAGGGTCCAGAACAGCGGCCGCAATCATGCCTCGATTCGTGGCAAGCCTTCTATCTTTCATGCGCCAACATTCCATTCCATATAACAAGGTCGCAGAGTTATCTTTGCAACTTGCGTACGTCCGAGGGGGCTATTCGATGGTCTTGAACCTCTTGCGAACACTGTTAGAGGAGGGCATAAATGTGGCCAATCTGTCCTTCCTGCAGCGCCTGCTCTTTCGAGCAGTCGACGGGACCCCAGCAACTGTACAAGATCTCTCAGCATACGATCGTCAGACTCACGCGCGGCTCGACCTAATCGTGCAAGCAGTTAAAGACTTGGAAGCTGTTCAGAAGCGATCCCAATCCTCAGCGCCAGCTAGGGTATCCCACGCGTTGGAAGCGCGGGTCAAGTTCCAATTCATCCTGCGTGGTGCCCTTGATGCTCGCATCCTTCCGTCGTCGTATACCGTCAGTTCAATCGACTCCCTATTCCTGCAACGATCAATCGTCATCGATAATCTTGTTCACCAATACTCCTTGCTCCTGCCGCAGCGTCCGAACCAAACGCGGCGCTCGATCCAGTACCTCCTGAAGTACCTCCACGATCAGCATTTACCCGTGACTTCCTCCTTCGTCAAATCCGTTGTTCGTGGATGCATCATTCGGCCCATGGCCGACGGGACATTTGTCGATGCCTGCAGTCTAATCTGGGTCCTTCGAAAAGTCGCTGAGGTCGAAGGACCAGCTGCAGCAAGAAGACTCGAACACACCTTCTGGAAATGGAGGGGCGAACTCATTGAAGATGCTCATCAGAAAACTGGAGGCAGCAAACGACAAGGCAAGGCGCGAATAAATCAGGTAAAACGTCTTGGGCTATAAAAGACAGAATCCGGGTCGAGTTACGTTGTGAGATACCCACTATACCCATCATCCTGAACAAATTAAACGAAGATATCTTCTCCGTGAACACACGACTACCGTTCACATTTGCGACTGCTTCATCGTCTCCCAGTCGCTCCTCGTCAACCCAAACATATGCAAATCCCTCACCTCGCCATGCTTCTCCACATGCCCCTTCATAACCCCTTCTTCCGCATACCCACATCTCTTCAACGCCCTCATACTCGCCTCATTCCCGCTGAATACTCCCGCCCACAACCGCCGCCATATCTCCGCCTTCTCGCAGAACACATAGTCGGTAAAAGCACGCAAGGCCTCCGTTACATATCCCTGTCCCCAATATTTCTCTGCAACCCAATACCCGATTTCAGCAGTATGGCTCTGGACATCGGCACCCGGCTTGAGCCCTATGGCGCCCATGACGATTGTAGGCGTGTCGTGCAGCGTTAAGACGTAGTTGGGGAGGTTCTGGGTGAGGTTTGTGCTGATCCATACCGAGGCGTGCTGTAACGTGTACGGGTGCGCAAAGGCTAGTGACATGTACTTTGTGATGGAGCTAGGGGCACAGGCGCGCTGCATGCTGGGCGCGTCTTGAGGGTGCATGGGTCGGATTCGAAGGCGTGGAGTGGTGAGGATGGGAGGTGGGAGGGGCGTGGTGGGGTCTAGGGTATCGAGTTGAGAGGACATTATTTCAGGGTGGGCGGGCGTAGAGTGGATTTGTGAGGGGATGGGAGGTGTTACTGGTTCCGTAGCCATGATGGGGGAAAGTTCGGTTTGCTCGAGGTGGGCGAGGGTAACGGTAGATGTGTGATTTGTTCTCATACAGTCTTGAAGGTAATGTAGGAAAACCGAGGCTTGCTACCTCTCCTTATATGAAAGTCCTGCTCATGTTGAGTCACAACGAGGCTGTGGTGAACTTAATGAGTCAATATGGGCTTCAGTGAGTGGTACGGCTGGAACACCTTCCTAATGGAGATACAAGTTGAACACACATAGTATCAATAGGATAAGACTTCGACCAGTGCTCAAACTGGTAGGTGACCTCATCTGAGCTTTGGTTCGTATGCCGCGATGTGGGATGACTTGGTGTTGAGTGGCCCGTGCATAATGTACTTCTAGCGTATCGATAACGACGCGCTTCGCGTCCTACCGCGCAGCTTCACGAACTAAGAGCCTCCTTCATTTCTATACCACATATTGTGGAGGATGTCTTCGTCTTGGACAGTTAGGTACATTCACCTCGGAAATGACCGCCACCCAGCTAATCAATTACAGAAAGCCAATCAGGACGTATGCGCGACAAAATAAACACTCTTTGCACGACGATGAACCACCACCTAAGCGGAGACGCGTCGATGCAACGATAGAAGCAGTGAAAGAAGAATCACCAGAGTCTGCGACAACGCCGATACCTACCATCAGTTCGGACCCATTAGTTTCATCATCAAGCCCGGCGGAATCACCCGCCATCTATTCAGACGAGCCGCTGAAATCGACACCACCGTCGTCTCCCTTGCTCCCAAAGTCCTCACCTCCTGTGCGAACCAGGCGGCCAATGTTCTCCTTTTTCAAAAGACAACAACAGAAAAGACCAAGCGCTGCCGGCCCTCTCGCGGAACGAAGCAATAATGTCTTCCAACCACCAAATAGACCCACGAAGCAGAAGAATCTAGTGCAGATGCAGCTCGACCTCGTGAGCGATATACGAAAAACTTGCGAAGTCTGCGGGATGCAGTATGTCCCATCCAACACCGAAGATGCAGCATTGCATCGGAAATACCATGCTATGAACGCTGGAGGTGTCGATTTTACAAAGGCCGTGGTCGAGAAGCTCAAGCGGAATCAAGTGTGGGCTGGGGGTGACGGAAGCTTCGTTGCTGTCATAGGGCGCAAAGACACGCTTGCGCTGCGGAACAAGGCGTCTGACCTGCTGAAAGTCGTCAACACGGAGCTTGCGGCAGTGCCCATCCTGGATGTACAACTGTGGAGTCAGATACGCACGTCAGTATTGGCGAGCGCCACATCGCTGCTTGAAAAGGTGCAAACGGCCGCGAAGGGAAAACACCCATGCTCCACTAGCGACAGATACAAGGCATACCTCTACATTCGGGGCCAGAAGTGTGTCGGGGCGTGCCTGGCGGAACGGATCCAGGAGGCTTATGAGGTGGTGGACCAGGATGACGCGTCGAAGCGTAGTGAGCAGGCCCCTGCCGAGTCTCAGAGCTCTTCCATCTCCATCGGCACAGTTCCGAAGCCTGCAATACTTGGCATTTCGCGCATTTGGACGAGTAACCTGCATAGGAAACATGGCATAGCCACTAGGCTCCTGGATTCCGCGCGGTCCGATTTCCTGTACGGAATGACCGTGGAGAAGGACAAAGTGGCCTTCAGTCAGCCTACGGAAAGCGGAGGTAAGCTAGCAAGGAAATGGTTCGAACGACGAGCAGGCTGGTTGGTATATATGGATTGATGTACTGCACAGTAGGTGGTTACTGTGTAGCGGCGGTGCGGATAGTCGAGTCGGCTAGGACTAGATGTTGACATGATGCACGTATAGTTATTGCTATGGAGAGCATCGGATGAAGATACCATTCATAGTGTTAGGACGAAAGAATCATCATCATTATCACCAAGATCCATTCACTAAGCTAAGCTGCGGGATAGCACTGGAGTGCCTGGAGCCAAGACATTGCGGTTAGTGGGGGTGCATGTGTTTGCTGGCGCAGATCTCGCACGAACGTCGGTGCTGATCTTCTGTAGACGCTCACAACGACGACTTCACTCCCTCACGGCCCAGCTCGCTCCTGCTGCTGTCGTTTGGCTTCTTCATGTAGATAGTACAATGCATTGTTTCTAGTTCTCATCATGTCCGGGAACCCCTTCCGCGCGTCCCTCTCTCACAATCCCGCGGCCTCCGCTCCAGCTGCGCCTATAAGCTTTGCCGATGTGGATGACCGTACAGTGGAAGGAGTATCACAGGAGTTCGACGCAGGTATACCTGATGCACCTGGTGTCTCGGCTGCAAAAGAGTCTCGAATAATAGTACTGTAGGGACTGTCACCCCGCCGAGACCCGCGAAGACAAAGAAATCCGTCCGCATAGAGTCGCCAGCGTCCTCACCACCGCAACCGGTTTTCCAGAATGTAGATGAATCACTTCTGCGGAACCCAAATATCGGCAGACATGTCAATTCCCCGCCCCTCAGATCCCCCACTGCCTTTCCGTACACGTTGGACGACCGACCATCAGCAGAACCGTTCAGTGGAGGACGTGCTGAAGACGATGTGTATAGCACTCGAAGGTCGCTGGGGATCACACGGAAGGACTCGGACATGCTGAGAGAGCTGCAGCAGTCTCCTACCGGAGTCCCTGCGAATCCATTTTCAAGGACATTGGCTACCATCGAACCCATAGATACCGGCGCGCAGCAGGCTTATGCGCTCGGGCAGACAAGAGGTGCGTTTAGCTTGCGTTTATCTTACTACAATCCTCCCATGAGCATGACAATATTTCTATAGTATCATCATAGCATGCACTTCTCGTGTTGGTACTGTAGTTCTAATAGTAGTGTCAAATAGATCGCCTCGCTACGGAGAAGCCGGGATTGGGTTCGAAAGGGAATCTAGATGTCGAGAGCTTCAAGAATCTGCTTATGAAGGGTATCTCCAGCCCTTCAAGTTCTGGTCAATCTCTGCAAACCGCAACCGCGCCACACCCATTAGCTCCTTCCGTCTTCGAGAGCAGCAGCAGCACTGACACCTCATCGATCTCGCGACAGTCAATCTTTGAACCTGTCCAGGACACTCACGTGGACACACCCCGAACATCTTACGAAATGGCCGAATCGGATGACGATACGGTGGGACTAGTATCAGATGTGAGGAAGCCTGAAAAGAGGAAGCCACCACCAGCTCCGAAGCATCGTCACGGCAAACTCGTAACCGCTAGGACACCGCAGACTGTGGCCTTTTCAGAGTTCTCTGCAACACCTCCGGCTGCATCACCGGTGTCGAGGGACAGGGCTAGTTCCGATCTCAACAAGCCACTTCCGCCCACTCCACCAGTCATTGCTCCACCCCTCCATATTGTTTCGCACGATATCTCCACAGATAAATCTTTACCATCGGAAAGTAAACCGATCGAGACCCCCAGTCTCCCCGATATTCCAACGCCCCAGAAGAAGACGCCTCCTCCCGTTCCGCTAGTGCGTAGGCAGAGTCAACTCCGTACATCGGCTGCCAGCACCAGATCTCGGAGTAATTCAAATCTCACAATGACTTCTCAACACTCAATAGATGTTCCACTTTTGAGTCCCAGCTTTTCACACGAACCGACCTCGTCGCCATCCACCAACAAGTCACCTCCACCGCCTCCTCCAGCACGACGCCATGGTGCATCTTTGACTGGGTCCAACACACCAAGCGCAAACACGTCCACTACCGATCTCACATCCTCCATAGGCGTGCGGCGGAGCAATACAGTCTCATCACCCAACCCTCCTTCACGCAGGACCACGTTCTCATCCCCTCCCCCATCGCCGGTACCCGGGACGTCTAGTCGGAACAATCCGCGCTCAGTCTCGAATGAAAGTGCTACCATGGCTCCGCCTCCTCCACCGCCACCTCGACGCCGGCAATCCGGTCGGTCAAGTCTAGACAAAGAGCGACCACTTCCTCCCTCATCTTCACCCACAGAGAGCCGCAGGACGAGTCTGGAGAACAAGAGGAGTAGCTTCGATGGCCGGCGGAGGACGAGCCTTGCGAGCGAGAGTTCGCTGAGGCATGAATATGCCCCATCCTCCGAGAACGAACATGTCCTCTATTCCCCGAAGGAGGAGGTTGAGGAGCCGTTGAGCCTCGAGCCCGTTATGATGACGAAGAGCGACTCCTCAAACATTCTAGATGACATGGACAAGTTCCAGCGGGAGATTGATGAGCTGAGACAGCGGTATAAGCCGGAGTAGCTGATGTACATTTGAAGACGAGGAAGGCTGATATAAACGTAGAGCATGCACAGCAATATTGTACTGTCGAGTACGAGTGTCATGCGGCGGGTCTTAGCGGCGTTCGAGTTGAGCTCTACTACGACATGGGCGAGCATGAACAGGTTTATGCGGCGTCTTCAGATGGAATCGGGCGGCGCAGCGCACTTGGGCATGCAGCATTTGGAGCCATTACTACACTTCTACATAGATACATTTCACAACACATATCCAGACTCTACCATCTTGTTCCACCCAGCCTACCATAATCATCACACCCTCCCCTCCCCAACCGCCTCATCCCCCTTTCTACCTTCCAGAATCTGATCCACAAGCCCAAACTCCAACGCCTCCTGCGCGTCCATGAAATAATCCCTCTCCATGGCCTTTTCAATCTCCTCGAGACTCTTCTCCTTGGTCAAATGCCGCTGGTAAATGCGATTCAGCTTCTCCCGCGTCCGCAATATCTCTTTCGCGTGGATCGCAATGTCCGCCGCCGTCCCCATGTACCCGCCGCTCGGCTGGTGAATCATAACACTCGCATGCGGCAAGCAAAACCGCTGCCCCTTCGCGCCGCCGCACAGCAACAGACTACCCATAGACGCGGCCTGGCCCATGCATATCGTAGTCACAGGCGACTTTATATACGTCATTGTATCATAAATCGCGAGGCCCGCTGTTACAGAGCCGCCGGGGCTGTTTATGTACAGCGAGATGGGCTTCTCGGGCGCGTCGGCTTCGAGGAAGATGAGCTGCGCGACGATGTTGGAGGACGTGGTGCTGTCGACTTCGCCCATTAGACACACGATCCGCTCCTTCAGCAGCCGCGAGTAGATGTCTTGCGTGTGCCAGCCGCCGGCGATGGTGTCGGTTACGTAGGGCGTGGGCGTCCAGGATGTTTGGGGGGATGCGCGGGTTTGGGGGGGCTGGGATAAGGGGAGGAAGGGTGTTGTTGATGTGGATATTGGTCTTGAGATTGGGTGTTGGAGGGTTGGTATACGGCGCGAGGCATGGCTGGTAGAGCTCGGTCGGGCGCGCGCGATTGAGGGGAGAATTCTTCGTATGGGGAGGGACATGGTGTGCGGAGGTGGTGCGGAGGTGTCTGCGGGAGAGCTGTGAGCTCCCGACGACGGTCGGGGATTCGAGTGAGGGCTCTCTGACTAGGTCTTGGAGCCTCGGCGATTGGCTTGGAAGTAATTGGTCCTGGCGAAGAAGTTTGGCGTCTTGGGTGTAGTAGCGACTCGGTCTCAATGCAGTCTCCCGCTGTCGAGGGACATTGGAAAGCTCGAATGCCAAGACGCTAGGATCTTGTGATGCTCAGAAGATTATTCGGAACATGCGTTGTCAATTGTGGTAAGAGCTGTGGAACATCAGCAAGGTCGGTACACAGTCTTCGTCTGGCAGGTCCGTTGTAAATACTAATTAGTGTAGGGACTCTATAGCTTCCTCTTCTCCTTGCTAACCATCGCAAGCTCCGCATGCTGCTCGACGACCCAAGCGCAACCAAATCCTACCTATGCCCGGCGGCTCACTGCGACGCCTGAGGATAACCTGCCACCGTATAAGATATTCTGCAGGCGCACAATGTCGCTCGTACTCTACCGGCATCTTGCGGGGCGAACAATTGGGTCCTATCCGCGAAGATGACCACCAGAGCTACCGAGTCCGCAAATCCGGCAAGCTTCTGCCGCTACCACCCATACTCGATCCTATAGTCGTGGAAGAGCGAACTCGGTGGGAACAACCCAAAGCACAACCCAACGTGTCAGCCTTCACGCCCTTCCAAAAGAAACTCTGGGAGAATCCGTACGGTAGGAATTTCACCATCCCATCTAGCGCGTTGGCGATGTATAATTGACACCCACCACAGCGCACGCCCTAGCCTCTCCAGTCCGCCTCTGCAGAGCCA
The DNA here is from genome assembly GCA_010405375.1 of Lophiostoma macrostomum CBS 122681. Taxonomy (NCBI): domain Eukaryota; kingdom Fungi; phylum Ascomycota; class Dothideomycetes; order Pleosporales; family Lophiostomataceae; genus Lophiostoma; species Lophiostoma macrostomum. The sequence continues at coordinate 63,083 of MU004318.1, read as the reverse complement.
CATCCGTCTTACTCCCCAGCGCGTTCTTCATCTCCCTGCATCCGCGCCTGCACCCCGAGACCTCGGACCTATGGCTCCTCCCCGTGGATCTCACGACGGCGAGTAAGCATCTGGGAGTGCCCTACAGGTTCCTCGCCCGGCAGCCCATCGTGCAGCAATTGGGGCGCAAGAAGCGATGGCGCTCCGGCATATACTCACGGTTTCTCGAGAAGCTGGGAGGCAAGGCGGTGGCGCGCATGGTGTGGCGCGAGGACATGCCGGAGCTCATCCTCTCGCTGATGCGGAAGAATCTCATGGACAAGCTGCGCTGGTATTTCAAGAAGTATGGACAATTGCAGGCGTGTCCTAGCCCGAGACCGGAGGATATCGAGGGTGTGGAGAATGTCTCGTGTGTTTTGTTCTTTGGCTCGCTGAAGACGGCTGCGGATGAGACACAGGTTCAATGTGAAGAGATTGTTCGCGCTGTTGAGAAGTGTTCTTTTGCTTATGCTACAAGGGAAGATGACAATATCGACCCGCACAAGGCAAAGCGCGTCACGCATAAGCCTCCGAACTGGTGGGAGGGACCGTTGGTGCCGCAACTCCAACCTAGACTCAGGTTCCCGCCTTTGGAGTTCAAGACGACGGATTGGAGAGGCGCGAAGGTCGCCGTGTACAGTCTGGCTGATCTACTTGGTGAGGAGCGAGTGGGTGAGCTTGTTAAAGGGTCGAAATATGAGCAGGAGCGATGCGTGGTTGTGAAGAGGGCTCGACATAATATTTCACTGCAACTTCAGCTCATGCAGCTGCAAGCCTATACTACGAAGCCGGGGCTGTAGACAGGAGGTGCTTTCCTAGCGTTCGTCTAGCTGAGACAGTTCTGGTCATGGATGGACACATATTCTTGGCGAAGCTGTAGCTGTAGCTGTGTACCTTCTCACCTGTTACGTGTACTATATCTATGTAGCAAAGTGAAGGGAGTCACGAATACAATCCTGACGTACATACGAGAATGGGGAACGGGAAAGACTACAAATGTACTCAGTGTACAACATGCGCATAATGTCCATCTACCATCACCACACGCTCTCTGAGGTCCCAAGCGCACCCGTCCTGTTGAGATGCAGGTATACCGCGAGCAGACATGGAATGCGGAAAGCAAGGCATTTCTTACTGTGGTACTGCTCGATCCCACCAGTTTTGCGACATACATGTTCGAGTCTCTGGAATGGCTACTCGAACGTTGTCACTCATTACTGCTGACCTAGGGCTGACTGAGTGAGAACACGGATTCATCATGCAGAGCCATACGCACCATATCTCGATTCTCCTGTCCTATCCTATCCCAGCATGCTGCCATGCTATACTCAACTATTCTATCCTGTCCCATCCTGCCATACGAATACAACGAGGCCCCCTACCCAGTCCAGTCCCATTCGAACACAAGACTCAAACAGTCCCAGATATCGTCTCAGTCACTCTTGCAGGAAGAAGAATACAAACATGAAGACTCTTGCACAAAGTCCAGCCCGCAGGCTCCAACCCATCAACGCCACGCCAGACAGACAGATCTGTTCGTTCCAAGAACAGTGGTATAAACGCCAGTTCAACCCAAGTTGAGTTTGAAAACGCCGAGAGATGCTTCCTAATCAGGGCTCGGAAACGCAAAATGAGAATGAGGATCGCGGGAGTATTGCGGTCCGGAAATGTCGTGGTATTGTACAACTGGAATATCGCCTCCTATTCAATGTTCAATGGGTAATGGGAAATGTCGTTGCGCCAAGGGCGGTCGTATGCGATGGTGCGGTGATGTAATTATAGATCCAGACCGCTGACCTGATAGAATAGCAAGTATGCCTCTGCTCCCAGCACCTCCGCCTCGCTGGCTTTTACCACTTTGCTGTCGTCAAAGCTGAACCAGTCGTTTCCTTCTCTTGAGTAGCTGACGTAGTGGCCGCTGTCAATCTTGCCCTTGTGCACGATGACCGAGGACAGCTCGTACGAGAGGCTGTTCGCGGGCGTGTTCATGTTGTAGTTTGTATTTATGGGAGGGGCGTTTTTCGAGCCTTTTGTTTGCGTGGACTTGTGTTTTGTCGTGTAGGGGAAGAGGTCGAGTTTCATAGGGAATGAGATGCGGGTCTCGATTTTCGAGGACGTGGATTTGCTGTGCTCGAAGCGCTGCAGTCGATAAATTAGCTGTGTGTGTGATTGAGCGAAAGCAACGCGTGCTGACCTTGAGATGAATTGGGAGAACCGGCGGCAGCTGCTTGATGCTCAATTGCTTCGTCGCGTTTTGCCTCTCTTTGCAACTGTGACATGTGTAGTCTTCAGCCGCTAGTTTCTCCCGACTGGTAAACCGCTCGAGACAGCCCCGCAGGTCCAGCCCTGCCCCGTCGTTCTCATCTAGTTTTCGCTTTTTGCCTTGATTTCGCACGTCTAAGCTCAAGTCCATGTACGGATCAAGTGCCGTAGTAGTGTTCCTGCATTTGTCGCATGTGACGGTGCTCGTGAGCTTTCCGTAAAAGGTCTCGTGCACGATGCAGGTACAATCGTCTTCGGAAGAGCCGCCGTTTTGGAGGTGGAGGGTGTTGAGCATGAACTGCATGTACTCGTGTGCGTCTTGCTGTTGGTAACCCGCGAGCGCCTACGGGATGTCAGCACGACTTTGCCACAGCTCACCACCACAGCTGACGCTTCATACCTCGCCGGCTAGCCAGCTCCCCATGAGCATGTTCACTGCGCCGAATCCCTCTGTCTTTTCAGTAGAGTAGAATTCGACAAACATCTCATCCATGGCGCAGCTCACACAGCCTTCCTTGCTACAGTCCTCCTTCCGATGGCCCTCGGAGAGGTAGAAATTCCGTATAAAAGGATTGTGTAGCAATGTCTGCAGAACAACGCTCATAAAACACGTCTGTCCCATGTTGTAGAGGCCGCGGAGACCGATGGCTCGACAGGGCAGGAAGGTGGAGTTGTTGATGATGAGCTTGTGGTCTTCGGCGCTGGTCGTGTCCTCGAATTTGCGCTTTTTGCCTGCAACTGTCGTGAGCACGCGACGTTCGCTACAAGCATGTAGACGGCATGTCGTACCTTTCTGAAGCCGCCGAACCTCCAAGTCGGGGTCATAGATGAAGTCCTGGCAGTGGCCGCAGTATATGTGCCCATTCCGCGATTCCACCGCTGCACCTCAGTTAGCCATATGCCCCTGGTGCTTGTCGTGCGGCAACCCACAGAAGCAGTGCATCTTCGTCTCGACATGCTGGTCGCGGCCGTCTTCGGTGGTCACCAGCGGGCACTGCAGACAGAGGTAGAGCGGCCGCAGACTGACAACGGCCCGGCCGTCGCTCGCGCTCTTGTACGTCTGCGTAATCACGCTCGGCTGCTCGTGGATCTTCTGCAGGGCGCTCTTGTAGCTGGCGAGCGTCTGCTTGCGGGCGTTTTCGAGCAGGTCTCGCAGGTGCTCTGGGGTCATGTCAGCCGTGGTGATGTGTATGAAGCTCCATGAAGAACGCACCGCAGCCATAGCCCACGTGCGCCATCTGGCTGCTGGGCACGATGGCGCCTTTGGAGTTCTTGACGATCTTGGGCGAGGCCAGCGGCCCAGCCTTTGGGGGAGCAACCGCGATGGTGTCCATGGCGAGTGCTGCGTGCTGCGTGCGGGCGGGCGGGCGGAGGCAGGTAGGTCGTCTACATGGTTTGCCCAGCAGCAACGGAATGCAGAAGGTGCGGCGCGCAGAGTTGTTCTCCTCTTGCGTAGACTTCTTCAACGGCGGACCGTCAGATGTTCAAGCCCTGGCTATTCTGGGAAGGCTCGCTGGGCGTTCGGATGCACCTGCATGAAGCCAATCGCGACGTCGGATAAAATGCGCCACTAGCGGATCTCCCGTGGCCCCACTCGTCCCGATTCTCTCACGCGTTACCGGGAACTTGCAGCCAGTCAACAACCGACCCCCAGCCGTGTTTCAGCTTAGTGTCCGTTGCAGAATTCAATGTGCGGTGTGACCGGTGATTAGTCTGCGCCAGATGTTAATCAAGCGATATCGTTGAGCTCGCTTGAGAGGACGCTTGAAATCTGTATCAGTCTTATCTTAAGCATAATGATTTTGTATTTGCAACAAACTTCTCAATTATCCTACGACAACGTGCCAGAGTGGTTAATGGGTATGACTCGAACGCCTCGGCTACTAGATATCATATGGCTTCGGCCGCACAGGTTCGGTACGTTCGACTCTCAATGCGATCACTTAATTTCATCACTAACATCACTTGCAGAATCCTGTCGTTGTCGCATAACATTAATTTTTTGCCTTTTGAGTGTCATCCGCCATTGCAATTTTCTTTTGCGGTTTGTTCAAACACTAGTACTATGGTAGCTTACCGTGCTACGTCTTTCTTTTCGTCCTTATCTGCCGATACAGGTTATTCTTTGAGAATGGTGTTGAATGCTTGTAGTGTCTAAGCTATCATATACTTGTCACTTCTCATGCTACAACTACAACTAACTAGACGATAAACCGTAGGAAATTGGAATCTACAAACTCTATATAGCCGTCATGCTTGTAATCAGTCACTATGCGGTACACCAAAGCATCTATAGAGTGCACGCTTAGCTGAATCTTCACCTCATGTCAAATGCACATGAAAGAGGTCTATAGCCCTAGCTTCTGCGTCTTCAAATGAAGAGCTACGATGGATTTGACCCAGAAATTGTTGAAGAGCCCTTATGAACTCTCGAGGATCGATAAAACTCAGAACATTTCCGATGCTCACTCACCTCGCATCAGAGACAATGCAAGCTTGAGGGTGTAGATTTCCGTGACTACTTTTAATGTCTGAGATTATCCCGGTATCATGAGACGCAGGATTAAGAACGAACTGGAATGACACGGCACTTCAGTCATCGCAAGAATCTCATCGTTAAGGGATGTCTTGTAGTTGCAGGTGTATTAGGTACAGGATACCTGGTCAAAAAGTCCTAGATCAACATCTACATATCGAGCTTCCACCTGTTCAGCTCTTGCCGCTACCGACCCTCCGGTAGCGTTGATGTCGACACAGATTTGGCCTCGCCGGCGCGTTGACCCTCGGTGATTGTATCCTTCGGTCCAGCTACAGCGACAGTACGCATCGGCTGTATGATTGTGTCAACCAAACTAGGTCTCTGCGCAGTGGGGTCCAGAAGGTCAGCCACGTTGTCCGAATCCCTGGTAACGACCGTAACAGATCCCGAACCTGATGGACCAGGATGTGAGCTCTTGGTTTCAGAGTCTGCGAACGCTTTTCCATGGTCTGCCACACTTCGTTCATCCACTTCCTGTTGAGTGAGCTCGTACCACTCCAAGCTATTTTGAGTATTATGATGATCCGGTCCAAGTGTCTTGCATTCGCCCTCGTAGGCCCGCTTGAAGAGAGGTAGAGCATCTTCATACCGATGCTGCTTGTAAAGCGCCAATCCGAGATTGAAGACACTCGATAGGGTGTCAGGGTGCTCTTGTCCTAAAACTTCTTCCCATAGTACTAGCGTCTCTCGATGCATTGTTTCCGCCTCCGCGTGCCTTTCCTGCTTGCTCAGTACTCCTGCTAGGTTGGTCTTGCTAAACAGCGTGTCTAGATGTTTCTTCCCTAGTATCTTCTCCCGCAAAGCTAGCGTTTTTCGTAACATTAGCTCGGCGCCTGAGTATTTTCCTTGCTTGTCCAGTATCACTGCTAGATTATTCATGCTCAACAACGTATCTGGGTGCTCCCACCCCAGAGTCTCTAGTCTTAATGTTAGAACCTCACGATCCATCATTTCTGCTTCGCCATTCTTTTCCTGCAGGCTTAGTACCGTCGCTAGGTCAACCATGTTTGACAACGTGTCGGGATGCTTTTTGCCCAACTGTTGGGTCCATGAGGCTAGAACTTCCCAAAACAATTCCTCTGCCTCTTCGTACTTGCCCTGTTCAGTTAATGCCCCCCCTAACGTTGACAGACTGCTCAGCGTCTTTGGGTGCTTTCTTCCCAATACCGCTTCGCTACGTTCTAGGCACTTTCGAAAAGATATTTCTGAAGCTCTGTAACGTCCCAGCTCATATTCACAGATTCCTATTCGATACAACAGGCGCATTCTGTACTGTTCATAGTATGCTTCGGGCATGTCTGCCGCATGTATAGCGTGAGGAATATATTTTAACCAGACCTCTTTTGTGGCGTGATAGTCACCACTGTCTTTCGAATCAGGCAGTAGCACACGCAGATGTCTCAAAGTCCTTTTCATCCAGATATTGCATTTGTTATGTGCTTTCAGCCAACTCTGCATGGCCATATGGACAAGAGGATGAACATCGAATGCTTTGCGCGGATCGTCCGGACCATTTGTCTGTGTATCATGCTGAGGCTGTCGTTCGGATATGAATGCATAAGCTTTCAACGTGCCAATCGCTTTCAGCCGCTCCATTTCGGTGCCTTCTGTAGACAGCATTGTGACCGGTATGTCAGTGTTGGCTACACACGCCATGAAGGATAGATAAGCTGCCGCTAGTCCGTCGTTTCTCTGAATATGTTGGAAGGAGATGTACCACGTCGTGGCCACCGGGTTCTTCTGTTCAGGGTATCTGCCTTGATTTGCGAACTCTTCGCTGAGAAGCCGAATGGCATCTTGCTTGCTTTGCCTAAACAGAAACATATATCTCGAAAGCGTAATAGCCTGCGCGTTGATGAATGCTGTAGCCTGTACGAGCGCAAGAGCAAAGTAGGCTAACATGTCGAGAAATTCGCCAACAACATCACCATCTCGTAGCTCATGGTGATGTGCTGGTAGAAGACGACTATGGAGCATTGTCTTGGCCTCCATCTTCGTCAATTCGCCCAGCTCTACGGCGTTGCTATCAGCTAGCTTGATTGCGGCCTTAAGAGTACGTGTAGTGAAGATGATCGTGCCTCGGCGATTGAGTGGGAGGTAGTTGACGAGTGGGTCTGCGCTGCAGGCGTCTCCCCCGAACAGTACGCTTTCGTCATCTGCGTTGTCGATGATTAGAAGCCACTCCCCAAAGCCCTCATCGCTAAGCTTCATCTTGACAAGCTGCTTCACGTCCGCCTTATCATCGGCGATGCCTGGTATGCGTAGACGGATTCCAATCTCTCGGTAGGCCAGCTCGAAGCTTTCCTGGCTGACCGCTGGCACCCACAAGACAGCGCACGTAGGGTTCTTCTCCCTTACGCGATATGCCATCTCTAGAGCTAGGGCCGTCTTTCCACATCCACCGAGACCGTATACCGCAAGCCCATTACCACCTTTTGATGCTATGTGTTCTTCGAGTCGGTTGAGCTGGGAATCACGACCAGTGAAGGATTGTGGCCTCACGAATGGGACGACCCATGGACCTGGTCATATCAGTACATTGTATGGTGCGAAGTATATGAGAAGGATGTCATGTATTCGCCGCTATATCTCCATACCACTGGCGTGACAACTGATCTTCCGGGTTGTTGAGCGATAACTATGGTTCGGAGTAAAGTAGAGCTTGAACAGGCAATGCCCAGTACTCTGATGCTGCTTTACTACGTGTTTTCAAGCCAGAAGATCGATTGACACCAAGGTGACATACCACAGCGGCGGTATGATACTGCTGACACTAACCTTCCTTTATGCCTTCCATATCCTTGACCGCGCTAGGTTGGATCCTGCATAGGAGCTCTCTAGTAAAAGCCGCCGCTTTGCCTGCAGCGTATGATTGCCAAAGGTCACTCTTGTGAGAATCTGCGTAGTCAGATATGCCTCGTATGACAAGGCAGCGTCTATTGACCGCAACACCCGCCGCCTCCATCTCGATGCAGAGCGCTTCACCGCATCTCGCGCTGATACGGTCCCTCAATTCGGCATCCTGAATTACAGAATTGCCGGTGGCAACCCGACCTCGATGAAAGACCAACTCGTTTTTGTCCTCTTCGGCCCTTGGAGGCCGCTGAACTAGATGACTCTGATCGCAGGGAGCGCACCTGCTTGCATAACCGCCTTGATGGTGGTAGGTGGCTTGAAAGAGACGGTCGTGCTCGAGTCCCGGGTGCATGAACTTCTTATTCTGCTTGATATTTCGCAGACGTGCGAAGTGCTCGTCGAAGTGAGTCCGACCTAATTCGTAGTCTGACACGAGAATGCCGAGCGCGTTCACAAGCCTCCAATCTGGGTCTTGCATTGTGCCGACCATTTCGAAGGACCCGTCGACCTTTGCCCTTCCCCGGTCGTGGTAGACACAGGCAGGCTTCCCATCGCCAGGCCATCCCACAACGACATCTCCAAGATGAACATCTTCGAGCGGTTCGTCTGGGGTAACCGCCCGAGGGATCCCACCTCCAATACCAACAAGCACAGTCATCCTGATATTCGGAAAGGTCTTGAACATGGGCCCGGTCAGACGCCCAGCGTTGACATTGCCTGTCTCCCCGGGCGGGCAGGTCGCAATGACGACGGTATGGCCATTGATGATACCGCATACGTATGTGTTCTCGTCAAAGTGCGTTTCGTATGGAGGTGTCGGGTGTTCAGAGTCCAGCATCAGCCGCGCGGGCAGCAGCTCGAGGTCCGCGACGGCACATATCCATGCGACATGATAGTCCTCGCAGCGCAGTGGTCGGTCGCTGGATGCCATTCTCTAGCGCGAGGGAATCAAAGCAGCGCGCAAATATCGAAATGAAAGAAACGAAGTGAGGATGACCGGATCATTTCGAACGAGCGTGTTATCAGAGCCTCATTCTGCTCAGCCTGATCGGTTGCCTTCTCAGCCGCGTCGACTCTCCCAAAAGAGTTGTTGGCGTCTGCATGCGGCGCATGATTGGTCTGAACTGTCCTCTGAGAGACACAGATACGATACCTCCTCAAAACCTCTTCAAGTGCAGTTCTTTGAAGTACATGTTAGCTCTGAGTTCATGAATCTAATCGATGCGACAGCTAGGAGATGATGTACGCTAGCCTTCACCAGGAAATAAGTGGGGCATCTACTCTGGCGTCATCTATCTCAAAAAGGTCTGGTAACATTCTGAGACAACACGCAACACGCTCATGCTGAACTCGCTGGAACATTAGATACAAAGACCGAAAGCACGGCCGCATAAGCCGCAGAGATCGCCATCAACTCAAAGCTAGTCACCTTCAACAGCAAAGCCACCAAGAACGACAAGACCAAGATCCACACCGAAACGACGACAAGCTGAAAATTCTTGGAGTCGTGATGCGACAAGATGTACAGGGGAACGACAAGGAAGATCCCTATGAGAACTGCAATTGCTACCCGCGCACTAGCCTCGGCAATCAAGACCGTATTTTGGTAGGACGATCGACGGGCACCTCGATTCTTGTCAAACGAAGCAGAACCCTCGCCACTGTCATTAGATCTCTTCGATAGTCTCCAGTACCGGAAAGCGCGCAAGCACTTGTGCAGCCAACGCTGAAACGGATCAGTGCGAGACCGTGGCCCAAGGTCCGCGCGAAGCAGCCTCGTCTTATAGATTTCGTGTAGGCTGAGGTGACTTTGCAGGCTGGCTTGTTTCTCATCATCGAGGAGTGAGAAAGTTTCCATTGCCATGAGTTGGTTGAAGGAAATCAGTGCTTCATCTGGGAGTTGCATCAGTCTCAGGGCCGTAGGCACGAGGCTGACGCGAGGGTACACGCCATATTGCTTTATCAAACCCCGCAGCCTCAAAACGAACTCCTCTGTAATCACACCCTCGAGCTTTGACGTTTCGAAAGTCTTGTCCTTCCTTGCATGTCCGAGCCCCAGCCTGTCCTCGGATGAAGGGCTCAAGCTCAGGCTGAGCCCAGCCTGGTAGATGGTATGGTCCATGCCCACGATCTCATTTTCGAGATAGCGAAGGTTGAGAAGGTGAGTCGTTTTGAAGCGTCGGAATCCATGTAGTGTTCGATTACTATCCGATGTGCTTGTCTCCCAGAATCTGCGGAAGTTCAAGGCGAGAGGAGTGGGAGGAGTTGGGGGCCGCATCGGCGATGAGGAAGCCATATGGTGCATAAGGTTGGAACGAGAAGGCCGAAGACTCTTTCAATATCAAAAGTAAGAAATGCTATTAGAGGATAGCCTTGAGACAGCTATTCTATAGTGGTGAGGTTGACAACAAGGCTGCATCTGCTCAATATCCAATTTTAACGCCACGCCTGAGGCGGTTTACCGGTACGTTAAACTTTCGAAGGATACAATCAGCCTCAAGACGTAGACATACACCGATTGTAGTAAGGACACCAACAGCTCTGCCTCACGTCATAAGCTGCCATCACGAGGCACACTGCGCTGAACTTGAAGTAACTCATATTATAAGGTATTCATCATCGTAATACACATAGGCCGAAATTATCCATCATACATCCAGCCTCGGAACCGCTAGGGCGTCTATCTCTATTCGCATTTCGAGAGAATCGGACGTCTAGTTGGAGAACTTGTCGGGCACGTTCTTGCCGGTAGCCTTCTCGAACATGTTGCGTGCGCCGTCGGTCTGGAGACGTCATTAGTGTTGCCCTGGCTAAAGTAAGGGAGAGCAAGGCTTACGATCTTCTCGTTGACGCCACGGTTCTTTTGGGTATCCTGGCCCATGGAGCCACCGAACTTCTTCTCGGCCGCGTCGAGACCCTTGTCGAGATAGTCCTCCTGGCCGGCGCTGGCGTTGGTGTTGGTGTTTGTGTTTGTGTTTGTGTTGGAGTTCATTGTGGGTAGATGTGGTGTGATGTGTTTGTTGTGGAAAGGATTATAGCTTGAGGTTGTGTGGTGGATTTGCAGAGGTTGTAGTGGCTTGATGACGATTCAATTGAGCTGCGACGTAGCCGCTACTTATACCCCAATCTGACGTCGGGTAGTTCTTTGTATCGGGTCCGTGAGACGCACCTATGGCATCACACTTCCAACTTCAGCGCGCCCGCATCCGGACGGTTCATGCGTTCACGAGTAGCGATAAGCTCAAAACTTGACTTTCCCCCGGCGCCGGACCCTGAACTTGGCACATATGGGGCACTCTGATGTCAACATGTAAGGTACGTATCTTGATCGATCGTTTCACGAGCTGCGGGTGGGATGAGGGGGACGGAGGTGACGTCAGAAATGAATGACGCGCGCCACGTGAAGATAAGCTAGAAGTAGGGCTGACGCACAGACCATTTTGCGAAGACGACCTCAATACTCAACCGCCGAGGATGTCTCATAGAATGCATAGGACGTATCGTAGGAATTGTAATGATAATGATCGAATTTGTAAAGGCTATAAGAAGGCTGCTGTCTCAATCTCCAGTCTTTATCGTTTCCCCAAAACTACAATCCCCGGTGTCAGTGTCAGTACCTAGGGCACTTGACATTCACACGACTTAAGCTACAACTTTCTCTCAACATATAGAGCCATAGGTTTTAACAAACTACAAGTCCTAGTCTCGTCACTCCATCAGCAAACGAAGGTTGCCAAGTCCTCGTTACGGACGCCGCATCTCGCCTAACGCTCGCCCCTCAGACCCACACGCCAGCAAAAATAAATCTGACATACGACAGCCAGAATTCGCTGGTTCTCACGAACCCAACTACTACTTGGCCGATACTTTAATTCTCGTAGAAGAGCGGACGGGGTTCTGAGCTCCTAAAGTTCTATGGTCGTATGTGCTTGTTTTGCGGGTTTGATGAATACTTATAGGCATCAGTGACTTCTTACGGGTGCACAACGCGCCTCCCATGCTTATTGGGGCTTCGAACAGCATTTTCTAGCTCGAAATATCATGCATGAATGGTTAGAAGCATTATGAGCATGCCAAATTCGAATCTGTGCACGTAGCTGTCCATATGCACCACCAATTCTCGACTTCACCAGAGCACACCGAGGGCTTTGAATACCATTGGAACGTTTTCGAACTACCCAAATAAAGTCTTTTCTCTTGTGCCAGACTCTTCGATCGCTTGCTCTCACCATGCAAATTCAAAGACTCTTAGGGGCTAGGCCGTTGAGTAATTCCTCGTAGTCAATTGTTGAAGAGCATGTCTCTGCGAATCGGAAGTTGTTTGTAAAGAAACCATCACCTCGCACCTACAGCTAAGTGGAGAGCTGTCATGGACATCGTTCAATAGCGAAGGATCAATGCCTCCATTCACTAGCGATGAGAGATGAGCGCAAACGGACGCTTTCTAGACTTCCTTCTCGCACCATGCCACAGAACCCTACTCAGTTCTTCAGCTCAATAGCAAACACTCTCTCTTCAGACGTCCTTCTCTTAATCTTCACCCTTACACAGCTCCGACTATCTTTACTTGTAGTATCATCAAAACCCACCCTAGGCATCTAAAGCTCTCATCATGCCCAGCACCGACACCGACTCCAAAGCCAAGGCGAAAGCTCGCGCCCGCATCCCCCAAGCAGTGACCCAAAGCATCCACAACTCTCTCGAGGACGCGCAGCTCTGTGAGATATTGACGAAGCGCATCATCAGTATGCCTCTCCCTCCTCGTCCAACTTACCATTCTCCCACCTTCCCTATCTTTATTATGGCTTCTCCATCGACTAACTTTTGTTTCCAATAGCAACAGCAACAGCCCTCTACGCCCTGCCCACCAATTCCTCCTCCTCGTCTACCTCTCCGCTCAACACACTGACGACCTACCTCAACGATGGGACGCCCATCGCTCAAGTCGTGCACATCGGACCCAGCGGCACATTGGTCCTGATGGAGCAACCGGGTCTACCGCCTTCGAAAACCGGTGTATGTGACCTCCCTTCCCTAACCCCCTTCCTCGTCCTTACTTACTCTTCTTTCTTTATCCCTTTCCCCACCCCCTCACCTCCTCACCTCCTCACCTCCTCACCTCCTCACCTCCTCACCTCCCTCCCTATCCCCCCCTTCCTTTCATCCCTATCCCCCCTTCCATCCTACCCCCCTCTCCTAACCTCCCCAACCTAGATATCCAGCCGCGCCCTAGCAATGCAGAACCTCCTCGACAGTCTCGAACAACACTGGGGCAGCCTATGCCGGCCGCGCCCCACACGATCCGAGCGCGACGAGGTATTCGACAAACATGGCGAGCCGACGGGCGAGACGAAGAAGGTCGTGAAAGAGTGCGCTAGGGTCGGCATTTATTATGTCGCGGGGTTGAAGATGGTTGGGAAAGATGGAGAGAAGTGAGATAGGTGGGGTGGGACAGTGGAGGAGAGAAGGTTCGGTGGTGAGGGAGAGGTTGGGTGTTCTAGCTATGAGGATGGATGTTAGTGTAGTGAGGAGGAAGTGGTGACCGAAGGGATGAACGGTACCTACGTAGGAAGGAAATCAGAGGATATCAAGGGGACGAAGGCACGCTGGTAGCTCAAGATGCCATACTCAAAGGCTTCGGTCAGCGACCTGTAAATGAACCCAAATTGTGTATACGATACATACTAACTGCTCCACTCTCACTACCCATCAACCCGCCAACTCAACCCGCCAACTCAACCCTCCTCCCCAGCGCAGCCCGCGCCTCCGTCTCACTCAACATCTCCATGCCCAACTCCTCCAGCACATCCCTAGCGCTCTGATTATCCGCAAACAGGCGCCTCTCGACCTCCCACAACCCCAGCTCCCCGCCGCCGATCGTACGATTGCCCGTACGATCCTCCGTTTCAGCATCCGCCTCGTCGTTTTCGCCTTCCCACGCATCCCAATCATCTTCGCCCTCCTCCGCGGATGCACGACCGGGCTGCGCTTTCACCTCGGCTTTGCTGCCTCTGACTGGCAGCCCGACAAGCTGTGCACCCTCGAGGCACTTGCGCAGTCCGGCCTCGGCTACACCCGGCCCGACCGCCTGATCGACGACCCGGCAGATGGCATTGAGATCAGCGCGCAGTTGGGCCGCACCGCTGGTCGAGAAGCGGTGGCGCGCGACGACGTTGTCCCACAGCGTGCTCGACACGGTGGCAAGCACCGATCGCGTTATGCGGCGCAGCGGGGCTGGAGCTAAGGCGCGGGACAAGAAGCCCAGCGCCTTTGTCAAATGTGATAGCAGTGGGTCCAGCTCTGCCGTAGGCGACAGGTTGGCGGTTGCTGAGGCTGAAGAGCCGGTGAGCGTGGCCCAGGGATTGCTGCATAAAAAGTAAATACTCGGAAACAACGCTGCGATTCCCAGATCGGGAGACTTACATGTGTCGGTACGCCCGCAGCGCCTCGCGCACATTGTTGTTCAACGTGTCTGTAATAATCTTCTCGCTGCGGACGCGGAGGCGCGTGTACCAGCTCGCGGTCTCGTCGAAAAGGGCGCCGCCGTCATCGTCACCGCCGACATTGTTTGACGTGCGCTCAGCGACGTCGGCTACAGACATGGAGCCAATGGTTTTGGCCTGGCGTGCACGGTCCTGCAGCTCTTCCCAGATATCGAGAAAGAACTATCCCAGTCTGTCAGTACCCCGGATGCGGATCTCCCGAACAGGCGGCGAGGAAATACTAACCACGTCGTCGCTCCAGTCCCTCATTGCCTTTTCGAGATAGTCTGCACTACCAAAAGTCTTGCAAAGCCGCTCCAGGCCCTCGACGCCGAGCAGCTTTCCCTGTTCTTCTTTAGTGACTCCGCCCACAGCGCGCCCAAAGGAGGTGGTCATGGTCAGATACGCCTCCAGATTGCTCTGCAGGCGCTCGTGAAGCTTGTCAAAGATGGCGATCTGAATGTCGATCAGAAAACGCAGCTTCTGCGAAAAGGATGTCAGGGGTCGATATCGATCTGCACGGTCAGTCACAGTGAGCGGTCGCATTTGGGAGAATTGCATCCCTACCTGTGATGGTTTCGAGCAAGTCATTGACGCGAATGGCACCCTTGGTGGGCTTTGTGGCTTTCGGGTCGACGCTTTCGTAGTCGAGATCTCCAAAATCGGGAGCGTCGACAATACTCTGATATCGAGCGAGTGCAACTGTTCGCAATTAGCAGTTGAGCAACACCCCAGCCTCGGCTACGTACAGTCCTTCTCAACCTGCAGCCACCGCCCAAACCAGTCGGCCTGGACGAGGAACTCCCACGAGAGGCCCTTCCACCCCTCCACTCCATAGCCCCCGTCGTACCTCCATTCCTCTCTAACGGTGGTGTCAAAGTTCATCACCTCGTGCACCAGGTGGCTGAGCAGCTGAGGTTGGTCGGCCACCTTCGGAAGCAAGGAGCCAATCTTTGCCCGCAGCACGGGCAGCAGGGCGGTGATGAAGGCGGACGTTGCGTCGATGTAGACCGGTTTGAGGGCCAGGTCTGTGCCCCGGAAATGTCTCAGAAGCGTAGGTTGCACAAAGTCGACGACGAACCCGCTGTAGTCGTTCAAAAGCGAGGTAATGTGGGACAGGAAGTATTCCGGCCTGTCAATCCGGTTTGTGGGCTTGTCGCCCTCGAAGTGGTACCGGAATCGCATCTCGAGGGGCTGCACGAGCACCTGCAGCGGGAACAGCACTGCGGGGAGCTTGACCTTGGTGCTGGCTCCACTGCCGTAGTCGACGCCCTCGAGCTCCGGCAGTTGCAGGTCGAGCAGCTTCGCGACGGCCGCTTCCCATTCTTCCTGCAGATGGCTTGGGATGGTGGCTTTGGGGGTCGGCCAGTGTATCTTCTTGAGCACCTTTTCGAGATCAGACGAGAAGGCGGCGAGTATCTGCGAGCGCAGCGCCCGCGTGATCTTGTCTACATGGTGGAGCAGCTGTGGAGCGGCGCCCTCGGCATCGTCCTGGAGGCGGATCAGGCGTGTATGCAGTGACCGCAGCTGCTTGTAGGGCTCGAGGGCGGCTTCATTGGACGTCTGGAGCTGCGACTGGGCTTCGGTGCTGCGCAGAGTCAGCGGATTGACAGGCCATCTGGCAGTGCGCCACGGGGACTGTCCTACCTGAGCACGTCGACCTCCTGGAGCAGCTCGACGTAGGCGTTTGCCACGTCCAGGCGCTGCAGCGTGCCCAGTATCTCCTCGAAGCGCGGCACTGCATCGTCGCTGGTCTCAGAGGCAGTAATGACCATCAGGCGGCGGTCAATGTCGGCCTGCGCGGTCCTGAACTGGCGCCCGCGGTCCTGCAGGCTCTCCTGGTGGTTGTGGGCGGCCTGTTTGGCGCCGGACAGGTCCCGCTGGGCATCGTCGAGCTGCGGTGGGTAGGGGTCAGCGGGGGGTGCAGACGCCGCGGGGAGTCAATTAATCTGCCTCACTTGCTGTTTGAGCAGGCCGTGCTGCGTGTGGATCTGGGCGAGCAGCGCGTCCAGCGAGTCGAGGTCCGCGAGGTTTTGCAGCTTGTCGTCGAGGTAGTCGGCGACGCGCGCCTGGCTGTCGTCGGCGGGGTCCATGGCGAGGGCCATTGTCCTGCGGGCGCTGTGCTGTGTGCTATCGATGCTCGCCGTTGGCTTCTGCTTCTTCTGCTTCTGCTGCTGCTTCTTCGGCGACGCGGGCGGCGCGGGGCGGCAGGCTAGCTCGCTCTGCTGCTGGTCTTGTAGCACGCCAGACGCGGGGCGGCGCAAAACGTGGATGCAGCAGCCAAAAAGACCCCGGCGTAATGTGGCGCCCGGATTTCGATCGATCCAAACCATCTTTTCTCGAAGCCTGCTAGGCGATATCGAGACGCCATGCGGGCCTCATCAGGATCATCAGGCCACACTCGTCGAGCTGCCATGCTCTCTCTGCCGCGCTTCCAGCGCACTGCTCTCCCTCGTGCCTCTACCAGTTTGCCTCCTCCAAGTGTCCGGCTCCCCTGATGCCGTATTTATTCACTAGGCAGCCCCCGGTGATGCTGTCCCTGCCCGACAGCTGCTGATCGATCTCGGCTATCTGGCCCAACGTCACCCTGCCACTATTTTTTTATTTTGGGCGGCCCCTCGCAGCTTCGACCTAGGCACCACCTCACTACCCAGCTTCTTGCCGCCGCCGCCATGCCCAAGGAAAACCGAAAACGAGGCCGCCGCGACGAGCAGAAGAAGCGCAAACGAGAGCACGGTGACGAGCAGGAGCCCTCGAAGAGACACAGGAAAAGTGTTGACGATAATGCTCCGCTCGAGGACGAGGTGCCCTACCCGGAGGCGGCCATCGATGGCGTCACGCATCCGGGCGAGATGCCCTTTTACGGCATGCTCGAGGAGGAGGAGCAGAATTATTTCAAGCAGGCAGACGAGCAGCTGGAGCTGAACCAGTTCGAGGGACCCGAAGACCGCGCTCTCTTTCTTGAGAGCGTGTACCGGGAAGCCGACGGCAAGGAACTCAAGATTGCCAACAGCCAGTCATGCTCGCGCCTGATGGAGCGATTGATCATTTTGTCCACGCCGGAGCAGCTCAAGAGCCTGTTCCAGAAGTTCAGTGGCCAGTACGTGCAACCAGTGCTGCGTCTAGATGTATGCTAACAGCCCCAGCTTTCTCCATCTTGTGCAGCATCGCTTCGCCTCCCACTGCTGCGAAGCGCTCTTCATCCACGCCGCACCTGTCGTCACCCAAGAGCTAGCCAAGCCAGTCCTCGCGCACACCCCGCCGTCCTCCGACCCCAACGAGCTTGTTGTCAGCATGGAGAACCTCTTCATATACACATTGACAGAGCTGCAAGGATACATGGGCTTCTTGATGACGGACCGCTTTGCGTCGCACGTCGTCCGGGTGCTCCTGATTGTTCTGGCGGGACTGCCTCTGGAAAAGTCGAGCAGCAAGTCAACTACCCAGAGCAAAAAGAAGGAAAAGATCACCGTTGCGGGAGCGGACAAGGCGCAGGAGTGGTCTCTCGAAAGGCGAAACGTCCCGCAGTCCTTTACCGACGCACTGGAGAAGCTCATCAACGACAGTGTAGCTGGGCTTGACACTGCTACCCTCCGTGCTCTCGCTACCCACCCGACCGGCAACCCGACGCTCCAGCTGCTGCTGCAACTTGAGTTGACGCATTTTGGCAAATCCCGAGCAAAGGATGAGCAGTCCGTCTTCCACCGACTCCTGCCCGACGATCCCCTCACCAAGGGTACCGACAGTGAGTCCTTCATCAACGGTCTGGTCTACGACGCGATAGGATCAAGACTGCTCGAGACCATCATCGAGCATGCGCCTGGGAAGATGTTCAAAGCCATACATGGAGAGTTCTTCAAGGAGCGCATGGGCAGTCTAGCCCGCAATGAGATTGCGTCGTACGTCTGCGGCAAGATTCTAGAACGGTTGAACGCAGAGGACCTCGATGATGCCATGCGCCAGATTGTCGAGCAGATACCTGGCTTAGTGGAGCGAAACAGGACTGCTGTCATCAGGACCTTGATAGAGCGGTGTGCGGTTCGTAACGTGGATACGACCCGCATCAAAGCCCAGCTCGAAGCAGCCTATTCTGGGTCCAACGGCTTCGAGGTCACTCGCATACTCAAGCTCCACGAGGCGCCCTCGGACGATGGTAAAGCCGATGCTAAACACGCTCATCCGTCTTCTCCAGAAAAGGTTCATGGGTCACTGCTTGCTCAGGCTATGATCGCCGTTCCCGGACCGCTAGGCAATCTCATATTCGACGCGCTCGCAGGGCTTGGTGCGCCACTGTCTCTGCAGGTTGCCCGGGATCCTGTCGCGTCACGCACACTGCAGATGGCTCTGACGTCGCCCAATGCTTCGACGATATTTCGTCGGAAAGTCATTCAACAACTTTACGGCCACGTAGGGGAGCTCGCGTTGGATCCCGCGGGCTCTCGCGTCGTTGACGCGGTTTGGGAGGGTACGCATGGCCTGGCATTCATCCGAGAAAGGATAGCAGAAGAGCTTGCGGAAAACGAAGCTTCTCTGCGAGAATCATTCGTTGGCCGTGCCGTATGGCGCAACTGGCGAATGGATCTGTACAAGCGAAGGAGGGGCGATTGGGTCAAGCAGTCTCGGTATACTGCCGGCAACGACGGCTTCCAGTCGTTCCCAGAGACGAATGGTTTCACTCCAAACAATCACCAGAATGGTAGACATCGGTCTGCGATCGAAGTGGCGCGGCAAAAGCATGCAGCAGCCAAGGCTGCACAGGCGAAGGAGGAGTCGAAGAAGCCAAAGAAAGAGAAAGAGAAGGATACCCAGAAAGAGAAGCATAAGCATGCATCTTCAGCAACGAGCAGCAAAGGCAAAGGCAAAGCTCCCGTGGTGGCATAGCAGTTGACATGGTCTGATCTCGGTCAAAAGTGTTCATTGGTCAAATAAGGCGTGCATAAGGGCTTATGGTGTTCTGGTGTGATGGCGCAAAACAGGAGCATTTGGAGAGCGATTTCGGACTTAGATACCTTCTCCCTCTGACTTTTCCGATCGGTAGCTAGTGCGGTGAAACCTTTCTGCCGGCAATTCTTTATTCTCGATGTCGACATCGCCGCTTAGCGTCTTTCGCCTCGTGACGTGTACATAGGCGGATCTCTGGACCCTGCGCATCTCGTATGGACTCTGCAGTTGCATTCATCCGACTACACTTACCTCATCCATTCTTGCATAACATTTTCGGGGTCACTGTTATTGTGAGTCTCCGTTGCGTCTCGCGGTAAAATTTGACTCTATTACAAATAAATTGGCATAGAGTGACGAGCAAACCAACCAAGAGCTATATTTGGATATTGCTGTTCTTCGAGTTTACAAACGCGTATATTCGACATACGCACCATTTGAGCCATGTCGGGAGCAAACGGCAAACAAGCACCTCTCGACCGCGCTGGAGAAGCTCAGAGTGTACGTCTTCCTGTCTCCACATCTTACCTCTTCACTAGTCCTCGTTTTACTTGCTTCCCACAAATACATCGACTAACGTATCCAGCTCCTGAACGCCATACAAGATCTCATCATCCCGTTTATTCGCACTGCGGATGAGGATGCTTCGACTAAGCATACTGGTCACGGTCTGGCCATTCCGGGTGGCGGACCGAGAACGGCCCTTGCGGAGCAGCACAAGCCGCAGAAATTGAATTCCTTGCTTGATCTCAAGGTCCCAGAAGATGGGGGCGGGAAAGAAGGTTTGGTGGAACTTGTGGAGAAGGTGTTGAAGTATAGTGTCAACACTTGGGACCAAGGGTTTATGGACAGTGAGTTACTCAAGACTTGTGTCGTAGAGTGTAGAAGAGAACTCATGATTTACTAGAACTGTATGGGAGTACAGATGCTGTTGGGTTGGTTTCAGAATTGCTGCTGGCGGCGCTGAATACAAATGTGCGTCCTTCATCTTTTTCGTATACGTTGTCTCCCCTCTTACATCTGTCTCCTAATCCTTCGAGTTTCCTTTCCCCTCTTGGCCCCGCAATACTTTCCTATCCTTCCTACTAACCGTTTATTTGCAGGCGCACGTCTACAACGTCTCCCCAGTCCTAACCCTCATCGAACGCCACGTCACTTCCTACCTCAGCAATCTCTTCTTCTCCCACAGCTCCTCACCCCTCCCCCACGCCGGCGGAATCAGCCAACCCGGTGGCAGCGCCTCCAACGCTACCGCCACCACCATTGCCCGCAACACACTGCACCCCACCACCAAAACCGAGGGTCTCGGAAACCGCAAATTCACCCTCTTCACATCCGCCCACGGCCACTATAGTCTCGAAAAAGCCGCGCAAATCCAAGGTCTCGGCTCGCGCAACGTCATCTCGGTCCCCGTGGATGATGCTGGCAAAATGATACCCGCTGAGCTCGATCAATTAATCAAGGCAAGCAAATCTAGAGGCGAAACGCCGTTTTTCGTGAACGCTACTGCGGGCACGACTGTGCTGGGCTCTTTCGACCCGTTCACTGATATCGCTGCGGTGTGCAAGGCGCATAACCTCTGGCTGCACATTGACGGTTCCTGGGGCGGCTCTGTGATCTTCAATAGGCAGTACGCCAAATCTCGACTCGCAGGTGCGGAGTTCGCGGATAGCATAACCATCAGTCCGCATAAGATGTTGGGTGTACCTATGACGTGCTCGTTCCTGCTGGGTAGGGATCTGAGGCAGTTTAAAGATTCAATGACGCTGTCTGCTGGGTATTTGTTCCACTCTGACGATGCGGATGAAGATGGTGATGGTGCATCCAAGCAAAAGGACCAAACCGAACACAACGCAAACGGAGCGCAGAAGCAAGAAGACGAAGCAACAGCCTACTTCGACCTCGCGGACCTAACACCGCAATGTGGCCGGCGCGCCGACTCTTTGAAATTCTTCCTGGCCCTGTCATACCACGGCTCGTCCCACTTCTCCTCCTTTGTACAATCTGGTTTCGATGCAGCGAACCACCTCCTCTCTCTCCTCAAAGCGTCGCCGCACTTCGTCGTCATCTCGCCGGAGCCGCTGCCGTGTTTTCAAGTCTGCTTCTACTTTGCACGGGAGGGAAAGTTGGCAGAGACTCAGAAGGAGGTTAGTAAGGTAACGGAAACCATTTCTAAGAGGTTGGTGCAGAGGGGGTTTATGGTGGATTATGCGCCGGGGGATCGGGGCAAGTTTTTGAGGGCTGTGGTGCATGGGGAGACGAGGGTGGGGAGTGTGGAGGGGTTGGTGAAGGCGGTTGAGGGTGTTGCGGAGGAGCTGGAGTATTGAGGATGGAGAAGAGCGGAATGACAGAACGGAAGAAAAGGAGGGGAGAAAAGTGTACTTGAGTCTAGTAGATTGGTGAGAGGGCAGGTTTGGTAGAAGAGAGTCAAGAACAAGGTGCGCAGGATAGAGGACACGCCAGACGCTTGCTGGCGCACGGTGGTTGTTCACTTCAATGGAGAACATGTACGAGAGTAGTAAACAGCAGCATGCGACCTGCTGAACGTCTAACAAGCGTAATGACTGTAGGAGCTGGGTTTTAGTGAGGAATATTCCAAGCACCTTCGTTTAAGGTCGTTATCTGTTATGTAGACCTTACTTTTAGGTATAGCAAAGCCTAAGAAAGCCTGTTGGATAAGGGCTGTATGTAGGTGTTGAGTATTCCTCAATAAAAACCAGCTCCTTCGTACCAAAGTTCGGTCCCATGGTGATCGACCTACCCCATTGATGCTTTTCACAATGTCCTTGGCCTTTTTACGCAATACGAGTCTGCAGAAATTCTAAGCTAAACCAATCCAACTCCTAAAAATCCAGTGAAGATCTCTTTTCAAGCTGCGATACCGGCGTCGTCAGCATGAGCTGTAGATGCACTTGCATGTGACGTCATTGATCCATTACACGATATCATTGGACCCTTTCTAGATGTCTCTATAAAACAAAACCGAGCATGCCAGAAAGCCCCCATTCAGATATAATCAATCCCAACTCCATACCCACACCATTGACCAAATCGTGCTAAATCGAATTGGCTGATTTACCACAATGGCTTCGTCAAGCCCACCATTCCATCCTCTCCCCCCTTCCCCAACAAACGCTACATGCACCGTCCACCTCCTCCAAGCCGGCGGCCTCACAATCCCAAAACACCTCGTCCTCCTCCCTGGCCCCAATGTCCCCCAGCCCCCGGACCAGGACAAAAATGAAAGCTACCACGTCCCAGACTACGTCTTCCTAATCCACCACCACCCCAGCAACACACACCACATCTTCGACCTGGGCATGCGCCCAGACCTGCAAAACCTCCCTCCTTACCTCGTCAAAAACGTGCTCCCGCAATTCCACTGCACACCACGCGCCCCCGCCGCCTTACTCCGCAAGTACGGAACGAAGGAGCAGCAGCCGGAGAACGTGCGCACGGTGATCTTCAGCCACATGCACTTTGACCACGTGGGCGATGGCGCGAAAAGCGGGTTTGAACGTGCGCAGATGTGGATTGGCCCGAGCTGTTGTACGTATGCGCGGCCGGGGTACCCTGTGGAAAAGGATGCGCCGACGTTGGGCGAGACGTTGCCGGATGATGGGAGTAGAGTGGTTGTGGAGTGGACGGTCAGCGAGGAGAGATTGGGGAAAGAGGGGGATAAGAGGAAGGGGTTGGTGGAGAAGGGGAGGAGGGAGGGGAAGTATGACGGTGTGGAGTTGAGGGATCCGGATGCTGATGCTGAGAATGGCAAGGGGAAAGAGAATGGGAAGGGGGATGGGAAAGGAGAGGGTTGGATCAAACTAGGTAGCTTCGACCACGCAGTTGATATCTGGGGCGACGGTAGTGCCTATCTAATCGACGCTCCAGGGCACTCAGCCGGCCATCTAATGCTGCTGGTTAGAGTGCAGTCGGACGACTTCGTCCTGCTTGCGGGGGACTGCTACCACCACCCTTCTTTACTCCGAGACCCGCGGTTGACAGCACGGCCACCGTACGCCAAAGCCTCGATGCACGCAGACCCCGACGTAGCCATCGACACGATGACCCGGACCAAGGCCTTCGCGGAGCAGGACAATGTCTGGGTCCTCGGCGCGCACGATTTCAGCGTCGGCGAGGCTATCGCGCCGGGCGTTGAAGAGATCGAGGGTCGTGTGCTACTGAATGAGTGGAGGGAGAAGGGGTGGAAGCAGAAGAAGACAGAATAGATCCTGACCCAGTTGGAATTGTATGTGGTGCGAATTAGCCTTCGTCACCATGTCACCATGTCCCATGCCACGGTGCACACCTCACCTCTCCGATCCCCACATATACCGGTACCACGACAGATACCACCACGACCACCACCTATCCGTACCATCCGTCCCCAATCCGCCCCCAAAAGACCACAATCGTCCACCAAAAGCTGACGCAACTCCAAACACTCCCCATACCAAGACCCGCAAGCCTGGCACAAGCCCTCTTGGCCCTCAAACATACGAAGCTTGGCCCTCCGCACCCGGTACGAAGTACCACAGTGGTAGGAGTCCCTTTGTGGGGGCCCATGGTAGGGCTGGCGCCGCCATGTACGAGCGGTGTCTCAAACCCGGCCGGGGTGGGGGTTGTGGTCGGACCGCATGGGGGTCTGATATTCATCCGCGGCGACAGAGCGCGTTTTGGGTGGGACGTGGCATGAGTGGAAGTGGCGTGATTTTTGAGATTTTAGGGTCGAGGCGGATGGGCATGGGGGTCTGTTAGAGATGGGAGTGTGATTCTTTGATTGTGCATCTGGGTTGTGTGTTCTGGAAAGCTGTGATCTGGGGTTTTGGGAACGGGTTGGGAATGAGGATTCTGCTTCAACATCTGATTGGATGTGTTTTTTTTAATATCTAGTCAAGCTACATCGAGCTTCCCATCCATCATGGGAGAATCGCAGTGCCGCACGCAGCACGGGATTAGGGGTAATAGTGGTAACACGCTGCCAACGAACGGAGAAGAAAAACGCCTAGAAGAAACTCTCAGCGCAGATGACGCTGGGCTGGTTGGGTTAATATATACTGGGTGACAACTAAAGTCGGATTTTTGCATTCATGGGGGCATGCAAATGCACGATTCTCCTCTTTCAGCAATACCTCTATACACCATCGATGATCGATCCTTGCGGTACGGCCTGGCTTCTAGAAGTTCTCCTTGCCCCAGACGAAGTTGAATCCAGGCTCCGAGTACATGTTGCACTTGATGTGAAGCGTCGAACCGAGGACCTTGGGACCGCAGAAGAATACACCAGCTTCGGCTGGTGCGTGGATTTTGCGGATAGACTTGAAAATCATGTCCCAGTTGGGGCGACCAAAGTTTGTGGGCGCGCGCAGACCTGTGATGGCGTCTTGTTCAGCGTTTGCGTCGTTGATCATGATGTTGGTGGCATCGTCTGCCTTGATCTTGGCTGTGAGGTACTGCGAGAGTCAGTCAGCACGAATAGTTGCAACGGCATCAGAGAAACTCACAGTGTGAATCTCGATGTGATCCTCAAGATCCTGCGCCTCAATGGCCAACAGGAGTGACCTGAACCACTCGAAAGATCCGAAATCTCTGCAAATCCAGAAGAAGTACACCTTTCGGAGCCTGGTCCTTCCCTGGGGATAGTTCATCCTGTACCAGATGCTCTTCAAGATTGAGGCGAACGGAGTCACACCGATACCGGCACCAACGAGTACCGCAATCTCGAATTTGAAGACGTCTTCGGAAGCCGAACCGAATGGACCGTCGATGTAGACACGCGGGAGGATTTGTCGAAGTGCAACCTCGTTGCTTTCGCCACCTTTACCCTTCTCGCCTCCGCCTCCCCTCTCCAAGCTGCAGCCAAGTGCCTTGCCGAACGCCTTGGTGAAATTTCCGACCATGCGAATGTGAACGGAGATGTAGTCCTCTTCGGGTGCGCTAGTCAAGGTGAAAGGGTGGTATTGCCAGATCGACACTTCTGGGCAGCACAAGAAGATGTACTATCAGATGTTAGTCCACGGCCGCGCTGGGATTGGGAGATGTGACCTACCTGACCGGCCTGGGTCTTTGTATGCTCTTTCTTGATCTGGACCTCCACAACATTGCTGGGGTGCTGAATAACCTTCGAGATGAACGTCTTGTGTCTTCCTCGGATTTCGCGGGAAACCCTCTCGCCCAGGTACGCGAACCCACCATACATCCAGTACTCCCAGAAAACACCGATACCGTCGCAAAAGGGCGCAAAGTCGGGCTTGATCATACAGAAGGCTCCGTGAATGGACCAGAAGACGAAGAAGATAATGAAGAGGTGGTGAGTGTACCAGAATCGCTCAAAGTTGGCTCGTCTGGGCTGCTCCACCGCGGTCAGGACGATCGCCATTAGCGCAATCAACATGATGTATCCAGTCCATCCGGGTCCGGTCAACAAGTTCGCCGCAATGAAGCCCTTGAAACCCAATCCGTTGATGGCAGAGAACTTGGCCAAGTTATTCCAATGCGAAATCGTGTGGATCCATGAAAACAAGACGATAGACCATGCGACGAGCTTGTGGAACGTGATATTCTTGTCGAATGGAATGATGCCGTTCAGCGGCGTCCGGCGCACCATCGATATGAGGTTCCTGCAAACCGGGAACAAGATGAGCCCCACGTCCACATGGAGTACCAGCGCTGCTGAACGAGCGATTGGAAAGGTGATTCCAAACATGTTCCGGGAGCCAACAGACTTCTCCGTGAAGCCGTAATTCATCATTCCGAAGATGAACACCATCAGATGCAGAACGAAGAACACGAAAACAAATCTATGCAAGTTAGTATACTGGGCCTGGTTCGATCATGATCGCGTCGGATCTCTCACAATCGTCGATAGCCTTCATTGACCATCCACCGATCAATCTTCTCCTTCAAGTACAGCTCCCTCGGCCTCTCCTCTGACATCTCGCCCGACATGAGCATGCGGGTGAGGGGTGGCCATCTTGACCTCTCGCGGCCTGTGAGAGTAGAGTACGAAGACATGGCTGGCGACTGTGATTGAGCGGCGCAGCCACAAGGTCAAGAGGCTCGATATTAGGTTGACGCCGATCTTCAGAGCCTGCTGAAAGTGGCCAAAAAGCTAAGTCAAAAGGTACAATGAGTGACCTGATTATCTAAAGAAAGGTAAGTAGGAGGGCTACGCCATGGTGTGGAGAGTGTAGAGACTTACTAACAGCCGTGCCCGCACTGAAGAAGAGAAGGTACAGGGAGAGGAGCGTCGCAACCGGCTAAAGAATCACCGGCATGAAAACGGAGGCTCTTGAAAGGGGAAACAAAAAGTTATAAGCACCTGCAAGGTGAGAGGTTCGGGCGATGGGGGATGGACATCAAGCCATGTGGGTACCGGCCCAGGACGCGTGGAGAAAGCCAAAGCTTAGCAACGCGGTTGGAGGAGTCGGAGGTTCGCGCAGGAAATGCTGCGACAGGACGCTGGCCGTGGCGTATCGCAGCGACAAGGTGCGGCGCCCAGAGCCTCAGAGACCAAGAGGAGCGAATGGCGCGAGTGCATTGCCCAGTGGACCAATGCGAAACCCCTCGTGGATGGCCGAGCCCATGACAGCCAGTTGTTGCGGTTTGAAGTGTGTCTCAAAGCGTTTCAGGTGGGCGGTTACGGAAAGCACAGCCAACTAGCGTGCTGAGCCCACCCCACCGCTCCGACGTCTTCACACTTTGGTCGAGCAAAACCACGCCATCTTTGTGCCTGTACAACCTTCGGCCGACATGCTGTGACAGCAGGCAAGAGCTGCTATCACGGTGACGAAGCGCTGCAAGGCACCTGCGACTGACACCGCTGCGTGGGAAATTGTCTCTTCTCTGAAGAGTCTGAACATCCCCATCCCTGTCTCTTAGATGCTAACAAAGTAAGTGCAAGCCCTCGCCAAAGCATACGGAAAAGCAGTTAGAACTTCCTAGGATGCGGTTGAACGGTTTTGAGGGCAGGTAAGTTTCCAAGATTTGCATTAGGGCCGAACCGGCACTGTATCTTGGCATCGTAAACTGTTCATTCGACATTGCTCGTTTCCCTTGTGTTTCTTTTGTCCCACGTTTCGTTACTTCGTTCAATCCTGGTCAGAAGTAGACCAGTGTGCTTCTATTCTTATCATTCCGAGGCTTCGGACACAAAGTCAAGCCAGAAGCTTACTTTGAAAATAACTGTATTCATTTCATAGAGATCAAGACGAGAACGACATCATTGAAATCGAGTGATCAAACTTCGGCAACAGCCTTGGTGCGGATGACGAACCCCTTCTTTGACGGCTCTTCTCTTTCCTCCACGCCATAACCATCTACCGTCGAACATTCTCCGGGCTCCTTGTCCAGAAGCGACTGCTGCCTCTCCACATACGCTTCCCATGGGTGTTTCCGGGCTTCAAACATGGCGGGATCTTTGAACGCGTAAGACAGACCAACGTAGGCAAAAGCACCCATGGAAGTCGCAAAAAGCCAGCCGATCTTGTACAGGTTGGTCCATCCTGCCGACATGCTATGCGATGTGTTGAACTGATGTGCCAGACCGGGAACGACCGGCCAAACTGCCATCACGTAAGCCACATAGGCTTTCCAGTTCCAGCCTTTCTGGTACCAGTAGTCTAATAAGAGTTAGCAACCGCACCTAGGTATCCATGAAGCGATTTCATACCCTGGTTGGCTGTATACAACGATGACACGTCAATGTTTCCACGTCGCAATACGTAATCGGCAACGGCTATGGCAGGAATAGCCCCGAGGAAAAGACTATAACCCGTCAAGAAAGTCAAGAAAGATTTGGCTGTCGCAAGAATATGCCATGGCTGAATGACGAAGCTGATGGTCAAGCCTAAGACCATACCACGGTTAATGTTCAGATACTTGGGAACCAGACAAGCCGAGTCAGCACCGAAGGAGATTAGGTTCACTGAGAGGTTCTTGACCTGTTCGGACAGCGCCATGATGATGGCAAAGATAAAGATGGCGAAGCGAACCCCCGAAGTCCAGTTGTGGGTGAGAATGGCGTCGCACATGTCCCAGAGATTCCAGTAAGTCTCTCCATACTTGTAGGCCAACGCGTTCGTTCCAAAGATGCCGATCATGCATAGTAGACTCTTCCAGA
The DNA here is from genome assembly GCA_010405375.1 of Lophiostoma macrostomum CBS 122681. Classification (NCBI taxonomy): domain Eukaryota; kingdom Fungi; phylum Ascomycota; class Dothideomycetes; order Pleosporales; family Lophiostomataceae; genus Lophiostoma; species Lophiostoma macrostomum. Next base: position 34,867 of record MU004318.1, on the reverse strand, counting down.
TGACAATTGTGAGGAACTGGGGCCATCCGGTGTCGCTGGGCTTCTTCGCATAGCGAGCAATATCCGGATTCGAAGCAATCATAGGAGAAAACTGACCAACGATAGCTTGCACGGCGTACACAAACGCCCAACCCAACGCTGAACCACGCAAGGGCTGTGGAGAGAGCGTATAGGAAGTAGCACCTTTGGATCCAATGACCATGCAGTAGATGAACATGCCAATGGTGACCGGGGGGACAACCACAGCTTTAATCGTCCACAAGTGTCGCATCTTATGAATCCTAAAGGCCAAAGCCGGGTACGTGCAGATCCAGACCAGAAAGCAGGCAACAAATTTACGAGTCGTGATCGAGGCGCTCGCAGGCAAGGTATTGGGTATCTCATACCATGCATTCCCAAAGACGCATCTATTCTCAGTCAGTGCATTCGTCCACCTGTCACGTCTACGGCGTTCGAGACCTACCTCAAAGCAACATCAAGGAACAACGAGCTCTGGTAGACGCTGACACCAATCCACAAGATCGCGACCACGGCCCGAGTGAACACGGGAAATAAGGATCCGTACATTCCTAAACACCAGTCAGCGTGTGGTACCACGGTGTCGGGCATCCGCTACTACCAAAAGAAACTCGTTGCAGTGTTGGGAATCCGATATGATACACGGCCGCTTGCCTCGAGTTGATGGACGTCGCGAGACCACTGATGACTGACCCGACAAAGCAGGCCAACACTGTCTGCCACCAGCTCAACTTCAAGCTGAGAAGAGCCGATGCCGTGGCCCACCCCCCAGACGTGAAGCTGTACGAGTACCACACGCAAGAATAGTGTATCCACGTCCACGTACGCTCCGATGGACGACTAGGGTCCATGTGCGCATTGGACCATATGAAGCCATGGCTCGAAGGTGCGAAATCGGAAGTTTGGACTTGAATTGCGTTCTTGAAGCCCTGTTTTGTGGTGACGATGAGCTTGACTTTGTGCCCGGCTTCACGAATCTTGTTCTGTCGAAACATGTTGCAGAGTGAAGCGGTACTGATTCGGAGCAGGTCAACTGTTACCAACGTGTTGGGATTGATCAATAATAGATGAATAGGGTGAAGTATGCCCTCAGCGACCCGAGACTCTTATAGCAAGCATTGCACATAGCCAATAGCAGTGCAAGCGTAATACTGCGGCGAGCACCGAAGAATACCTGAAGTTCTAGAATCAGGCGAATTTAGCCGTCCTGTGAGTGAGTGGTGAACCAACATACCCATCATGTCGTATCGCATGTACGATAGCTTCCAGAGTCGTCGAGGGTGAAAATCTCGGCTACGCATAACCCCCTTTCCGTAGTAACCTGCGAGAAATCGTGGCGCACCCTACTCAACGCTGGCGTTTCTGTATATTTAGGTCTTGTGCCCCAGCGTCGATTGGCTGGCCGGGTCTCGGTTCGCCTTCGGGAGAGCTGCCGTCTGGTTCACGCAGTATGAGGCTACATCTGGGCATATTGCAGTCAGCTGGTAACTAGCTTGCAAACGTATTACCACGGGTCTGTTTGGTTAACCTCTAGTTTCAAGGACGCCAATAGGATATGATGTAGTGGTAGTTGCTCCTGTTAGTGTCCTGAGCAGTCTGGAATCGGGCTGCCTCTCAGAGGTGCTGCGCAAAACCAGACAGTTCAACTGTCAATAAGAGGTCAAATGTAGGTCAGATAAGCCCTAGCACGCTAGCAAGGGTATAAAATAAGTGGCGTTTCCAAGTGCCATTAGTCACGAGCTCCAGATCACTGAAAACCTTATTCAGGGCAGATCTCAGCTCCAGTTTGCGTCGAATCTGATCTGGAGCAGAACTGGATCCTCCCCGCTGGAATTTGGACTGTCACCAAACAGGGCCTTAGTCGATTCTTACTCCCAACGATTGATCCGGATCGGAACTGGCTCGCGAGAATGGTTGCAGACCCCCTTCCAAAAATCTCACGCATTTCCCTCTCATCTTCAACCCCAAGGGATGTGCTACAGGCACTATCGACCGTAGGTTTCATTCACCTTGAGCTCGATGGAACCAACATATCCCAAGCTGATGTCGACCGAGCTTTTGAGTTGTCCAGATTGGTATACTCCGTGCCGCATGAGCAACGACAGCGCTTCTGGAAAGACAAAGCCGGTAATGGATACTTTCGCCTGCAAAACTCTTTGGATGAGCGAACTACCAAGCCCGATTTGAAGGAGACCTTTACTTGGGGTCGTTATCAAGCATGTCAGGGTCAATCTGCAACTTCACAGCAGCTCCCATCGTCAATTGAGCATTGTCGGACGGAGATGATAGATTTTGACGAAAAGTGCTTTGAGGCGTCCCTTAGAGTACTTGATATCCTCTCTGAAGCATTCGAGGCAAGTCAACTGCGTCTTCCATTGCATATGGGCATCAGCTAAAATTGCGCAGCTTCCTCAAGCTTACTTCCGGTCCACGCACAAAGATTCAGGATCGAGTGCGCTCTCATTCCTGAACTATCCACCACCACATGAGCCGCCAGCAGACGATGACGTTCGTGCAGGATCCCATAAAGACGTCTGTGGTTTCCTCCATATGTGGCCCGCGACTAACATTCGTACAGTGGGGAGATATCACCCTGCTCTTTCAGGAGCAGCATGGTCAGGCAGGGTTGCAAGTGTATTTGCCATCTCCAACTGTGAATAAGCAGACGGGAATTCAGCTAGTCCAGGGGGATCTTGACCTGGAATCAGGATCATGGATATCCGCCCCGAACATTCCTGGCACTGTCTTGGTATGCTAAGAAACCCTGGGGAATCTTAATTGGTGCTTGCATTGATGGCTTCCCAGGTAAATGTTGGTTTGACCCTCGAAGGCATGACAGATGGCCTTTGCAAGGCGACCGTACATCGTGTCATCTTCCCACCGACAGAGTGTCCGAGGACCAGGCGAAGCATTGCTTACTTTAGTACTCCCAGCCATGATATTGTAGGTTTTGATGTAGGGCCACAATACGAAGTTGGAGCTAATCGTCCTCTCAGATCATGAACCCTGTCAAGCCGGGAGGTATCACAGTCAATACGCCGCGTAAGTCAAGTCGGTAACAATTGAGTTCAGATGACTTACGAAGCTAGGAGCTCCATCAGTTGAAAACTTCTTCCGGGAAAGGATGAGACTTGCTGGGCTGTTGTCATGATAACTATATAAACCAGTCTGCACGTACGTTCCAATAAATATGATTTTGTTTACATAGGCCTGTCTCCGACGATATTTTTATACAGAGATTGAGCTTATACCCCTGATCTTAGATCTGGAGATGTATGAGTGGGCAAAAGTGTCGCAGTCCCTACCAGACAACAATACGTGCCGGCGCCGAGCCACTATTCGCTTCGTACAAAAGAGCTACTGCTGTGTGAATGTTATAAATTACACGACGGCCAACACGCCTTGGTGACCTATATTGTTCCCTAGCATATTATGGAACGTATCATAACGTCGCAAAAAGGTGTATGTAGTTGAGTATTTCTGTGCCAAACCACATACCTCATCTGTGATAATTCCAAGGCACTTGCACAAGATACTATGCATGGTCTTGGAACCGAACAAATTCTACAAATCTGTGCACACACTTTCACTTCGTGAATCAATTATCACATAAGGTACGAATTTGATTGGAAGAAACCTATGCTGCCGATACGGGTACCCGAAATAATCCCATCTCGGCAGGTCCAATACTAGCCCCAATGTTAGTCTGGTGCATTGTTCTAGGCCCGTACTCAATTGGATAGTCAACAGCGGTGTGAAACACCTGATAATTAGCCCACATGAGGATGTCCCCTTCCTCCGTCTTCGGCAATATGACGTACTCGGGCTTCAAGACTCTTTCTTGGATAGGTTTGAGGAACGCTCGAATCTCGTCTACATCATCGATCACACGGGGTTCTTCTGTCAGCGACGAACGAAGGAAAAGCCTTCGAGCGCAGATGCCATGGACTTGGAAAGATCGTTCCCCTGTCACCGGATTGACCCAAACCTACAACACAGGCTTTTAGTTCTATCTTTCTTTATGTGAGCTCGAGTGGAATTTTGACTTACCATAGGGTATCTCTTGATGTCTTTTGGGTCGTAATCACCGAGCTCCTCCAACGACTTCTCTTTGCCTTCCGGCTCAAGACCCAAGCCATTAGGCCTTCCGCTGCAGTTGGCAATCCACATAAAAGGATGCGGGGCATACTCTACCCATGAGTGGTCCGCGGTTGCTCGCTCATCGGGCGTCATCAGTTCATACGTCTGTACATTGCTGATGAAGGCTGTAAGCCCGGGCTCTGTCTTCATCGAATAACCGCTTCCGTCATCCCATCGTATAGTTATCTCCGGTTTTGTTGGACGTTTGATGTATCGCAGAGTAGTAAACCATGCCGGTTCTCTTGCGTAGAGGGGTGCGTCGATATGCCATCGCTGGAATCGAGTGATCCCTGCTTTGAAATCTTTTTCGGGGAGTTTGTGGAGGTGGAAATCATTTAGAAGCCTCTTCTGGATATCCATCCCTTTGATACCGTAATGGTCATCTCCCTGGTATCCCTTTCCAATGAGGCGAACATTCTCTGCTCCCGGAATACCCACAACTTCTCTGCTGGCCTGCAACCGTCAGATGCGACAACACCAAAACCTTCGTCAAAACTCACTGATAGAACGCCGCCTTTTTCCGCGAAAGTCTTGACGTCTCCGTGGGAATGGACTTTGGGTGCATCTGGGTCGAATCGGGTGACTAGATCCCACTGCTTCAAGGGTGCAAGGTCTTTCTGCCCCTTCACTACCACGACCTGAGAAGAATGAGTATTTCAAGCTGGAGACGCCCATTGGAAGAAAGTATCCATACTTTGTGAGTCCAGATAGCATCAGCAAGTGCAATGACATTGCCATCTAAATTGTGTGAGCTTGGAAGCTACCGAAAGTCAGCGGATCCTACCAGATATGCAATCGAGATCTAAGCCTTCGATCACGCTACCGAAGTTTGTCCTGTCTCCAACTGACTTTGCAATCGGTTTAATCGTAAAAGATGCGTCTGAGGACATGTCGTCGCGTTCGATCTGTCTGATCTACATATGTATGTAGCCTGGAAGAAGTGAGGAATAGCAAGGTATTTATCTTAATATTAGTAGCTATTCACATACTGATTCACCCAGTGTAGAATCTACATGGATAAGCGAGGCCGCGCGTTCCTGTCGTTATACGATGACGAGAGTAAGCTGCGATCCAATGTATTACCTTTCTTGGTATAAGACACCACCTCGTCGCTTCATTGTGCCTAAAAGCGTAAGACAAATGAATCGAATAGCGGGCTCAGATGTACTACTTGGCTGAGCTCTACAATTGACTCTTTAACCGTATCGGGGGTGGCGTTTCAAATATCTAGGATAGCAATGCTCGGTCGAACTCGAACCAGGAACCTGATACTCGCTCGAAGAGGGTCTGAGCAGGAAGAAACACATGAGCCAATATGACACTCCCGAGCTTCTGGTTTCAAGAAATCGAGCTTTAGAGCCTCAGAAAGCGAACAACCTATCGACCAGTACCACTTCGAACGATAATGTTTTCTATACTTATGATTCGATTCGTGGGCCAGCTGGGCAGTAGTTCGAATCCAGCCATAATCATGCTGGGAACGTTGACATATTTGAGCATGCAGTCTCGGACCTTCCCTATATCATCCAGAGAGTGGCCAGGATTTGACCGACCAATTCCTCGATTTCTCATTTCCAGGACTTGAAGAAGCTACGGAGTTCGAAAATCTACTCCATTTGGGTCAGTCATGATATTCTCATAATGTATTTCTACCAGGCCGATAGAAAGCCCTTGTTTACCAAAATCTCTGGATAGCAATGTGTCCTTTCTCTGGATGATGGAACCGACCCGACAACCGCCCTTCAATGTTCTCGAGAACCAGCACATGCAGTCCTCAGAGCATCAAGAAGCCGCCACTGGCAGAGATCGTTTGGCCAGATATCCATCGTGACTGTTCCTCTGCCAGCCACGCGACTATCTGCGCAATGTCATCAGGCTTTCCTGCTCGGTGTTCCACTGGCGTCGTCTTCAACTGCACGTCGACAATGTCCTTGGGAACATTGTCCAGCATCTCAGACTCCGTTGGCCCCGGTGCGACGGTGTTGACGGTGTGCCCCAGCTCCCCCAACTCCGCTGCTAAGCATCGAGTTAGGCCTTCAACTGCAGCCTTGGAGGCGCAATAGAGAGCCAACTTCGAGAGCCCTGAACGTGCGCCCACCGACGACATGTTGATGATTCTTCCTGGCGCTTGCAAATGCGGCACGACTGCCTTTGTCATAAGCAGTGTCCCCCGAACGTTCACGTCGAAGATCTTGGCGAAGTCTTCTGCTGAAGTTTCCAGGAGCGATCTGTCAAACTCCACACCAGCGTTGTTGACTAATATGTGAATGGAACTTCCGAAAGCCGCCACCGTTCTTGATACAACCTTCTCTCCTGCGTCGATTTGGCTTAGGTCGGCCTGCACTGCAACTGCTTGGCTCCCGAGTTGTTCAATTTGCTTGACGACATTGCCGGCTAACGACTCGCTGTTTGCGGACGTATATACCACTGTAATCTATGAAAGTCAGCATTGGCCACTGGTATCTCCACAGCATGACGTTGTACGCACCTTTGCACCCCTGCGCGCTAGCTCTAACGCCAGACTGACGCCAATGCCTCTTGACGCTCCAGTCACAATCGCAACCTTTCCTGCTAGAGGTCGGTGCTGTGTTGTAGTTTGCGAAGCCATAGATGTCCTGCAAAGAGTACTGAACGCTTGAGATTCGATGATGTAGGCCACAAAGTCATGACGGACCACCTTATATCTTCATCCTACTAGTGGAACTAACAGGCCTTGGGCGCACAATATCCATACGTAGATGTGATTCATGGTTGGTAAGTATGACAATCATTGAAGGGTTGAATCGTTGCTCATTTTCGACTAGACATCTTTGTAAGTATCTTCCAGCCTTAGACAGCCTCTTCGCCAATAAAATTTGTCAGGACGTTTCGCAAAAACCAAAATCCCTTGTCGTTTCGTATCAGCATAACGAGCGAGACGGTATCATGCCTTCTTGATGATGGTATCCGTCGAAGTGGATCATACCCGAAATACACACCATATCCCGAAACCCATCGAGGACCTCCGAGAAGTGCGGGGTTCACCGAGATGCGTCGGATTAGGTTGACAACGAAACATGGGTTCAGAATTGCTTCGAAAACGAATTGAACGACATAAATCAGGCCCCGTCGTCGAATATCTCCAGACGTTTTCCTCCGGAACTTGTTTAAGAGGAGCTGAAGCGTTCAAATGTTATCCGCCCGCCTCCGCGACACACGTGACGGTGCCCCTCCCCGCAATACTCGCCCATACGAAAACATCTTGCCTTCGATTGGGCGATCGGAAACCGGTAGCACTGAGGCCCGCCATTACATCTGAGGCCTCCTGTCGGTCACCGATATACATGTCCAAGTATGATAGCTTGAAGCGACTTTGGCTGTGGGGTTATCGAGAAAAGCTGGAATGCCCCGAAGTCGGTGTTCGCTAAAAAGTCACCGAACGCTTGGCAGCTGGTAGCATTGTTGGAAAATCCTTCCTTGCCTTGTACGGTGACACCATCAACCCAAGTAAGACAATCGCAAGGAAGTATAAAGGACGTAGCTCCAGCTTAGACACTGATTCGCATTTACACGCGCGCTCACCACAGGCTCAGCACTATCTAGGACTCAATTGCCCTCGGCACCTCGACGCGCATCTAGCAGCTGCACCCCTCCATCTCAACCTCAGTCTCAACCATGGGCGGAGTAACAGTCGCAACCGAAACTGAGAGGCGGACGACCCGTGAATCTCCAGAGAGGGGCACGAAGCGGATAAGTCAGTGAAAATCCTTGTTTTCCGTCTGCCATTGCGCGTGCAATTCAACTTGTTCTACTACTTGTCTTTTGCTCGGGCACAGCTTTGGTTCAACCCAACCTGTAGTATACTGACATGTCGCCTGGCACCCCAGGAACCCAATCCCTTCCGCCGCCCGATCTGCCAAAGCTAGTCGCTGAACAGCACGTCCCCATAGCAAGCAACGACAAGGACACGCAGCGCCTCATCGTCGTCCTCTCCAACGCGACCCTCGAGACGTACAAGGCCTCGCACGGCTCGGGGCGAGGGCCTGGCGGCCGCGAGGACAAGTACAATTTGCTCAACAGCGATGACCATATCGGCGTTATGCGGAAGATGGGGCGCGACATCAGCGAGGCGCGGCCAGACATCACGCACCAGGTAAGCGTTCTGGAACTGTTCTGGAGCGGCCTATTGACATTAGTAATGCAGTGCCTGCTCACTCTACTGGACTCGCCTGTCAACAAGGCCGGAAAGCTGCAGATCTACATCCAGACTGCGAAGAACGTGCTGATCGAGGTCAGCCCAACCGTCCGGATACCGCGAACTTTTAAGCGCTTCGCCGGTCTCATGGTCCAGCTCCTGCACCGACATCAGATCAGATCAACGACCTCGCAAGAGAAGCTGATCCAGGTCATCAAGAACCCCATCACTGACCACCTGCCTCCGAATTGCCGCAAGGTCACCCTGAGCTTCGACGCCGAGGTCGTGCGTGTGCGCGACTACATCCAAGGCTTGAACAAGGACGAGAGCATTTGCGTGTTCATTGGTGCCATGGCGAAGGGCAACGATGACTTTGCAGACTCCATCAAGGATGACTCCATCAGCATCAGCAACTTCAACCTCAGCGCCAGCGTAGCCTGCAGCAAGTTCTGCCATGCGGCCGAGGACGTCTGGAGCATCATCTAATTCGCAGCCACCCATACTATCCTATCCGTGTCTGACACGCCACCCGACCGAAGCTAGAGCAATCTACCACCGACCCTCCGGTCCGACTGTCGAAATGGAGCCCGGGAGCAAATTAGGTAGCAGACCACACCGGCTTGAGATAACAACATCGAAAGCCGCGTGCTGGTTCTGCTTTTTGCGCGATCAAAAGTCTTCGATTTCTTTTACAACAATGGAAAATCAAAGAGGCTTCAACGTCGTCAAAAGTGTTTCAACGCAGAGCAATCAACTTACTCTGCCTCCCTTGTATCTCCGTTCGTCTTGCTTCTAGCGGCAGCGCTTCAAGGCGCCGTAGCCACGGAGGCGTCCTTCGATGCCTTTGAGAGCCGCGGCGCTGCGTATTTTTCACCCAGCTTATCTGGGTGCATGTATGTACTTTAGATATGTCTCTGCTGACGTTTGCTTCGGCATGCTTCAGGTTTGACGTCAGACTGTGGTCTATCTAGCGTATGGTTGAAAGGATCTGAAGACTCTTGCCAGTCTGGATGTACGCGTGCTTCACTTCCGCGCTGAAAAGAGACATGCGGAATGGCTACTTCATCTTGCAGATGCGCCAGGCGGCATACAGGGGTATATGAGAGGATTTGGATCTTAGCTAGGCACGGCGGAGAATCGGAAGAACCTGTCAAAAAGCAACTACTCGATCTCACGATGCAACACTTTAGTCCTCCTTGTCATTCGCTGTCAGCTTCAGCCTCGATTTGAAAATCGCCCTCTTTCTGCTCATATTGTACTATCCGCCGCATGCGAAGACATGACCTAATATCGGTCGTGCAGAAGCCTCCACGGCCAGGTCCCGAGGAGGAATAAGCCGAGTCTCGAGCGTGCAGGAACTCGAACTTTGATCGCGAGGATTGCTCCGGATGACTGGGATATATGTGAGGCGAGAGCCGCTTTGATCATCTCGCGGTAACGGGCCGGGATATGCAGCCAATCCGCACCGGATGCTGCCGTCAAAGCTCTAGCTGCATATGCACAGAGACGGTGACATGTGGCAGCACGAGGGCAGTTTTGGACAACGGACTCCTTGGACGCCAACAAGATCAGTGGGGCAGTCCAGCGACGGCTTTCCCGTAATGTGAAGGGTCGCCCTGCTAATTCATTCATCATGGACGAAGACGCCCTAGGCGGACTTGCATGACATATAAACCATTCTTGAGTACCAGCCTTGATTTCGCTCTTATTCATCTCATCTGTGTGTGTTCACTTCATTTACAGATCATACTTGCATTTTTGAGAAGTCTGATATTGTTGACTTTTGTTCTAGATTCATTTCACTTCTTTCGTTAATCCCCTTCACCGCCATCTCAGTAATCCTCGGACGATGCCCGTCTCTCACATTGGTCTCACCGTCTCTCACCTCCCCACTTCCTGTTCATTCTTTTTATCTGCTCTTCAATCTCTCGGATACCGCTTTATTGGACAGCAGGGCAATCAAATTGGCCTTGGGATTCACGACGCCGATTTCTTCTTGTGCCAAGAAACGCCTGGGTACATGTCTCCGAATGCGCTTCACGCGGTACATATGCTGACTGTTTCCTTAGAGTCAAAGCTAGTGCTGCACACATCGCGTTCACTGCTCCTAGCCGCACAGCTGTCCGCGACTTCTATGCTGCTGCCTTGAATGCGGGAGGCCGACCTAATGGAGCTCCTGCTTCACGCACGGAAGAGTCGGATCACTTCAATGCTGCGGTCCTAGACGTTGATGGCAACAGCATTGAAGTCGTTTACCAGGGCGGCGAGCCAGATTTTCAGGACGACGGGACTGTCGTCGAGCACAGTAGAGTCATAACGTGGCAACGGAGCGTGACAGAGAGCTGCCGAGATGATAGAAGTATCATTAGTTCTCGCACAGCGCAGTCTGCTTCGAATCGAGCACTGGTCCCTGCCGCAGCACCCTCAAAAGCACCGTCGATAGTATCTGCAGCTTCGACATTATCAAAAGCCGCCAGTATGGTTCGAAGCGTGTCTGCTCCAGTCTCAGTTCCTCGGGTGACTGTTGAGCACACATCGACCACAAAGATCATTGCAACCGGCGACGGAGCGGCCAAGAAGATTATCGGAACTCTGCTCGGAGCCGCAGCCGGCGCAGCAGTGGCATATGCCATGGTCAAAGGCGAAGAGGACAGCGCAAAGAAAGAGGCCGAGTTCGATGCGTATCAAAGGGCCAAGGCTGCCTCCGTCCAGGCCCCCTCGCAACCACAATTATCCATGCAAGACCCACAACTGATCTACGAGACTACACCAAGGTCTGTTCACCGCAACATCAGCGATACAGACTCTCATTACTCGACACCGCAAAGCCGTAGCGTGTATGTCCAGCGTGCCATCGAGCCAGCCCCCCGGAGCTACCATTCTCCATCGTATGCGTCGGTGCCTCCGACACAGGTATCAGAGCGCCGGGCGATCGAGTATATCCCTGCGGCTTCTGTCGCGCCATCACGATCTCAGTTCGCCGCTCACCGATCCTACACCGACCCCGAACTGCTCACGGTAGCACGGGCTAGGAGCTTGGCTTCGAAGGCTCAGAGCGTTGCCCCCAGCGCTGTTCATAGCACTGCACCGAGCACTCTCATTTCCTCGTTTGTGCCTGACCAGATTCCGAGAAGGAGTAGTGAGGGCAGCGTGCATTCGCATCATTCTAGTAGATCGAAGGCAAAATCGCATGTCTCGAAACATAGCTCGACGTCCAAGCATAGTAGTAAGAGTCGAAGTCGGGCATCATCGCCGCCTGCACAGTCCAAAGCTGGTTCCATAGTCGGTAGCATACTGGGTCGCGATAATGGGTCGACTGCTTCAAGTAGAAGAAAGGAGAAGGACGACTCCTTCGAGATCGAGGAGTTAGATTTCAACGACACTGACACCGTTGCGCCAAGCGATAGCATCTCCAACGCTGGCTCCTCCTCGCGCCGAAGTCATCGCAGTCACAGAAGCAGCAGGCACGACTCCGGCTCCGTAGTCAGCAAACACAGCTCGACGTCGAAACACAGCAAAAGCTCGAAGCACTCGCATCGCTCAAGCTCCAAGAAATCGCACCACTCTCGGCATGGTGAGCACGAGGGGTCGCCATTGAGCCAGGAGTATCGTGACACAGACGACTACCCAAGTCCAATCTTCCCGACCGTGCTGTCGGAACCTAGCGATGCGAGTACAGTGAAGCCGTATAAGCCCAAGTCTTCGAGGAAGGACTCGGTTGCGGGCGGGCAGTACGACGCGCTCTTCAATGGGCCTTCGCAGAGAGCGAGTACGGTTGCTAGTCTGCCGATTCGCGGCATTACGCCGAGTATGGTTGAGGAGTCAAGAGTTGGGAATAAGGGGAATAGAAGTGTTATTACGTATACTATGGGTCAAAAGCTTCGCCCATTCGAGGAGTGATGGTCTTAGCCATCCATGCATTTGGGAGTGAGGGTTCTTGTATGTTTCGTGACTCTACATGTTTGGGTTTGCTCGTCCGACTATGGTGTCTTGCATTCGATTTGGTTCCCGTATCCCCTTGATGACTTATTTGGTCCGTACTCTTTAGACGCGGTTCACGACGTTATACTTAGACCAGCATATGTTCAATCTGAAATTTCGGTTCTCTTGGACGAGCTTTTCGCATGTAGATCGAAATTGCAGACCTATCTCGCGTGGTGAGTGCCTATGCTGATATTTAGATACCTTGGTTATATAATCCCATTAAGTGCAAAGTCCCGTCTCGTAATATGGCGTGGAAATCAGTAGAGACGGGTACTGCGAACCATGGGATCATTCACAAGACGACCTAGACTGAGAACACATTTTATCGCATGTACCAATCGCTCTCATGAACCTGGGTGCCCAGTCTGACTGACTGATCATGAACGTGCCTAGATCGAAAAATGAGCAGCTTTGGCTGTTCAAGGCCACCGGAACGCTCAGGTATTACCCGTCCGTATCGTATGACATGAAACGACAAGGTGTCTAATCCCCCTTAAGTAGGTGTCAAGTATACAGAGTGATGTTTCGAGGCTGGGAGGGGTAGTTGAACGCGGGCTCACGTGAACGCGCACCTACGTCACGTCGCACACACAAAATTTGGTGCACACAACGGGCAAACGCCAGAGATTGTTGAAGCCTGTATGGACGCGAGCGCGTCTATGTGTAAATGTTGCACTCTAAGTAGTGAAAGCTAGAAACAGCATCGAAGCATGAGCGTTGGAGTGGTAGAGTTGGGGGAAGGCGAGGAGCGCTAGTGAAGTCGCGCTAAGGCCTTGGCGTCCCATACGCGTCCCGAAATTCGGTGCCCCCCAACGGCCGGCCAGCAACATCCGCACACCCACTGCAGGCACCTCCTACGCTGCGCTCAACATGGCGCAGGTTCTCCCAGCCAAGCGCCAGCACGCCTTCGAAGACGGCATATCGAGCTACAATCGGGCGAGCCAGCACGGGCGTGTAAGTGCTACCACGCAGGTATACAATCACAGGCTCACTAATCACACAGGAGAAACGGCCGCGCTATTCTGTACGCGATGTCAGCAACGATGCCACCTCCTCCTCCTCCTCCGAAGACGAATCAGAATCGGAATCGGAACGACCCGGGAGTGAGCAGCCCGCCCTTGACGATAATGGCGATGGCAACGAGGACGCTTTGCACCAGGCGCAAACCCAGCATACCATCTATCGACTCCAGAATCGTGAGCACAAGGTCAATCGGCCGTCGGAGAGCGGCGTCATAGAAGAGATCAACTGCACAAACTTCATGTGCCACAAGCGGCTGACTGTCACCTTGGGCCCGCTCATCAACTTCATAATTGGCCACAATGGCAGCGGCAAGAGTGCTGTTCTCGCCGCTCTCACCATCTGTTTGGCCGGCAAGGCTACCGCGACTAGTCGAGGCCAGAATCTCAAGAGTTTCATCAAGGAGGGCGAAGAGCAAGTGTTACACAATCGTCAGGGATCGGACTGCTGCTGACATTCATCCTAGCTATTGCGTTTTGTCTGTTAAGATCAAGAACCAGGGCATGGCCGCGTACAAGCCTGAGCTGTTCGGACAGTCTATAATCGTGGAGAGGCATTTCAACAAGTCTGGTACATCAGGCTACAAGCTGAAGGATGAGAAGAAAAAAATTGTGTCAACTAAGAAGCAGGCTGTGGAGGATGTTCTCAATGCCTTTGCTCTTGATTTCGATAATCCGATGAACATCCTCACCCAGGACGAGGCCCGCCAATTCCTCAACACCTCGGATCCCAGTAAAAAGTACAAGTTTTTCTTGAAGGGGACACAACTTGAGACATTGCAGCAAGATTACAACCTGATTAAAACAGAGCTGGATGAAATGTTGAGCAAGACGGAGGTTTATCGAGCAGATATTGAGCAGCTCAACCAAATTAAGAATAAGGCCAAAGAAAAGGCCAAGCGAGCGGAGAAACTCGAGAACATGAGAGCTCGCGAAAGCCTCTTGCGTGAACTGACGGCATGGGCTAAGGTGGAAGTTGCGGAGAAGGTAGGTTGAGGTTCCAGTCGGTATCAAGACCGGACTAATTTTATGTAGGACCTGAAAGACAATGAAGAGGAAATTCGTCATGTCGATGAACTGATTGAGAAGACGACAGCAGCAGCCGATGAGGAGTCGATGCGCTTCGAGCGTGAGAACCACATGTACTCGGAAGCTAATCAGGCAATCCAAGACCGCGACGCCGAACTCCAGCCTATGATACAGGAGCATGACGATGTTCTCGCTTCCTTCCAAGAGACCAAGAGGGCTCTGCTGACAATCAATGTATGAAAACTCGTCCTCCCTGCTACCGTGCTTCGCTTATTTTTGCAGACTACAGAACGTGAGATTACTCAGAAACTCACTAGTAAGACTAAGTTGATCGAGAAGTATCGAGCTCAAGTGGAAGAGCATAGACAACGCCAAGCCGAAGCCGATAATGGACAGCATGCACAGAAGGTCGCGGAGTTGGAAGAAGCCAAATATGCCTGTGACAGGGCTCTGAAAAGTCTCGAGGAACACATCAATCAAGTTGAAGACTTGAACAAAGATCTCAAACAAGCCCACGAGGAAAGGCAGACAGCTGGCGAGAAGTACAAAGAGAAGCAGGCACAAGTCCAGCGCTCCAAGCTAAATGTCGAGCAACTTCAACGTGGCGAACGTAACTGGATAGACGCGTACCCAGTCCCTACTACTCTCTCGAAACTGCTCTCTGCGATGGAGCGGCAAAAGGGCCAGTTTGTAAAGCCACCGGTGGGGCCAATGGGTCGCTATATAAAGCTTCTCAAACCAGAGTGGAGCTCAATCCTGGAAAAGCAATCTGGTTCGTCCTTGAATGCTTTTGTTGTCACAACAAAGTCCGATCAAGTTCTTCTCTCCAGAATGATGCAGCAGCATAACTGTAACGGCTACCCTATATACATAGGGCAGGGCGGCGTGATCGACACTACTCCACACGAGCCCGATCAGACGCTGAACACATGGTTGAGGGTGCTCAACTTTGACAACAACATGGTTCGCAATCAGATGATCATCAATCACCAGATTGATCAGGCTGTTCTCATTCAGAGCAGGGCAGAAGCTGAAGAGTTCATGCACAACGACGGTGAGCTGCGGAAGAACGTCAAAATGTGTTTCACATTCGCGGACCGCGACAAGACCAAGGGTCATTCGATAACTGGGAATACCATCACCGGGTCCGTCAATTTAGGTCCCATTGACTCTTACATTGGCTCGCCCCGAATGCAGGCCGATAAAGAGCAGCGAATTCAAGCAGCAAGGCAGCACTTGGATCGTTTCACGCAGGAAGCAGAGCAAGCTACAGAAGAGCAACGTGTAGCTCAAGGTAGTCTTATTGCTTGCAAGAACAGGCTTGATCAGTACGAAAAGCGCAAGCGAAATCTGAAACTCAAACATCAGCAGACACAAGACGACGTCGAGCGACTAGAGGCGGAGCTGAGCGCGGCAACCCCGGATGCTGGCATGATTGAGCTCTTGGAGGAGTCCATGCAAGCGGTCCAGCTCGAGAAGGATTTGGAAGCGGGACAATACCAGGATCTTATTGTGCAGAAAGACAAGCTCAATGCAGAAAATCGTACGAACAAGGACACCCTTGACGCCGCTAGCAGACGCATTGCTGAGATGAACGTTTTGTTGGGAAAAGAGCGTACTAAGGCTGACAGGGCGAAGAATAAACGAGATGATGCTCTGAAGAGGAAGAATGACGCGTTGGAAGCAGTAAAGAAAGCGGAGGAGAATAAGATTGGATGGGAACAACATAAAGGCGAAATCTTAACCACCCTTGAGGAGTGGACCTCGGATGCTTTACAGATTTGTGCCCGTATGCCTATTCCTGCAGGCAAAACGCCCGCCATCCTGGACAAGGATTTCCAAAGACAGCAACGGGAAATCGAAGATGCCGAAAAATCGTAAGTACAGTTCCTCTAAATGATTTAGGTGGACGCTGACTTGCTAGATTGGGTGGGTCGGAAGGAGACCTCCTGGCTGTTGCCAATGAAGCGAAAAGGAAGTGGGAAAGTGCGGTGAACGAAGTTGCTGCAATTAACAATGTCACGAGGGTAATATGGAGCTTCTCACATCGCCTTTGGGTCTCTAACATAGTCTTAGCGGTTGGAGCAATCCCTCGATAAGCGGAACCAGCGATGGAGAATGTTCCGATCATACATCTCGGTTGCCGCGAGTTCAACCTTTGGCTACCTTCTTGCCGTACGTCGGTTTCGTGGGGAACTAAAGGCAGACCATAGTAAGCAGTGTCTCGACATACATGTGAGCATATCTATCTCTGCAGCGATGGCGTTGACTGATTGAATCAGGTTCAACCCGACTCGACTGAAGCCAGTGGCGCCGGAAGGCAGACCAAGACACTCTCAGGCGGCGAGAAATCCTTCTCGACCATTTGTTTGTTGCTCTCCTTGTGGGATGCCATGGGCTCTCCGATACGCTGCTTGGATGAATTGTAAGTGTGGTGTCCTCCAGCCTGATGTCTCTCCTGACCGCTGCGAAGTGACGTGTTCATGGACAATGCCAATCGGTCGGTCGCTATGAACATGATCATCCTAGGTGCCCGTAATGCCAATGGACGCCAATTTATATTCATCACGCCACAGTCAATGCAGGATGTACAGAGCGCAGACGACGTCAAAATCATCAGGTATGTTGTCCGATAACTTTGGTTGCAGAAAACGCTGATGATGAAATAGGATGACCGATCCCGAGCGGGGACAGACAGCTCTCAACGTTCGGAGTCAGAGAGCGTGAGACTGAGTGGTGAGTGTAGTTCAAGGGCGTAGGCGGTTGGCGTTTCGGGATTTCCAATATTTTTCCGTGGAGGGCGGACTGTTACAGCATCGTCATTAGTGGTCATGATATCCCCGGTTTGAGCGGCGCAAAGGCAGACTCTGGGTACGCGTATCTCGTTGATAGAGGGTCGTGTGCGGTGGGACAGTTTGGTGGTGCGCGCCTGGACCCTGGAATTGGAGAGAGTTGTATTTAGGTACATGGATAGATCTACAGCAAGGAAGCTTAGCCACATGCGGAATGGGTATGTGGCACGGGCCCACGCTATCTGCACATCCGTTGGCAACAGCCCGTTGCTCCCAAACTCTCACGCAAACCCAGAGCCCCAAAGACTTCAGCCCACGCTGCGCCGATTCCTCGTTGCGCCCGTCTCCGCCCGCTCCGCTGCTCGCTCCATGAGGCCGCATGCCTCCACTTTCTCCGTGAGACGTGCACGTCTCTAAACAGCATGGACGCCTCCCCACTCTCAGCGCCCGCTACTCCCCGATCATCCTCGCCCTCGCCCTTCGATGTGAGCCTGAATGCGCCCGCGTCGCCCTCGTCTGAGCATGCAAAGACGCTTGCGGATGTGGGCGATGCGGAGGGCGACGACCACGGCGTCCCCGAAACCGGCGTGACCAACCCACCCGACCCTGCGCCGAGAGACACAACAATCAACAAACTGCTCAAAGGGAAAGAGAAGGCCAGAAAAGGCCCGCTGAGACTTCTTGATCTCCCAGTAGACATACTGAAAGAAATTATACATCAGGTGAGCCGGCCCATTCACGTTGGAGTCGTCCAAGATGCACGATGGGAACTGCCAAAGACTCACATTTCTTTCCCGTACAGCTGCCGCACACGAACGACCTCACATCGCTAGCATTATGCCATTCCGCACTCCACCGCTTGACGATACCCTGCATCTACTCTCGCTTCGACATTGTGTGGCCCGATGAGAGCACGCACACGGAGCCACGGACGGGTGTGGATGCGCTCACATACGGGCTGGCAACCTTGGTCATGGGCGACGACGGCTTCCCGCACCAGGCGCGACAACGGCACTGGGACAATTCCAGCGCGTCGCCTGCACCCCGGAGCAACAACCGGAGCGCTGCCACGCCGTACCCCATCGCGCGCCGAAGATTCGGCAACTACTACGCCCAGTTTACGAAGAAGTTCTCGCTGGGCAATGGGCCTGCAGCATGGGTACAGGAATACATGATTGCAAAGGAGGGCGGCAAGATGCTGGGTACTCTCGTGGCGCTCGCCGTTGCCCGCATGATCAACCTCGAGACGTTTGTCTGGGACATGCCCACTGGTGTTCTGCGCGACGTGTGGCTGGCGCTTTCGAGCCTGGCTGATAGGACCGATGGCGACGAGTGCCGCCTCGACCGCTTGTGGATCCGGTGGCATGACAACACCATCGACGCACCCACTCCACCGCCCGCCCCACCAATGATCCTGAACAACGTACCTGCCCCTCCAGGGACCACGCATCCGAGCGGAGTCGGCGCTGTTCAGGCTCCGGTCGTCGTCCCCGCTCACTACTCTGCGAATATTCCAGCCGCCATAGACCGCGTCGAGCATCCCACCTTTTCCGTCATACCAGCTTTGAAGAGCCTGAGCGTCCTGGACATTGATGAGCTGCCCTATCTCGATGAGATGAGCATTCTGATTGCCCGCTCTCAACGGAAACTGCGGGAGCTCAGGGTTGGTATTGCCCCTCATGCGCAACAGCGAGACTGGGTGACGGCGTGGGAGGGCGATGGCATCCAACAAGTGGACTACAGTAGCGCATCTACTGCAGGGAGCTCCATAAGCGAGAAGAGGCTGGGCGGTGTCCTCGGCATCTTAGTCGGCAGAGTGCACAACATGCGACAGACCGAAGAGACGCCGGGTCGCACTGCGAAGGTGTCTGAAGTCGGCGCTCGGCCTACCGACGCAACCTCTGGCAAACTGGAAGCATCGGGTGCGCTACCTGTTGTTGCACCTCTACACGTACAGCACGATCGTGATTCAGACCTCCCCGAGCATCATCCTGAAAGTGTCGCGGAAAGTGGCACGGCGCAGGAAGGCGTGAGCCTTATTGGCGAAAACCAGCCAGCTATACCGGACCACGTTGCACATGTTGGATCTAATACGCCCGCGCTGGAGTCTAATCATTTTGCGCACAAGCCTCTTCCATATCGAACGAGCAAGATCGCCGGCCATGGTGATTCGGATGCGGTCACCGGGAAAGCATCCAAGCCCTCTGAACCCGTGTTGAATGGGACGTTGAGACTGGAGGTGTTGGAACTGGAGCGTGTCCCACTGTCAGTCCCGGTGTTGTTGAAGGCATTCGACTGGACGCTATTGAGTACGTTGACACTGCTCCATTGCAACAACCATGAACAATTATGGAAGTCTCTACGTCGCACTTACACGCCCCGATCGCCTTATCCTGCCGGATCGCCTTCGTCTTCCAGCAAAGCCTACAAAGCGTCGTACACGTTGCGGACTGAATACGGACTAAGCTTGAAGAAGGTGCATACTAACACTGTCTCACCAGCCTTGATATCGTTCCTCAAAGAGACTCTGGCACCAAACACTCTTGAAGTGCTCTTCCTGCAGGAGGGGAGGTCTTACTCTTCGACTGTCACCGTGGACGCCATCTATCGTGGACCGCTGCGGCGACATCGCGGTAGCCTCAAGAAATTGATGATCGACAGCAGTGAGAAAGGACCAGATGGCCATGCTACTACGAGCTCACGATGGCGGAGGTGGATGTTGAACCGTGAGATTATTACCTTCATCACCAGCGGACGTATGAACAGTCTGCGAGAGCTGGCTGTTTCTATTGACTACAAAGACTGGGTAAGCTGGGCTCATGTGTTACTGTCTGTGATGTGAGCTAATCAGATCCTAGCACCACTTCCTGCAACGGCTGCCATTGATACCTCATATTCGGTCCCTGTACATTCCATTCATTGCAGACCACGCTCATGGCAATAATATTGACCCTCGGGAACTGGCCATGCAAATTCTTGATATAGTGCATCTTCGGCCAGAGATTGAGATATGCTATATGGGCATCTCTACCAAGTGTTTTGAGATTCTGGAGAACCGACCTTCGAACTATGATCTGCGACACGACAGCACGAATGAGGCCGACGCTCCCACTGCCGGCCTAGGCGGTGGTTATACGGCTCATGATCCCTTGATGTCAGACGACGAATCCGAAGCCACGGAAGACGAAGAGGAGGACGAGTTTGACGGGGGCGTAACGCCTGCAGCTGACGGAGACGAGTCAGGCTCAGACATATCTGACGAAGCCCACGAAGATTCTGACGATGATTCGTTTTTGCAAGATGATCGAAAGGTGCCGAGACTCCGCATTAGGGAGATTCTTTTCTACGAAGAAAAGATAGAGACGCTGCGGGCGCGGCATGGGACACTCAAGCCGTGAGGGGCTGGACCATTCATACCAGCACCAGATCGAGGGATAGCGAGCTTTGACGCGTGGAGGTGCATCACGGCGGCGAGAGTTTTCGGTCCAAGGGAAAACATCGCTTGGTGAATGAATGCTTGGTTGAGAAACATTGGCACTTAGTGGAGCGAGTCCGGCGCATTTTGAAATATCTATGACTAGGTATGGAGTTTTGGTGCGGAGCAGTCATCACAGCGCGGGATAACACGCCCGTGGGCAGGGATTCATAGTTTTAGTGTAGTCTAGGATATTCTTATCTATCAATGCATAGAGAGGTGCGATGCGATATACCCGTCCGCATGCTTGGAGTCGTGCGCTGGTTAGTTTGGTCTGCTGCCGTGTTGAATGGAATGAAATGGGCTGCAATAGATTCGGTCACGTACGTATGATATCAGATGAGCTTCCAGAGCTCCACAGTTTTGCTCATTGAGTGACTTGGTCCCTGCAACGCTGGAGGACCAGGAGTGGGATCTGCACGTGAAGACGCGTCGTCAAGAACGGTTGGTCCGTGCGCCAAAGCGGGACCCGGTTGCCTCAAACAACACTTTGACAGTGAAGG
This sequence comes from Lophiostoma macrostomum CBS 122681, assembly GCA_010405375.1. NCBI lineage: Eukaryota > Fungi > Ascomycota > Dothideomycetes > Pleosporales > Lophiostomataceae > Lophiostoma > Lophiostoma macrostomum. Next base: position 13,733 of record MU004318.1, on the reverse strand, counting down.
GTGAAGGCACGCCCGAGCACGTTCACACCGATCTAGCAGTAGAGACTCTTCCTGCCTGCACATCTAGGACCTGGTCTCGCTCTACCATGGTCAATCCACATTCCACCGACCTTCGCTGAAGCGGGGTCAACACACTGGTTCTCTGTCATTCATCGTCGCTCGACCGCCGCCATGGATCACCGAAGCCTAATCTTCGCGTCCGTCTTCCCCGTCCCTTCGCTCTCGCATTCTACACCGACACCTATCGCGACGCCTGACCTGGGATACACGGCTCCCGGTCAGTCTTTTGGAAGCCCGTATGGCGGCAACACGGGTGGACAGCACCGCGCGGTCAACCGCAACATTGCTTGGAGCACCGCGACGCGGTTCTTGACCCTCTCCAGGTCGTCGCTTGGGGCATCGTTTGATGCGCTGAGATATCAGCGAACTGCGGAGATTGAGGAGGCGTTGCAGTATCTACTGGTCGGGGAGGGAAAGAGCGAGGATGGACATGAGGAGGATCTGGTGGACTGGTACACAAACGAAGCGAGGGTACATTTTGCGACCCAGGTTCGGTCAAGGTTAATAGAACCGTGGAAAAAGGTACCCTTGGGTATCAATAGGAGGGTTGACGCGCGCTGACGATATGTATAGGAAATCGAACTACGGCACAGTTGGGAGGTCTTGCGTGAGACCCAAGAGCTGCTGCTCCAGGTTCAGAAGTCCTACCTCGACCCGTTCAACCAACATATCCTACCTTTCATACAGCGTGCCAATAGAGCTTCCACGATTCGCCCTACAAGCTCCGCGGACCAGGAGGAAGATGGTGAAGCGAACAATGTAAGCCGCAGGTTTCGGAGGGATGTCCACGCTATCTTCGCGCATAGTCTCCCCCCGCAACGCTACTCCAAGACCCTCAGCTACATACTATACGATTCAGGATGCCGGATATTCAGCGTGTATCTACGACACGACGGCGTGAAACCCGACTCCACGCCTGAGAATGTTCGGGCGTTCCGCCAGCGCATGATTGCCCTGTTGCGAGGTCTCGATCAAGTAGGCCTGGGAGGCGACATTGCACAGAAGGCATTTGCGCATGCAATGGACAAGCTGATTGATTCGTTCATTGTCAGCCATTACACCAAGGTCGACTGGTTCACGAAGAAGTCAATCGTACCTCATTTGCGCATGTTCATGAGGGATGGCTTCTGTGCCTTTGTTGAGCTTGTGCTTGAGTGCTTGAGATGTTATCCGAGCAGCGTGCAACCAGCGGAACTGGCGTCGTGGCAAGAGATGGCATTGGGCAGGCTGGGGAGGGTAAGAGTTGAGAACCTGTTCGACTTTGTGATCAATTGGGACAAGAGCCTGGGGGCGTTCCTCGACATTAAGGTTTGTCTATTCAGCATTGCGAAGGCGTCGAGTGGAGCTGATGCGTGGGTCTAGGAATATCTCAAGGTCGCTGGCGCGAAACAGCACTTGACCTCGAGCTTCTCGCAGCAAATCTCAAGGCGCCTGCTCCATGCCGGAGCCACAACGACGTACATCCTGAACGTCTACATTTCAATAATTCGCGCCTTCCACGAGCTGGAACCCAAAGGTGTGCTGCTCGAGCGCGTGGCTCGACCCATTCGGCGGTATCTCAAAGAGAGGGAAGACACAGCTCGCATCATCATTACAAGTCTTCTCACGGACATCAACGACGAGGCAGGCAGCAAGTTTTTGTCTAGCGGTGAATTGTCCTTTGAGATTGCGACCGAGATGCAGAAGCCTTTTGCGAACTTCAATCAGGACGCAGACGAGGAGCTCAATTGGAACGACTTGAATTGGCAGCCTTTGCCGACAGATGCGTCACCGGACTACAAGAAGTCAAAGGTGGAAGATGTCGTTTGGTTCCTGCTCACGCTATGGGAAAGAGAAGATTTCATCAATGAGCTGAAGAACATCCTTGGTGATCATTTATTGCGCTGCGAGGACCCTGAGTACGAGAAGGAGATTCGTCTTCTCGAACTTATCAAAGTTCGGTTAGGAGACGACAAGCTGCAGGCGTGTGAAGTCATGCTCCGAGATGTGCTGGACTCCAAACGCATCAATGCAGCCATAAGAGCCAGCAGTGCGCCTTCCCGGGTTACAGATCCGCGACTTCCGCAAACACCAGAAAATGCTGCCCCAAGGACCCCCCGCCCTCGTCGTGGCACGGCAAACACACCATCATCAGTACCGAGGCTCAGGTCTTCGGCACAGCCGACACTCAATGCCCAGATATTGTCTTCCTTCTTCTGGCCACTGTTGCGCGAGGACCACTTTCTCGTTCCCGCGCAGATCCAAACTCTACAGAACGACTACGAGGCCCGATTCGAGCGCATCAAAGGCATGAGGAAGCTCCGCTGGATGAACGCTCTAGGAGACGGCTCTGTGACACTGGAACTCGAAGACCGTACAGAGGAGTTCGATCACCTGACTCCCTGGCAAGTCAGCACCATCTACGCCTTCCAACCGCAACCGGGCGAGGAATGGGCCAGCAAAACTAGAAGCAGAGGCAAGGGCAAGGAAAAGGAGAGCAGCATCGCGAGGAACGTCTCCCAGCTCGAAGAGATGCTGGAGATGGACGAACAACTCGTGCGCCAGGCGCTCGCGTTCTGGGTGGGTCAGTCGGTCCTTCGAGAATCGGCGTCCGATACCTTTGAAGTCATCGAGCGCGCCACTCCGGCCAATATCGACACAGAGGCCGCGGCGGCCGCGCAGGAGATTGCTGAGGTTCAGGCAGCACAGCAGGCAGGCGCTGTGAGGAGTCAAGCCGACTTGCTGGCAGAGAAGAAGGACGTGTATATGAGTTTCATCTTTGGAATGCTGACGAACCAGGGAAACTTGCCGGTGCAGAGGATCCTCATGATGATGCGGATGATGGTGCAAGGCGGCTTCCCGTTTGGGGATGAGGAGGTGAAGGGCTTGCTGGGCGAGATGGAAGGGGAGAGCAAGGTTATTTGTGTGGGTGGAGAGGTTTGGGGGATCAGGCGATGAGAGGAAGATTAGGGGTCATGAGATTTCCAGGACGTGAGATCAAGACTGGTGTTCACAAGTGGAAGATGCACCGAAAGACAGTATACGGTGAATAAGAAAAACGGCATGTATTTTTGCAGCAGGATGGCCTCTGATCGGGTACTTCTGACTGCTTGATTATGTATCGGATTCGACGGCTGTAATAGGCTTTGTGGCTTGCCCAGCCATGAGCGATGGAGCATGGCTAATTTCTACGGTACTAAGCGCAACCCCTTCTGCTAGGACCTACACCCAACGATCGCGGACCCTAAAATCCATCCTCCTCTTCAGACCAATCGAACATTAGCCCACCCGGTGGCCCACGCGACCGTCCCGCTCCATCAAACCGCCGACCTTCGACATAGTAGGTCTCTTCCTCATACGTCTCCCTCGTCCGGCCCGTGTGGCTATTCGCCGCAGACGAGCGGCGACGCCGGCTAGCGCTATAGCTGGAATTTTGTGGTTCAACCCTAGTTAGCCTGACCCGGTACGAAGAGCGGTCGTCAGTGTACCTGGTACTACTACCCGGTTCAGCGTAGACATAGCGGGGCGAGGTAGTCGATGGGGAGTGTACCACGGTTGTGTATCGCTCATACGGATCGGAGACGGTCGTGATTGTACGCCGACGTCCCGGTTCGACTTCAGTCTGAGAGAAGGAGTGAGTATGTGAGCGGGAGTGTGGGCGAGAGTGCGAGGATGAGGGGGGGTGGGAGTGGGAGTGCGAGCTCGTCGGCCTATGTGAGCTCGACGGCCTATGCGAGCTGGATGGCCGATGGCTTATATGCGACCGCGAATGTGGCAGTGACTGCACACGACGTGGTGGTTCACTACTACTACTACTATGCATCCGCGACCGCGACGAAGTCGGACCTGCAGCCATGGCATGCGTCGACCAGTCATCACTATCACTCCCCTCTAAGTCAGCGTCATACCGACCTATAGACGTCTGCTTCCGCCTGGGGACGGACGGAAGACCACTTCGGCTGGCGCTGGATCGATGGGACTCATCCCGTGTGTCTCGCAGCCCGTGAACGCCGTCCCGCTCTGCCGGATACTCGCGCACCACGTCGGAGAACCGGACGTGTCCGCCTCCTCCTGAAGAGCTGGGCCGGTGCGTCTGAGTGCTATGGCCGTGGCTGCTGCGTAGGGAGGAGCGGCGTGGGGATGTGGGAGAGCTGGGGGAGTTGGGGTGGGAAGTGTAGTAGTCGGGGTGGTGGTAGTAGGGGGCCATTTTGCAAACTCGGTATGCGAGTATGTGAAAGATGGTGTAAAGGTGTATGGGGGTATGCCAGGTGTATGATAGCGTAGATGCTCGATGGTGGTGGGAATATATATCGAAACAGCATCTTGGGTCTTTATATAGGGATTTCCAGAGTAGGTTGAGGATGAATAGTAATTCCACAATGTGTGGATAGGTGAATTGCATGTGTGCTGTTCTTGTATAAAGTCTGTGAAGTCTGGTTTGTCTAGGTTTTATATGGGAACAAAGCATGAATGACAGTTGACACAGGGCTGTGATTGTTGGGCTTGGAGAGTTTGGATTGGTCTGAAAGTGTGACGCAAACAGTTGGTGGATGTGAACAGACGGGTTTAATTACATGGTGTGTGTGTATCATGTCCACCTTGAATGACTCCCAAATTTGCCATGCATTTTCAAGAATCTTGTAGCACATGAATACACCCTGCATTCAATACTTCTGGGAAAGCAGGCTGATTGACTGGCATCGCCGACTTGTAAGAAATGATCATGTTAGTTGGGACGACACTACACGTCTACGAGTGAGTTTATGACACAATATAGGACGCGATTTTCAAGAGACAATGGTATTCAACGTATGATAGAAAAGCGGACCATCTAGTGACTTTCTACATGGTCAAGATTAGGGGGTTAAGACATCCTAGCTTGATGATCTTTAGACTATAATGCTCAGAGCTCGGTGGAAGCCAAGAAAGTCTCTTACACCGCGTCTTGATAATGGTTGATACGCAATTTTTTCACTTGTCGAGCTAATCTTACCCTTCAAGCACTTGACCTGAGTTGTTCGCTCGTACATGCGCTGCTCTAAAAGGGGTATGGGCCATATGGGCGATAGTGAGAGCGCGATCCGCCGTAGCTAAAACCGTCGTCGGAGTCAGAGTCGGAGTCACAGCCCCAACCATACATAGGCGGTGCCGGTCCCATGCTGGGGCGGCCAGCACCGGTGCTATTGACATCCAAAACCATGCTTTCTCCTGTCCTCCTACCATGGTCGAGCATATGACATTCGAGATGTGCGCGCCCACCGTTGCGTGCAACATCACCCATTCCCTCCATGAGGCCACGAGCGATGGGTTCAGATGATACCCTCCCAAGCAGCTCGGAGTTTCCTCGTCGAGAGCGGCTGGAGCTGGCATGGCTGGGGTAGCTCGCGACGCTAGTATCACGGCCGTGGCTTTCGTATGGGACCATGGCGCGGCTCGAGCTACTATACGGACGCACAGTAGAGCCGGAGTGGGTGCTGCCATAGTCAGAAAGGCCCGAATGGCGGGACCTCGAATCGGAGAAATGAGACCCTGATGCCAGCGAACGAGACATGGATGCACGCGAACCAGATGCTCGCGAACCGGATGCAAGCGAGCCAGATGCGCGCGAACCCGACACGTGAGAACCGGACGCGTGAACGCGTTTCGGAACTGAACCAGACAGATCCCAGAGCTCGGAGCCTCGTGCACTGGAGGCACGGGAGCCGGATGCATGAGATCGGCTTGATACATGGCTACGCCTATCCGAGACCATGGAGATGCTGTCGTTAGGATGGACCGTAGAGAGGGTCGTGAGCCCAGCGCTGCTGCGGCCAGAGGAAAAGCCCCTGGAGCGAGAGGAGTGATGGCTAGAAGACATCTTGAGTTGGTGTATTGGGATCGTGTGTACTGAATGTGAGCTCGGAGACTGGAGTCAATTTGCTTTGATTGCTTGTAGACAGTAGTCTGTAAAGTTGGTGTGTGATGATACTACTCTGGGAAGGATGATTTGATGTTTATATAGACAGAGTGCGATCGTAGTGCCTCGTTTTGTGCATGCACATACACTTCGACATTGTTCAGGAAGCGGTGTTGTAGCTGCACATCGCTCATTGAGCCGGCTGATGATAGCATGAAATTGGTGACTTCCACAAGTCTCTCGACTAGAATATTGTTTATAACCGAGAGTCGAATTGTCTTCGAGTTGTGAGGTTCGGATTATCGGTCCTGAGTCTGGATCACACATATTGAATTGCTGTATTGCTTGACTACAATGCATTCTGTCAGTATTTACTGACATCGTAGCTGTATTATGTGTATGAGCCACACCAACGAGTTGCATCCGCCGTCTTAAATGGATCGGATGTCTCTGTATTGTCAGTGGCCTGTATCTATGCCAAGCGATAGCGAAAGCCTAATCTCCAGCCTCGAGTAAGCTCGCGGGGTTCCGCAGTGACTGGTTTTTCTCATGTCATCAATGAGGTCTGGAGCGAAAACTCTGAAGCTTTCCTGCTTGAGGTTGTGGGCTAGAGATCTCACATGCCATTTGGAATCCATGGATATAAGCTTTCCATATCACGCTAAAATCCGGTCACATGACGTAAGACGGATCTCGGAGATCAGTCGCGAAAACCTCCGCCGCCCTTTCTTTCATCCCATCTCACACCGTATTATATGTGCTGCCAAACAGCGACCTCTCTCATGGTACCCACTTCTTATCCCCCTTCTATCACCGTCTAAATTCGGTCTTACTCTTGGCTGGCCCGTGATGTATGACCTCAGCTTTTGGCCCTATCGGGACACATCTAGGCGTGCGATTGTTAATGCGCTTGGGGCTCGCGCCTTTCCATCTCCGAAATGATCTGTCAGACAGAAAGAGGACGAAAACGAATCGGAGTCATCTCCTTCAGCCCTTTATCGTGTTCTCTAGTCTCCACATCACTTCTCGTCAGGCTTCAGCCCTAACCTGTGCTGACAAGAGCACACTAGTTTAAAGCCACGCTTATCTCACAGCGAATTGAGCGCACCACGTACCCTAACGTTATCAACTTCGTATTTCGTACCTAGGTAGGTAGACGGCCTTACGTGTCTTGCCTTTCCGAGGCCTCCGGTGAAACAATATTACAGATCGATAATGTGACTGTGTGAAAATGTGGCCTTCATTGGAACTGCGCATATATAAGGGAGGCTCTGACCCCTGGACCGTTTCTTTGGCTCAATAATTTCTTACCATCGACTTGACTGTGGATATACTCGAAAATGTTCTTGAGAGAGGTCCTGCGCGATGCGCCGGCAGGCCAGCTGGCGAGGACGTACCTAGGATGGACAATCGCTCCTTACGAAGACGAGAAGGAAGGCTACAGCTTGCAGCAGCCAACTAGCCATGCGGTCGCCCTAAGCGTAGCACACAAGGATGAAGCAGATCCTGACGGCATCTCGGAGAAATCCTCGGCAGACCCTGCCCAAGGCAAGGACAGCGACATCGAGAGTAGCGCCATGGCCAGCACAGCGCCTAGACAGGATGAGAACGCTATCCGCGACATCGAGCGTATGGCGACCGAAAAAGAAGAGCCACCAAACACTACGCAGCCAAATCCTAATGAGGTGTCTTTCAGCCCAGAGGACCGTGATAATCCCCATAACTGGTCGACGGGCAAAAAGGTCTTTGCATTTGCCCAGATTTGTCTGCTCACCTTCTCAAGTAAGTCAAGCCACCGCAGATTCGCGCACGTCTATTCTCACATTCCATCTAGTCTACAGTGCCTCTGCTATCATCACTCCGGCCGAAGGCGTGTTCCAAGAGATGTGGGGTGTGTCAGGGCAAGTCTCTGCTCTTGTCCTTTCCATGTACGTACTTGGCTATGGTCTGGGTCCTTTGATTTTCAGCCCTCTGTCAGAAATGCCCATGGTAGGCCGTAACGTTCCATACATGGGCTCTTTCGCCATATTCATAATCATGACAGCCGTTGGCTCTGGAGTCTCCAACTTTGCTGGCCTCGTCGTTATTCGGTTTCTCCAAGGGTTCTTCGGTGGTCCTGTGTTGGCTACAGGAGCAGCCTCTGCGAGCGACATCTTCCCCTTCAACAAGGTTCCCTACGCCCTCTCCTTCTGGGCTTTCTTTGCATATGGAGGGCCAGCGCTAGGCCCTGTGATGAGTGGCTTCGCTATCCCACTTGATGACTGGCGCTGGGGAATGTGGGAGACTCTGATCCTGTCAGGGTTCACTTTTCTGGTTCTATTCTTCTTTCTCCCAGAGACCAACGCCGATTATATACTGTCACAGCGCGCCAAGCGTCTTCGTGCGAAGACCGGGGATACCAATCTACTGTCACGCTCGGAAAGCCGTTCTGGCAACAAGAATTGGGTCAAGCTTACCATCCATCATCTCACGATGCCGTTCCGGATCACGGTCCTTGGTACGTAAACCCAGCACTCGAGGGTACAATCCCTCTACATTGAGCAGCAGATTCTCACAGCCTGCTGCTGAGAAATGATGGTCCCGAACCCCGAATTGTGGCGAAGACTTACTAACTTTGTTTTCAGATCCATCCGTCGGCTTTATCAATTTGTATACTGCCCTAGTGTATGGCGTGTACTACTCGTTCTTCGAATCCTTCCCACTTGTATACATCGGCACTTACGGCTTCACCATTGGCATAATGGGCGCTGTGTTCATATGTGTCATCATTGGAGCGGGGATCGGCTTGACAATCTATACCCTACTGCTCGTCTACATCTACGAGCCTTACACAATGACAAAGGGCATTGGAAGTCCGGAATACCGCCTGGTACCTGGACTGTTCGCAGCGGCACTAGCACCTGCTGGAATGTTCATCTTTGGGTACGCTGCCAAGCCTGACATTACATGGGTGGGACCGACAGTTGGGATTGCTCTCTACGCCGCAGCATCTTTCATCGTAAGTCATTTCCATGTGTAGATTACAGAAACACTGTACTGACAGACCCACCAAAAGCTCATCAACTGCATCTTCGTGTACCTGCCAATCAGCTATCCCCGCTTTGCAGCTAGTATCTTCGCGGCAAACGGGTTCCTGCGAAGTGCCATGGCATGCGGGGCCATTCACTTTTCCCAACCGCTCTTTGGGAACCTCGGTGTCGGAAACGGTTGCGCGATCCTGGGAAGCGTTGCTGCCGCGTGCGCTGCGCTATTCGTGCTGTTGTATTGGTTCGGACCTACACTGAGGGCACGCAGCAGGTTTGCGGAAACTTATTGAGATGTCTTAATAAACATTTTTCACTTTGGGTCTCCGGTACGTAATACATGGAGGAGGGTCAAACCACTCCATTCTTGTTGATAGGCGAATGAACCACGTGGCGCAGGGACCCCCCTAGAAGTAGCCTAGCTTAATGTAACAACGCAGAATCAACTCCTCTTCGGTTAGCGAATTGAACTGCTCGCTTCGAACACACTGCGTGTAAACCAGGATCACGCATAACATCTGCAAGCCATCAGTCTAGAGTTTTGGACCCTGTTCACTTTCTCTCCAGGGCTGTCGGCACTTCTCTTATGCCTTACTGTAGCTCCTTCGAAAGAATATGGCATGCTGCTCCATGACCCCTCCTTCGTACCGTGCTTAATCATGGATTTGCTTGATAGCGCAGTGATGTTCGAACGACATGAAGATCAAGAGTTGGTCGGCGAGCTCAGCGAGCCTCCATTTAACCTTACCAGGGGTTGTGTCAGGACCCCTGTTAACAGAAGCGAGCAAGTTCCGGGCACAAACAACCCCGTGGCGATCTGATCGTCGCTTTCTCTGTTCAATACGCCACAGATGCAGATCGACCTATTGAGAAGTTAGTATCCGGAGCAAAGTCTCGTCCATTTCCTCCTCTGGAGTTGCTCGAGAACAATTGGATGTTAGCCCTGGGTCGAGAACAATCCACACAGGTGATTTGTGCATACAAACGGCACCGAGCTGAGCTTCTCAGCTTCACCCCACAGTCTGCGGCGCGGCTTGCTGAATACTAGCCTTGTACGGTCCTGATATACCGGGGTCGGTTATATTGTAGAATCGATCATGAATAGTCCTATAAAGCGGACTGGTACATGCCAGCCAAATCACGCATTCAGATCATCTAAAACAATCTCATCTTCACACAAACCATTGTTCAGTTCCTTCCACGACAATGAAGTTCTTAATCTTCTTTACACTTTCACTTGCGACATGTGCCGTTGCGGGGCCTATCGCTCAACCTACGGATGCTTTGGTGAGACGAGCTGTTGATTGTAAAAAGGTCAATGCCGCCCTCAGTGTGTTGAAGATTCTTGGCCCGCCTGCAAAGACCTTCTGCAGCTCTTATATCCACATTCCTGCAACCGCTACTCAGACGACGACTGCAGTACCTTCAGTAGCGTTAGTGTTGTTTTGATATCTATCTCTACTGACTCCAGTCTGACACAATTTAGCACCGTCACAACTTCAACCACCACCATCTCTACCATACTTCCGACATGCCCTGCGTCTGGGTCCAGCGGTAATGCCCCTGCAGGCAAACGCGAGGTCATTGAAAAACGCATCAATCTACCGGCGTTATCCGCCTTCGCTGCAAGCCAACTGTCTTCCGGGTGCAGTTGCTTAGGTCTGAGTCCGAAGACCACCACAACTACGACATTCACACCTCCTCCCACTAAGACTGTCAATGTTGTTGCTACCACTACTGCCTGCTCAACATGTGCTGTCGATGGCCAACCTTGTGATTTCGACAACCCAGGCGCATGCTGTGGACAGGCCTGCGCCGCTCCGGGATACGCTGGGAATCCGCAAACCTATAATGCTTGCGTCAGTTTCTGAGAAGGAACAAGGCTTTCTGGAGAGGGTTTTGAGTGACGAAGGTTTCACGATTACACGATTACACGAAAGAAGGAAGATGTATTTGATACAAACGAAATTTTGATTGTTGGTAATTGATTTTATGGCCTGATACTGAAACTGATCATGGTACTCTATCGAAATATTTCAAATGAACCTAGATATTGATGCAGCCGAACGATCTGATCTGCTTTGACTTCGACCATCCCCCGCAGTCTTATCTCGTTCATCAATTGCTGAGGAGGTCTCGAGGACCTTCCCTCTCATAATGGAATGATAAGTTGGGCTCTCATAGAGCGGGCCCACATATGACCGAAGGCCTTGTCTAAAAGGGCTCGCACGGTGACTCATACGGATATGTATGTGGTCGGATAGTTGAGGCAGAGGCGTTAGAGCGACCTGAGCTAGACCTATGCGAGCTAGAGGCATGCGAGCGCGAGCAGACGTGAGATCCAGCATAGCTTGCACTATAGTGCCAGCCTCCATGGGAATGGCGGCTGCTGCGTTCACTACGCGTAGAGCGACTGTTGGAAGACACATGTGTCCCTGGGTGCTGGCTTCGACCTGAAGAGTGAAGACCAGGTGTTGAACGGGTTCCACCGTAGGAGAAGCCCTCGTCACTCGAGTCATCAGAGTCTCTCTCCACAAAACCATGGAAGGAGGGTGGAGGAGCAAGGCTTGAGCGAGAGGCATGGCTGGATGAAGAACCACACGGACGAGAGTGGCGAGCAGAGGAAGGATGTCCGAAGCTCATCTTGACGTACGAGACCTCAATAGTTGCGTGCCCGCCGCTTGCGACAAGATCACGCATATCTTCTTCGAAATTGGGGAGACCCAGGAAGGAGGGAAGTCCAGATCCACCAAATGACTGGCTAACACCACCTTGGTGAGATCGACCACTTGAACGAGAGCCATGGCTACTGGGCCGGCTCATGGTGGAGAGGGCTGATCCATTACGACCTCCATTACCAACGCGCGTGAGAGCAAGGGCGTCCATTGGGTTTTCGAGGCCCGAAAGGTATGAGGTATCAGAGCGACCGCTCGAGCTATGATGATCGGACCGGCGTGATGCGTACGAGGCATGAGAGCCTCCATGACTTGATTGACGAGAGACGCGGGTGGGGGCGCTGCTGCTGCTGTCTGAAGGACGAATAGTCGAGCCCGATAGAACCGACGCGCCAGAATTGCTGGAGCTTCCATGACCATGGCGAGATGAAGACGTGTGGCTGCCAGAACGCGCGGAGTAGTGGCTGGAAGACATTTCGTCTAGATGCTGAGTGTCGTTGGTGTTTGGTTGTCGGAGTTGTTGGTACTGCAAAAGGGTTGAATCTTCAGAAACAGTTGTTACTGATCCTAAAGGGTTTGCTCTGGTGATGGTGATGATGATGGTCAAGGAGAGAGTCCTGGGTCCTTATATATTGCAGGAACACGGATTATTGTACCTGCACAGCGATTAGTACTATTGTCCAGAATAGTTATTGTGGCAGCACAATAGAGCGGCAACTTTACTTCACCTTAACTTCCGTTAGACTGAGAGGTTATAGGCCTTGTAAGATAGCTATGCATTGTTAGGGTAGAAGTATTATGCTGTTTAGAAACAATGGACATTAATGAGATTGATGAATTACTCCACCACGCACACGTGCCTCTTTACAAATTGCCAACAAGTACATATGATTTTGATCTTGGAGATTGCGAGAAAAAGTAGCGGAGTGGATGAATTGGCGTGGGTTCGTCACGCATCCTAAGTTCCGTATAGCTAATCGATTGTATAAGAAACACATGGGGCTTGACTTGTTTGGTGCTGTGGCAGCTCTGGATTTGTATATCTCGTCTGCATTGTGAGGGCCGCCATCTCAACAGTGGGTATCTTTACGAGGACCGTGCTGAATATCGATTCTTGCGTCTCGAACGACACCAAAACTTGTTCTTTGAATCGATCCCCGATGTCTGCGGTCGATCTGCGCCCGTGGGAATGGTACCCACGAGCCACTTGTTGTATTTCGAGCGCTTTAGAGAGATTCGCAGGTTCCGAGGGTTGCTTTAGTCTGCCGCCATCAATGGCGATGAGCCCGTACTTACGTAAGCACACATCAGGCGTTGGGCGGAGATCTCCGATCGTGCAGAGTTCAGATCGCCAAATCTCCTCACCCCATTGTCTGCAGGATTCAACGCTCTTAGAACGGCGCGACAATTGCGACTCTCTCGTCTCATGGGTCGGGCGCCTTATCTGGGAGTCCGAAAAGTCGCAGTTCGTCGCCCAAGCTGCGGACTGACTAGCTCCGATGACAACGGCGTGAAACGAACTTCGAAGGCCAGACGGGATATCCGCATCGAACGACAAGGTGTCTACTCCAGGTGTTTTATGTCCAGCAGGGCAGCCTGCATTCGACGCGTCAACAACTTCAACCAACGGGGCTTACTGTGGGTTGATCGCTACAGCCGTTTCGAATCAGCGCTGAGTCAACCGCCCGGCAGAATTTCATGGAGCTGAGAAGACGTCGTTTGAGAGCCTGAGTACTTGGAGGCAGCTGGTGTATGAACGGAATGAGTACATGCTTGAGGAGAGGCCGATGCTAGGATGCGCGCCATGGACAGATTGGCACTGGCGCTGAAAGATCGTTCCAAGAGCGGATAAATTGCCCTTTTTGGAGGCTAATTAAGAATACTAGGGGAAATAGGAGATCGGGATATATATATCGATACCTAGGTAATTATCTAGTAAAGATTATAGTAATATACTTTTGGTAATATACCTTATAGGTAAGCTAGATACTCTACCAAGACCCTACCAAAATTTATAGTAACTTACTATTAAATATAATACCTTAATAATAATAAACTATACTAGACTTAAAAGAAGTATATATATAGCTTATACTCTAG
>MU004317.1:0-265641 GCA_010405375.1 Lophiostoma macrostomum CBS 122681 | reverse complement strand
AAGCTATATATATACTTCTTTTAAGTCTAGTATAGTTTATTATTATTAAGGTATTGTATTTAATAGTAAGTTACTATAAATTTTAGTAGGGTCTTAGTAGAGTATCTAGCTCGCTTATATATCTAGCTCGCCCGTAAGGTATATTATAGATAATTTTCTTAGCTTAATTAAATTACTTTATAGCTTTTTTATAAATAAGCCCTATAAGCTTATAGACTCTTATATAAATACTTACGTTTCTAGTTACTAAAAGTATTCTAGAGAAGGCTATATTATTTTATAGATAGTAATAGTATAGAAAATCTTATTTTTTTATATACTTAAAAAAAATTCTATCTATAGATATATTTAGATATAACTAAACTTTACTATTATAAAAACTATAGATTTTTAAAGAATAATAACTTAACAATTAAAGCTCTTACAAGCAAAACACTACACTCTCCACTCTCTACCACCGGTGGTACCATCAGCCGAACACTGGTAGTACTAGTCCCGTTTTAGGGGGACGTTGCGCCGCTAACATCTCATCACGACGGAGCGGAGCATCAGGCGAATTTCGCATCAGGCTTGTTAGGCTGCGACCTGCGACGGATGTGGCTTGAGCACCACGTGCAGCCCGATTCGTAGGAGCGTTGCGCCGCTAATACAAAGGGGACTCATGAACGGACTACTACTAGGAAGTAAAAAAGGTAAGCCCTAAGGATCTTTCGTCTAGGTGAGTCGGGACGGTACTTTGCATGACGTGATGATTGTTATTACGCGTATTCTCTCTCTCCCTACCTAGGTAGACTTCGTATCTGAGAAGATGAACTCGCAACATTTGTCTTTCGGCAGTCCAATTTGACTGTTGATGCAACTTGTGCCTTGTTGGTGCAGCCGAGCCTTGTACAGCGTAAAGCTGGGATCTACTTTCCAGGCTTACAGGTCGATATCTCGATTATACTGCTGCCAACATGGTGTACTACGGTCCCATCAGCAAGGGGTGTGATCGGTGCAGACGGAGGAAGATCAAGGTATGCCGTCGGACGTGTATATGTGCGTTTCTCTGTGCTGTATGGCGCGTTCCACTCAGTGCTAGCGAGACTCTCGATGGCTCGGGCATAGATTGACCGTCTTCTGCTGTTCGCCCATGGCTGCTCTTCGCCCGTACCAAATAGGAGTTGCTGACTGGAGTGTCTAGTGTGGAGAACAGCGACCCGCGTGCCAGCAATGCACAAAAGCCAATATTCCTTGTGCTGGCTACAGGTGTCTTACTGACTTAGTCTTTCGCGATGAGACTGCGCTTTTGAGGAACCGACACAAATTTGTCGCGTCAGCGGTGAAGTCTGCAGCAATCCTTCCGAGCGCCGCTTGTTCTCCATCCTGGAAGAAACAGAATGGCATGCTCTCCGCAGCTGATCATAGTCCTGGTAGCAGGTCTGAGAGGCCCTCCCGTGCGCTGCTACCTTCCCTGCATGATCGAGCAGCCGGGTTCGTCTTTGCAAACTTCGTCTACTCGGACGCGCCTGTAACCGAAACGTTTGCCGATTATTTGAAGCATCAGTATGTGCAAAGCGGAACCGAACTTGCTCTTTCTTCTGCTATGCAAGCACTAGGCTTATTTGGGATCGCTCACACGTCGAAAGCTGGAACAGATGTGCTGGAAGCCAGACGAGTCTATGGTCGCTCGTTGGCATTGACCAGGGAAGCACTCCGTGACCCAGAGCGGCGGTCCACAGACGAAGTCCTTGCAGCAGTGTGGTTTCTGGCCATGGTTGAGGTTGGTCATTTCCCGCTGTCTCTGAAAAGCAGACTGACCAAAGACCAATAGAATATGACCGCCTCGTCGCTGGACCAATATCGATCTTGGTATGCACACATTGAAGGGGCGATGTCGCTCATCAGCCTGCGCGGCAAGCAGCAATTCGACTCGGAGCTAGGCCGTATCTTGTTCTTCAAGTTTCGCGCACAGCTGATGTCCTTATGCTTGCAGCGCGATATTCCGATGCCCGATCATGCCGCCAGCTTGCTGCTGGGCGCGGGCTCCCCGAGCATGGAAGGGTGCTCTCAGCTGGGCGATTCGGAGGCGGATATCGCCTTGAGAAACTCTGCCCTCATTCCGGCAGCATCTGGTATCGGGATCTGCAACCTTCGAGCGGCGATTGCGAGCGAGACCCTGTCGGATCCTCAGGAGATTATAGCGATTGCTCAGGACATCGAGAGTGCCTTTTCAGACATGCTCACACGAACATATCTGGTCTCTGCATATCGAACAATCATAACAGAAGAAGGATCCAATGATTGCTTTCAGGGACGGTATGATATATACTCGGACCTTGCAAGAGCGCAGTCCTGGAACCACTTACGCAACATGAGCATCATCGTTAATGGGATCATTGCTGACCACTACGCGATACTACGGAGACAAGCGACTCGCGGTCTGATGGTAGAAGAGGAGGCATTGGCTTCGCACGCAGTACGCAGTATACAACGGCTGTGCCATGATATATGTGGCAGCGTGTCGTACATTCTCTGCAATTTGCCAGCACAGATACAGGTTCGAAACAAAAGCAGTGAGGTATCTGATGCTCTTCCGCTTCTTTGGCCTTTGTACACTTGCATGACGTCTTCGCATGTGTCAGATGACATGAGGCGATGGGCGCGCGGCCGTTTGGTCTATATCAACCATGTCTTTGGCATAAGACAGGCCGGACTGATGATCGAAGTCGCTGATCGGGATGCATACTCGAGAACAAAGCGCAAATCTGCCTCGATATGAAGTTCGGATAGAACTATGAATCTGACGACAGTCGCGTGCGAGAAATGTTAGAGAGAAACTGGCTCCCGGTCTCTGCAAAGCTACCTAGTATTGTAGTGTAAATTTCCATCATGTAATGCAAACCCACGGTACATATCCCCTTGTTATTCCTCCCCTTACAATATCTCAATATTCCCACACTCCCTCAAACACTGCAAATGATCCTCACGAACCATGGCGATATCCTTCAAATCAATGCCAAACTGAACACCTCTCTCTCGCACCCACTCCTCCCTAGCCAACTCCAGCAGATTCTCCGCCACACAGCGCCGGCTCTTAGACGCTACAATCACATCCACAAACACCACCCTCTGCAAGCCATCCATCTGCTCTAGAACCCGACACACTGCATTCCAAAGCTTTCCCTCCCCTTTCCTACTATCCTGCACCTGAGCCTTACTACTGCGTTCCTCTAGACACCCATTATACACTCTCCTGGGGTACAGCGCATGGTGCAGAAACTCATAGTTGTCGATGTCTGGCTGGTGGGCGCCCCAGTTTCGCCAGTACCCGCAGGATGGTGAGAGATGCGGTGCTGGGAAAACGCGGGTGTTGATTCCCGTGATGGCGAGGTGGATGCTGCGGATTTGGCGGTAACGGGAAGGGAGAAGGCTAGCGGAGAATGCGAGGAAGTCGTAGGCGTTTGTAAAGGTGAAGGAGGGGGTTGTGTATAAGTAGGTGATGGCTTCGGTGTAGCTGGGGTGGGAAACGGGGGAGGGTTAGCTGGAGCGCGGTGGTGGGGGGAGTGTTCTCCATTCCCGAGTCTTTCTTTCTTTTACTTTCTCTCTCTCTGTCTTCTGGGGATACTTTGAGGAGTGGTCCAGATGAGGAAGGAAGGGGATAGTGTGGGAATAGGATATGATAGCATAGAACAGCTTTAGAAGATGCTGTACTTACATCCGCCGACAACACTTCACAAGCGGCAACAACCCTACCCCAAATTCCTCTGGACATGTATACGCCACCCGCGCTGGGCGGTTCGAATCCCTCGGCAATGTGAAGGTTCGAATTTCCCGCCCCACGCCCTGGTCCTGGTACGCGCGTAACTGGCCCTGCGGTCCATTGCTAGAGATCCAGATCGTTCCGTCGGCACAATACGAGTATATGAGATCCCGGATCTCGCGCGGGAGGCGGAAGAAAAGGGATGTATGTTGGTCGTGACATTGTTTGGCTTTTTGAATGCCTAGGATAGACAAGGCTCTTTGCGAGGGCGTACTTTCAATGTGCCCCGTATGCTCATCAAAACTCAAGCGCCGCCCTCGCTTGCTGACTTTTGGAGGCTTTTGGAGCTTCTTCTTTTGGTGGCGTTGGGCGTGTTCGTAGGGTACGGTGATGGGGGTGAGCAGGAGAGAAAGTAAATCGTGAGATAGCCCTTTGACAAAGCGACCCCAACTTGGTGGAGCGGGTTTGCTGCACTTGTACCCCGACATCATGTGGTTACATGTACACTTACACGATGCGAGGTGCTTTTCCGCGAGGATGGAGAGTGAGAATGGAAAGAGATGATCTACAGTCAAATGAGATCTTGTGGTTGTATGAAATGGTCAGGACTCTAGGCAACATGAGTGCTGTTGGACATACTTGAGTGTATCGTGGGTTATTGTAGCCTAACTGTACCGCTCACGCTTTCTGCCCTAGGCTCTCTTTGACTGGGAAAGTAGAATGAGGAGTGGTTGGGTTGATAGAACTCTTGATGATCATGAAATCGTGATATTTGATCGTCCCCAGGTTGAGAAACTGATCAAGGTTCGGAGGCCAAGATGCTCACACTCCTTCCCCATTAATTCTCACACTTCTCAGAGATCGCACCGGTACGATAAGTGTTAGATAGGAATGTTTTACGACGAAGGTGAGCGACCTCGTGGCGGGAGTGGCGGGGTAGTGCAGGCGGCAAAGCTAGGCTCCTTCCTTGTAGACTAGTCTTCCCCAATTGGTCTCTTGCCCCAATTTCATCTTATCAACAATTATGCTAAAGACATCCTTACCATCATGGCTCGACGAGTCCACACAGCCGCACCCAACTCCACAAAGCGGCGCCGCAAACTAAGCATCGACTCAACCACACAACTCACAGACACAAATTCCAGCCCAGGAGCCAGAGTCCTGCGCCTTCTTCTCAGCCGGCAAAAGTTACATCCTCACACGATAGTAGACGTGAGATGCAAGGATGGAAAGATGGAAAGGAGTGCGCGGACTGTTCGGTACTATTCAAGCCTGCAAAGGGCATCCCACCAACACCGGAGAATTTACCAACATGATATGCAACAACAATGTATATCAACGTGAGATGCAATAACAATACAAAGACGAAAGAAGCGAAAGCAAACAGACCATCATACCACTCCCTAAAGAGCTGGTCACTGGAACTCAACTCTCAATCCCAAGTCGGCACATCAAGCATTCCCTCCGGCAAAATCGCTCGACATGCGATGCATCTCCGTCGGAACAGGCATATGAGCATGGATGCTCACCTGTCTGGTATACGGGCTCCTCGCACGCAGTGCTGGACCCCAAATATACAGCACCACGGGGACTGCGATGAGCGGGATCGAGATAAAGCCGAAGATGCCCAAAGCCCATTTACCACCGAGTTTCGTGAAAGCTATTAATTCGTCAGGTCAACGAGCTATCCCTGATGGGGTATGGATACAGACCTTGCACAATAACAAGAGGAACGATACCCGCAACCGCAATGCGCGTACACGCTGCAGCTGTAAGTGCAGCTAGCGTACCTGCGGGTGGATACGCATCGAACAGGTACGTGATCAGACTTATCAAGACTGAAAGGCCGCCCCAGATGAATATCGCGGTGCCGAAGATGGGGCTGAGGTAGTTGATTTTTGGGTCCGCTGTCCATCCGATCCAGAATAGACTCCCAGTCACCATGACACCGCCGTACATGGCTGGGATGAGCCTCTTCTCAATCGCCATCGTCTTCGTCCTGCAAGACTTGAAGATTGCTTGCTCGATCGCGATGGTAGATAATGCTGCAAAGAAAGCACCGCCGATGGCACCAGTGAACGCAAGACCGGCGCGTTGTGGCGTGAAGTTGTAGACTGACTGTAGGACGATGGGCACGGTGATGAACCACTGGAAGGTGACGGCCCAATTGAGTGCGAGAGTGAACGAGATCATTGCGACGATGGGTTCGAGGATGAGCTGTTTAGCGGGATTGATAACGGTGACCGTCGTCATCTGGGCAATTGTGATGCCGCTTTCTGCAGGTGGTTGATGGGGAGCGGGAAGACCGCGGTTTCTGTTTCGGCGTCGGGGAATCTCGCGACCGTAGGTTTCTGGCATGCCGATACCAAAGGCGAAGGTCAGGAGGATGAGCATGAGTGTAGTGTACTCGGCCCACCGCCAGTTGGCTGCTTGGACGACGAAATTGCCTACTACCGGTCCTACATGCCGTGTCAATTCCATTCATCACCTCACTGTACAAGTTAACGTACCGCTCGCAGCACCAAAGTAAGAAGCGCAACCCAGGAAGGCATAATACGTGTTCGTCGTCTCAGCAGACCATATGTCGGCAAAGGTGCCTTCGATCAGCACCAGACACGGTCCACCAGTCAGACCAGCGAAGAATCGACAGATTGCGAGGCTTGCGTAGGACTGGGACAACCCGGCGCCGAGATGAAATAAACCACATAGGAATATGCTGACTAAATAAATGATAGATCGACCGTGACGCTCCGAGAGATGCGGTGTGTAAATGGGCGCAAAGAAGATGCCAAAGAGATACAAGGAGAAGCCTGAGATTGCCTGTGTCATGGAGATGTCGAACTCCATCATGATCTGAGGAATGCCGGCGGAGTATATAGTCAGACCAAAGGCCACCGTGAAGCCCATGACCCACGACACTGCGGATGCGTAGAGCCGACGGTGCATGGGCCAGTTCATCGGGTTGTCAGGGTCGTTGGCACCGAGTGTGTGCGAGAGCATGTTGGAGGTCATTGGCCCCTTTTGCATCTCAACGCTTTCGGTATCCTGCATCATGGGAGAGTATTCGGTATGAGTGTCCATTGTGGTAGACTAGTCGAATGGGCGAGATGTGAGGACGAGGAAGGTCGTGGGGATGAAAGACGAGTTGCCGATGATTGCAAATTTGATGTGATAGGAATTGGGGACTCTGGAGGGCTGTCTTATATACCGAACAGTCTCCTGGAGTTTCCAGATACACACATCTATTTCCAGTGTAAGGGGTAAGATCATAATGAGTGAGATTAGCGCTACGCAGCAACAAAACAAGCTCAGGATGTAAAGAATCAACGAGGCTGCTGAGTGACAAATGCTAGTCTTAGGGCTGTAGAGTGGCTTGCAGCATCTGTGATTCCGTATCTTGCAGTCGGGTAAACATGGGGCTGTGGCTTAGGGTAGAACCTGGGGCCAGAGGCTAGTGAACAGGATTGCAGAATGGTTTGCGCTCGATACCTCTGGTCGACGAAGCAGCTCATTGGTGGTCCTGTTTGGTGTATCTAGGCTAGCGATGGTGGTGGCTCGTAACGTCGTAGCGTGATTCGGAATCAAATCTCGTGTTGCGCAGTGGCTGCCACGTTAGCAAAGCCTCGATAATGCTTTGACCAGGATCGTATGCAGGTGTACGGGCGTGTCCTAGAGATTCCATAAGAGCAGCTCTTTTGCGCACTCTGTAACGTGAGAGTCGGCCTGCATAGAGATCTTCATGGCTTCTGGTACTTCTGGTGCACAAACACGCTAACGAGGCGCTTCCGGATACGAAGGAGCTGAGGTTTGGTGAGGAAGATTCTTTGCACCTTTCCGAGGTCGTCTAACGTTGTTTCATATCTTGTAGGCTTTATCATGGGGTATAGCTATTCCTCCATAGAGCACCTGCAAGCTCCTTCGCACACACCACCATCGGACCTGACAGGCGACGTGAGGCTTAAGCGTATTCCGCCTGTAGACAATCTGTATGATGGCTGGAAACACAGACGCGACGCGTGAAGGTCCCGTCCCGCGTGTTGAGCGCGTCAAGAGCCGGACCAGCTCCGTTAAAGCTTCCTAGGGTAGTCCAGGCATGCCCGAGCTGCCAGTGAGAAGGATGGGAGAATGCGCGGTTCTGTCCGATGTGGAGCAGACGCGCACGCTCATACAGCAGCTTTGTTGTTGCACTCGGTGAGAAAGTCAATGTGCGGGGGGAAAGTAGTTCGCGGAGCAACTGGCGCTGCGCTAAACTTTACCGGCGAGTGTTATGATCAACACTCCTGCACTCCTGCACCCCAATGTTGCACCCCACCTCGACCTCGACGCAATAACACCCGCTGCCATGGAGGAGCAAGTCGCTGCCCTTCTGCTGGCGCTCAAGAAGCCCAATACTGTCGTCAACCAGAAAATCGAGCTCTTCAATACAGTCAAGAGCGGCGTCAAGCACACGCGCGTGCCGGATAGCTGCCAGGCTCCCCTTCTCGAATGCATCCGCCTGGCCATCAGCCCCAGCAGCCCCTCTGCGCAGCTTGTGTCGGCCGGCCTCTCGACACTGAGGGCTCTCATCAGGCGACTGACACTGCAGGACCGAAGTGGGTTGATTCTGTCGCAACTGCCACGTCTCTTGCCCAGCTTGCTCGAGCACTTGGGCGACAAAAGCGAGGCGATCCGCCAATATGCCTCGTATGACCTGGGCGATCTCTGGCCGTTTGCCCACGAGCAGGTCGAGACGCTGATCAAGGAAAACGCCATGAAGAGCACCAACCCGCGTGCCAAGGAAGCCGCGATGCAATGGGTCGTCCAGGTTCGTTGTGCCGTACCTGCTTGGGATGCAAGTGCGACATGCGCTAACGTCTGCGCATCACAGATGAACAAGACGGAAAGCCTTCCCTTCAAGAGCTTCGTCCCGCAGCTCGTTGCAAATCTCGAGGACGCTGACCCGGGCGTGCGCGAGACTGCCAAATCCGCCGTGGTAGACCTCTTCCGGTACCTGCACCCGCACGTATAGAGCGAGAGACGAATGCTGAGACAATCGTAGAACCGCACCAGAGCACGCCAAGGTCAACCTGAAGAAACAGCTCGTGACCTTCAACGTCCGCAAGACGATTGCATCGTACATCAACGCCCAGCTCGATGGCATGACGCCTGAGGTTGAGATGGCGCCCCCGCCAGCGCGCCCCATTCCAGTCGCCCGCGCCGAGTCGCTCCAGCCCGACACTGGGTTCGCAGACAGCTTGGTAATAGAGACGCCGCCGCCTGTCGAAGCTGTCCCGATGGACCCTATCCACATATACACGCAGCGAGAGATGGAAGACATGTTTCGCGACATGGCGGCCCCTTTCGAAGGTAGAGAGTCTGAGCAAAACTGGCTGGCCCGAGACAAGAACACCTTGAAGCTGCGCCGCATTACCAAGGGCAATGCGCCTTCAGATTTCCTCGCTGCGTTTGTGGCAGGCATCAAATCGATGCTGGATGGCATCCTCAAGGTCGCCAACTCCCTCCGCACCACCATGTCTACCAATGGATGTCAGTTGATACAAGAGCTAGCCAAGACGTTAGGACCCTCCATGGATCCTTGGGTCGAGATCTTGCTGCAGAACTTCATCAAAATGTGCGCTGCTACGAAGAACATCGCTGCGCAGAATGGTAACACCACTGTGGACACAATTTTCTCGCACGTTTCTTACACGAGTCGCGTGATGCAGCATGTCACCTTGGCCATCCAAGACAAAAATGTACAGCCTCGCATATTCTCCGCTGGCTGGGTGAAGACCCTCATCCGCAAACACAAGTCACATATAGAGCACTCTGGTGGTTTTGATGCGCTTGACAAGATTATGAAAAAAGGTGTCTCAGATGCAAACCCCAAAGTTCGTGAAGCTTATCGAAGCACATACTGGACCTTTGCGCTGGTCTGGCCTCAGAAGGCTGAAGCGTACGTTGCCCTATGCGACAATAAGATCTCGTTACTAATGATTGTGATAGTATGTTTGAGACATTCGAGAAAAGAGAAAAGAATGCGCTCGAGAAAGACCCAAACAACCCGAATGCATCATTGGCTTCCTCTCAGTCAAGCACTGCTACTTTCTCGAAATCGGTCGGCCCGGGCAGCGGGGCAGTTCGAAGTACGCTGAAAGAGAAGATCGCAGAGCAGAGAAGGGCGAAGATGGCTGCAACTAAAGGTGTCCCCGAACGTCCCCTCTCTGCGGCTGCAAGTTACTCACCTGTCAAATCCCAATCAGCGAAATCTCTGGGCTCAAGAACCGCGTCTACTGCTTCTACAGCATCTTCTGCCACAGTGCGCCCCCCTTCTGCCCTCTCCGGGACCTCCACCAAGTCAGCGCTAGCATCAAACCCGACTGGTACAGGTTCTCTTATGGGCGGTACAGTCCGAAGACCCATACGACCGAGACCTGAGCTGACACGACCGGCGACGGCAGATCCTTATGCCTCACGACGGGCTGGGAAGATTGAGACACCATCCATGACCCCTGAGAAGACACCAGCTCAGACGACAGTCAAGAAATCGGCGGTACCAAGAAGCACAGTCCGGGCACGCGCACAGACGCAGAACAGTCCCACCGTTAGCCCGATCCGAAGCAAATCAAGGCTGGGCGAGACTGCAGCCCATCGCAAGACCCCTAGTACGGGCTCGCGACAAGCAAGTCCAGCAGTCAGCCCTGCGAAGGATGAAGACCTAACATTAGTGAAGCCCTTTGTCCGGTCGCAGAGTCACCACGAGCCCGCTGTCATTCCCTTCAGACAGAGGCATGGTGTGGAAAAGCCAGCTCTGGTTGATAACGAGGCGCTGGATTTGGGCGATGAAGATAATTTTACCATGGTTATACCAAGCCTCGCGCGACCAGCGACACAGGCCGCGCAACAAAGCCCTCCGAAGCCGAGTCCGTCCCCCGGGCGCTTAGCAACTGCCAGCCCTCGCATCTCTCCTCTCAAGGGTGCAACGTCCATGAGTGATATGAATGGTACTTCTTTTGCAGCTACGCGAAGCCCTCGGATGCGATCTCCTGACGGCCCAAGTACACGCGGCACTGACGCACAGGAAGAAGTCCAGGTCTATGAAGACCCTTTTGTGGGTGACGAGACGAACACTGCGTATCAGGGCGACGAGAAACCCGTGCTGGAAGAGCTGCCCCTGAACGAGAAGAGCATTGAGAGGAGACAAAGCACAGAGAGCGTGCAGAGCGTAACCATGATGGGTGAGGCGCCAGAGGGTCCTGTTCGAGGGCATCACAAGACTACGAGCACGGGCAGTGTTCTGCGGACTGATGGTGACGATACTAGTAGACCAGAGGTGCTCAAGAACCGGCAACTGCTTACGAGCGGTATCAACAAAATCCGCGCTGGTACGGTTGAATCCCACATGTTCCGCCGACTCCAAGACATGGTCAAGTCCAATCAGGATATCTGGGGTCAAGATGATGAGAAATTTGGAGAATTGTTGCTGGCGTCGTTGGATTATCTCGAGACCCCTGCGGAGACCTTAAAAGCGCCCCCAGCGAAGATCCCGGACTTGAAAGTGCGGGCCCTCGCAACTGTCCGTGCCATGCTTTCGCTCTACCGCAAAGAGACCGCAAAGTTCTTTCCTCGTGTGCTCATTACTCTTCTACAGACAAAAGCGCAGTACGAAAACTCGTCACACATCGCGTCTGATCTCGAGAATACTGCCGATGAGATCGTCAAATACGGGCAGACATCTGACTGCATCGACGCTGTACTGGCATTAATCGAAGATTCGCACAACTCGACTCCAAGCTCCTCGCCTAGCTCGAAAGCCTCCGTCGACTCCAATGCTACCATGTCGAACCGTACCATAACCATGGCGCTCAGCACACTCTCGTCCCTCATCCAGATTTCGCCTGCTAAGAATGTGCTACTCTCCACTGATCAGACGGCCCGCCTAGGGAAACTAGCCGTGCGCTGTTTGGACGATACAGATGCGGACGTGCGTAAAGCAGACATTGAACTCTGCTTGTCCCTGCACAAGCGTATCGGCGGTGAGAACGCGGATTTCTGGAAAGCTGTAGCTGGTGCTCGGGAGCAGCATCTCAATCTCATGACCTATTATCTTGCCAAGAGGAATCGGGCTCAATAACCATTGGCCCTCTTCTGTCTTCTTGATCACCGATTTGAACCCAGTTGTGCTTTTTGAGCTTCTGGCGTAGGACAGGATATTCATTCTTGAGAGTTCTGGACTGGCGCCACGGACTGGGAACGTTTTTTTTTCCCTCACACTCGCGGGCGTTGGCGGAAAAGCGCGTGGGTATGGTGGGCTGGTGTTCTTTTCTCTCTTGTCACAGGGTCATTTTCGAGTCCGGTAGTGTTTCTGTTTGCTGCTAGGGTATTTGAATATCGTAGGCTTGCTTCCTTTTGGAATTGGGCTGTGACTAGGTTATGTTAGGTTCTTTTAATATATGATATCCTATCACTTCATGTCTGGTCCTTTGGTGCTTTGATTTAGTATGAGCTGTGGTCGATGGTTGGCAGTTGTGTCACATCGATGTGTGCATTATCTTGATTTGCTCAGGTGGACTTTTTGTTGCAGTGTTTTCTTAAATATGGGATGATTAGGTGGTACATGATGCAATGCTTAATGCAATGCTTGAATGGGACTCGCTGAGTCAATGCAACAACGAGAAGCTGAAGCAATAAGCAGTAATCAGTCTGATCTACATCATCTCGTCCTCGTACTCAGGTCGCCGGGCGCTGTTGGCTCCTGGGCCGTCGTTGGTGTTTTTATTATCGTTTCCCCCGGTATCATTGTGACTGCCGTTTCCATGCTGTCTTTCAGAACTATTTCCTCTTCGCCCGTTCCCTCCTTGACCACTCCCTCCTGAACCACTTCTACCCCCGCCTTGACCCCTCTGCTTCTCGCCAACTCCATGCTTATTCCCATTCCCATTCCCATTCCCCATTCCACCCTCGCCCCTCTCTCCTTGACCGTTTCTACCTCCTCCCCCTCCTCCCCTCTGTCCATGTCCCCCAACTCCCGCAGTAGCCGCCGCCGGACTCGGATGATTCGCCTTACACTTGCGATTCGTACAGTCCGCCCCATACCGACACTGCTGCGCGAACTTGACATGCTTGAACGACAGATTCGCAGGTGTCGGGTGCCCGAAGGCGCAGTCGGCGCGCCGGCAGGAGGGCAGGAAGGTGCAGAGGCGGGAGTTCTTCGGGTCGCGGGTGGCGGAGGTGGAGGGGGCGGTGGAGCGTTGCTGATTTTGGGTGGAAGAGGAGGGTTGGGGGGGTTGTGTGGAAGGGTGGGTTTGGTTGGAGAGGGAGGAAGAGGAGGAGGGTTGTTGGGGGTGTGTGAGTGCGCAATTCGGGTTCATGCAGCGCGAGCCGTAGGGGCATATATTTGGGATGCGAGGTGGATCGGTCGATTGAGAGGTCAAGGCATCGGCTTCAGGATGCGAGAAGTGGCACGTCGACTTGTTCCTGCAGTTGGCGCCGAATCTGCAGACCCGCTGCGAAGAACCGTTTTCCTGTGTTGATGGCTCGGTTGTACGTGATTGATCGTGGCTGGTGAGTGGGGTGCTGCCGTCGTCGTGCCGATACTTGCAACGGCCCTGACGCTGGTTTCGACAGTTTGGACCATTTTTGCAGGGTGTGCATTTGGGCCGCGTACAGCCGGGACCGTGGGTGCAGGAAGATTGGCGGGTTGGGAAGGAGGCGGGTGTGGGTGTGGGAGGTGGCTCGGTCGAATTGTCTTCGACGTCTGCGAATTCGCCGGCGTCGGTCATGTCGAAGTCTGCGACTGTGCTGTGGTGGCGGTCATGAGTTCTGCGTTGGCCTTCGTGACGGGTAGTGGGATTGCTGCTGGCTGCTCTCCCGGTCCTCGGATTCGGAGGATCCATGCCAAAGACGTTACGGACGAGAGGGTCTGTGATCTTTCGGTCGTCTTGGATTGCCAATGCCTTGCGAACTTTTGACGAGAATGGGCGTTGGTTGAATGGATGGCTTTGTACATAACCACCACTCTCCTCCAACGTGATCATCCTCAATGATTTCCCTTCCAGCGCGCGCGGTCTCCGTCTATGTACTTGTGAGACATACTCAGGCTTGATCATGGACGCCCAAACACGATCATGATCCGCAATGCGATATTCTGGCTCCAGCTCCTGAATCGCCTTCTGCATCTTCATCATGCACGGCAGCGGCTCCACATGCCGATACCTCCTATCCTCGAAGACGTCGCTCCCGCGCGCGATATTGATGAGATTCGCCGTCCGATTGAACAGCATGTCCCATCCCGCGACTCGCAAGATCAACGCCAGACCCGGCCAGCAAAGCACATGATTCGGAAAATAGACAACCAGCTCCTCAAGCGAGATGTTCTCCATAATATCCCAAGGCAGGTCGAGAAAGTACGGCGGCGCGTTGCCGATGGGCTGTTTGCTGCGCTCTCCTGCGCGGTTGAACTCGCTCTGATATTCAGGATACGGAAGTACGACGCTTTCGTCCTCCATGTCGATTTCGCCGAGAGGTGGGTGCCCGTCTGGTGTTGGGCCCCGCACGTCGGTGTATAGCACTTCGCGTTTGATGGAGTCGATGGGGATGGTGATGAAGGCGTTACGCCCACATTCGCCGACCCAGCCACCGGGAAACATGGCTTCGAGCTTCTGGCGCTGTTGGAGGTCCATTCGTGCGAATGATTCCGTCACGATGCGGGCTGAGCTTCGTCTGCGGGTGGATGAGGGTATGGGCTTGATGCCAGTGGCTGGAAACTTGTGGTGTCGGTGAGTGCGTTGCCGCTGTTCAAGAGCTGTCAATGTGCGAGCTGCAGTTCGTGTATGGGTGCGTGGTTGTAGAGGTAGCGTCCCGGTTGCTGTGACCTTTTGCTGCTTGTGTGGCCGAGGATCGAGAGTGCCCTGGGTGCTGGAGCTTGAACTTTCCTCTTCAACACTACTAGAAGTTGGCTCCTCGATACCAGCGTTGTAAGTGGGGTTTTCGATATTGGAGCTCCCCTCTCCAGACCCGCTGGGAGATAATCGCTCAGTTTGTGAACTATCTTCTCGAGTCCTGCTCGAAGCTGATTCTTCGATCTCGCTCTCCTGCTCGAAAAGAGATCTACGACGTTTTGTGCGGAGTGTAGAGTCGTTCGCGAACTGTACCGGACAGTCCGTGAAGAAGGAGTGAGGCGATATGGGGGGTGCAAGCGGTTTCGACGGGTCTATCATGTTCGTAATCGATATGGGAATCGCATTGCCGTCTCGAAAAGTATAATGTACGTTTCATCCTGTCAAGCTCTCTGAATGCTAGATATCTCTCCACCACGGCAAGTAAGCTGTCCACAATGCCTTTGTCCTCATCGAGGATTGCGGCATGTCTTTGTTGTCAAGTCGTACCCGCCATGATGTCTTTGTTCTCTGCGTTCTATTTTGGATTTTTGAGGGCGCGTGAACAATGTAGTTGATAGACTCGTAACGATGTCGTGGCTTCGGGACAATTGGAAGACCTCCATAGGGGATGGCTCAAGTTTGGAGCGAGCGGAATCCATTAATTTAGTAGGTATGGCAGTAAACGGCGTAGTAGCAGAGACTCACAGATGACGATACAGAACAATGAGAAGAAGAATCATACGTCGCCCAGTTCTCACCGTGAAAACCTTACCTCCGTGAGCAAAATATCGTCAGAAGAGGGTACACTGTAGTAATGCTTGCATTTCTCTACTTGTCGAAAGCGTCTCTCAGCTTCTCGAAATGCCCCGTCACTTCACCACCCAGTTTTCCTTCTACGTCGGTTAGTATCGTACACACAAGACTGTAATTATTACACAAGAATCTCTCTCGCTTCCTCGTGTCGCTGATGCCTTTGCTCAATTTTGTGAGGTATGCTTCGAATTCGCTTCGGAGCCTGCCCACGGATACAGAGACGGGTTCGTCATCGCCGGCTTCCGAGGACAAAGCCAGGATACCATGCAGTAGGTTTGCGAATCTCTGAGTCAGCGGCGTCGGTGCAGTAGACGTATTCGCAGAAGATGAAGAAAGTAGAGCAGCGCCAGTAGAAGGTCGGGACGGTAGGGATGATGTAAGCTTCTGCAATGACGTGCAGTGCAAGTCCAGAATCTGCTGAAAACGAGGCCACAGTAGCATATTGGTGGCATTGATGTAGCCCTCTACCGTCGGAACCTTTCTTCTCTGTAATTCAAATGCAAAGTGTTGATTCAAGCGCACGCAAAGCAAAACTCCCAGGGTATCAGTGGTGGTCTCCGTTAATTGCTTAGTCAATGACTGGCCTAGAGAAAAAGTCGGTTCGAAAATGGATGAAAAGGTTCGTGAGATGGCGTGATAATTCTGAGACGGTGAGAAGTATGTCGACAGAAAAGTGTATTCGAAGCTCGCGTTGTCGATGAGCGCGACATTGAAAGAGCGGAAAGGCACTTCCAGGTAGTGTGCAGCCTTCTCCTCCTCAGCTAGATAGGCGGTGAGGGCGTTGGGATTGGGAGACTTGAGGAGGTCGAGGCGTCGGCCAAGAGAGAAGGCGTCATGCGAAGAAGGGGGCGCACGGGAGTTGCTGAGGAGAGCCCCGGAGCGCTTCGACGAAGGGTCCTCACCAAGAATGTCGTATCTGTCGAGCACATGCACCTTCAGCTTTTCCAGGGCAGTTCGATAGCGGGTGAAGTGGTTGAGGTAATACCATCGCATGGTGTAAACATATGCTTGTGATATTTGCTGAGCAAGTTCTGGTTGGTGCTTCGCCAAGAATGCATACAGGTCCTTGAACTTGAGAAACGCCTGTTGTTGGATTATCTGGGCGTTGATGCTGGGAGACCGTATGGCCTTGATCTGGGCTACGATGTAGTCACGTATTCGTTCGACAGCTTTGTTAGTCAGATGGTCGATCAGAGGTTTGATGTCTGAGACTGCCTTCACGTCAGGTTGCTCTTTCGCTTTAGTGTTTATAGTTTTCGAGCGTTTCTCAAGGTCTGCAAGGGCGTGTAGGAAGCCGTCATCGACGGGACCTTCAGCTATCTTGCGAACAACGGCGGGAGACAAGCTCATGTCTTCGACAGCAGGTCCCAGCAGCTTCTCTACCACTTTCCGATTCTCGAGCTTGGTGTTCAGGGCTAGTGAACGGTTTTGCAGGCTCTCGATCTCGGCGGAAACTGCTCCGAGATCTGATTGGAAGTTGGTGAGGTAGGTTTCGACCGACTTCAGCACCTCATCGCAGGCGAGGATGGACTTGTGGAGGTCTTCAAACTTGTCCTTTTCTCTGTCGTCTGGAGGCACATGAGCACGCGCAACGATGTAACGGGAAATGACATACATTCTTCGACCGACTGTGCGCTATATGTATGTACATGGGAGTGCCGCCGTGCTTCGGGCGCATCTGCTGCCGCGAAGTCCTGCAGGCTCAGGCCGCCAAAGTCCATGTCGTCCACCACCTCGTCCGGCCTTTGTACGATGTCCGTCGCGACATCTCCCTTGGTCGTCACTGGCTTCCGGGGCGGGCCTCCGAGGATTGACTCGAGCACCTGCAGAGGATCAAAGACGGTTGGCGGCACTCCACCAGTCCCTTGCCGTCGCCGTCCTGAGCCGTTGGGTATGCGGGCGGTTGCCGGGAGACTCGTTGACGACGAGGCAGGCGAGCCTAGCAGTGACAGTGACGAGGTCCTCGGAGGCAGCCCAGGTCGCGCTGCGAGAGGACCGGGCCCCGCGAGCGCATACGGCCGTCGAGGAGCTGGCGAGTACGACTCGCGGCGCGGTGGAGGCGTCCCCGCGGGCGAGGGGTGGGCGGACAGCCGGTCAAGACCCCACATGTTCGCTGGAGATGGTGTGAAGAGGCGTGTTATCGGGACATGGTGCGGTGCTGCTGGCAATTCCTGCGAATTGACTGAGGACCCGAGGCCGTGAATAGAAGCTTGTCGGCGCTTCGTTTCTCCGCTGCGGGCTAGACAGGGGGCTGCTCTCGTAGTGCGGGCCCCGCCGTAGCCTGGGAGTTCAAATTCAATCCAGACACGACAAGACTCTTTCCTCATCAACCCCTCCGTACACGCACCCACGCACTCGCAACCCCAACAGCCTCACCTCTTCCTCACCCCCCGTCGCATCTTACTCTCCTTAACCACCATGGCCGACGATGCGCAGGTACGTGCTCTATGACCCCGTTCTCATATGCTTCTACCCCACCTTTTATCGATATCCAAAATGCGCCCAGCCATCATGTCCGCGTCCCACCGTTCGCGCGCACACAGTCATCGCCTGCTAACAACATCGTCCCCAGCATGAGCACACCTTCGAGAGCGCCGATGCCGGTGCCTCTCAGACGTTCCCGATGCAGTGCTCGGCGCTGAGGAAGAACGGCTTCGTCGTCATCAAGAACCGCCCTTGCAAGATCGTCGAAATGTCCACCTCCAAGACCGGCAAGCACGGCCACGCCAAAGTTCACTTGGTCGCCATCGACATTTTCACCAACAAAAAGTTGGAAGACTTGTGCCCTTCCACCCACAACATGAACGTCCCCAACGTCCGCCGCCAGGAGTACCAGCTCGTGAGTGCAGTGCAAGCGTCATTGGTCACGAGTGTGCTAACTTGTCCCAGCTTGATGTGACCGACGACGGTTTCCTGTCCCTCATGTCCGACGACGGCTCCACCAAGGACGACGTCAAGCTCCCCGATGGCGAAGTTGGCGACAAGATCAGCAAATTCTTCACCGAGGAGGGCAAGGACACCAGTAAGTCCGAACACACTCCACGGCAGTTTGCGTGCTAATCGAATCGCAGACGTTATCGTCCTTACTGCTATGGGCGAGGAGGCCGCCATTGATGCCAAGGAAGCCCCCAAGGGCGCCTAAATTACTGCTCGTTGGGCGAGGAGTTGGCGGAGTGTTTACGCGCTCGAAAAAGACAGGGACAGGAGGTCTGCAAGGACACGTAGGACTACAACCACCTGTTCGGCATTTCTAAGTGCTATCCTAGCGCCTCTGCTGACGGCACCAACGGTTTGCGGTTCTTCGGACGGGGATTGGGATTTCTTGCATTGCCTCTTTCATGTACTAGGGGATTGCCGGTCCTCGATCTGTCCCTTACTCTAGATATTCCCAAGTGCCAATGAATAAAAGGACATGACACGTGAAATGTGCCTTGCCACCGTGAAAATAAGTATCCGAATCGGGAGTGTCGTTTTAGGATTAGCGTGCTCCGCGGTTGCTCTTGCCTTCCACGGTTCCACTCAATCCGCGAAAACCACAACCACTTCTCCAAGGTCGTGTGCGTATCAAAATACACCATCTTTCGCCTGCAGGTGAACCATGGAGAGGAAGCAGAGCCGAACCAAAGGTCCAGTCTGCGGCATCGAGAACTGCCGCTCCAGAAGATATGAAGAGGGCGAAGACGGCTACCTTTACTGTCAGAATGGCCATCGCAAGGGCGTAAGTAGGGCCAGAACCAAGTAAATGTTGTTGGGCGTGCGCTGACCAAGGTACAGAACCTGCAGTTTGGCGAAGACGAAGGCGACTTCGACTCTTCGGCCAGGACGACCACCAGGAAAAAGAAGGACGATGAATACAAGGAGGTACACTACAAATGTGAGTTTGATCAGGTTGAATATCGCGAAGATTCTTCGAGGTCAATGATAATGAACGGCTCACTAGCAGCCACTAATGTTGCGCGATTCCAGACTACAGAGGCCACCAAGCGACGGACCTGTATCTGAAATGTCTTCAATTAATACTCCGTCATCAAGTTCGAGGACTGGTACATGACAAGGGGCTTCCTGCCGAGCTTGAAAGTGTCGTTCTTGATCTCTGGTCGCTCCGGCTACTGCAACTTGAGGACAGAGTCAGCAAAAGCCGCTCGTACGACTCACAGTCCGAGTTCTCCAGTGCGTCCGAGAGTGAAACAGGCCAGAAGAAAAGACCTCTACAGGGTCGAGATGGGAAGCTCAAATCCACTCCTGGCCTGGTCGATTGTCTCGCCCTCTGCTATCTTGGCATCATCACCCTTCGACTTCCCATAACGCCTGGTGACATTCACGCTTGGGCTACGAACGCGGATATTCCATACCTAAAGGCCATCAAATATGTACCGCATGCGATGAGGGAAAAGCTATCGAGCAATTATGCCATTGCCCTAGAACCGAATTCGCTCTTGAAGTACGAGAAACTTTACGTGGCATTGAATGGGCTAGGAGTAAGCCTTAAGACGGAATTCGGTATCGTTTGGCCAAGTCTGAACTATCCATTGTTGCTATTCCGGTATCTGAAGGAGCTTGCACTTCCTTTGGAACTGTATGATGCAACTCTTCGCCTTGCTGGATACCTAGGGTACAAGTTCATTATTCCCGAATCTGGACCTGACAGGCTCAGTGTACGGAATCTACCCGAGGCACAATTGGCCGCATGTCTCATAGTTTGCGTCAAACTCATGTATCCATTTGATGGACCAAAGCGGTATCCCGTATCGTCCTCTGAGCCGGCCGCAGCGTTGATCAACTGGGACAGGTGGTGCAAGCATATTGTCGAGCGAGGAAAGGGGGCCCAAGGGAGCGCTCCGACCTATACTGCTGAGGTGATACTGAAGCTACAAGAGAAAGACGTGTTTACAATGTCTTCGAATCAGCTTGATCGGTATCTGGACTGGTACCAGGACACATTCGTTGACGAATTCAAAGTGGAAGACGGTGCAGATGGGGCATTTAGGCGCACAATGTGTGATATGTTCCCTATCGACTCAAACTCCACAGCTCAGACGAGGCCGATTCAGACCGCGGAGGCTTCGATGGACATTGATCACATGGGTACCGTCAAAGCCGTCCATGCGGATTTCAAGCCCGTTATGGTAGTCGAACAGGAGAATGAACGGCCAGACACCATCAGACCAGGACACCAATACAAGTTTTACAAACACGAGAAGCAATTGCCTGAGCAAGCTCATCGCTTGTACGAACTGACTGCCAAGAGCGCAGGATTGTCGATGGATATGTTGGTCTTGGCCGTTTTCTTCGCTGAAAAGGGGGCGCAGAAGTGGATGATCAGACAGAGGCGACGGCGGTAGCATTCACCGGAATTCTACAATCGATCGGAAGTCGACACGCGGGTGAGCCCTTACGCTCTCAGCAACTCCTTGAGTCACGACGGTTCCGAGTTGTTCTCGATCGAAACCCTGCTGCCTATTCTCCTTGCGCTAGGGAATGGTGCACTTCGCAGTCCTTCGCTGCATTAGGACATGTCACTGGCCAAGCGAAATTAGTCGGCACCGGACCCGGGCTGCTGAGTTACCGGCGCCGATGTCACGTGCGAGAATGCAATGTACACATCTGTGTAGCATTCCAGAAGCCGGGAGTCCTAAACTTCAAGGCGTAATGACATATCTTCTAGCGTGTAGCAGCGCATACAAGGATACTCTTCCATCGAGAAAGTGCGAGGTTTAGCTAAGTTTTGAGCGGTCTCGTGCACGGAGCAGCCGCTGCTCTCGGATCCCGCTCTGGATTTCGCATTACGTCGCTCAAAAAGGAAAGATGCGATCATTCGTTGACTGCACGGCAGTGTGCATGGGCTGCGTGGGCAATCGTGATGCATACATATAGCCTCTTTGTTAGCACACTTCAGTGCTTTATGTGTATCGTGGCTGCTCGAAATACTCCTCGGTCCGCCACACTTGCAGCCTCCAACCCATTGATCATTTGACGCGTTATCTCCTAAGACGGGAGGCTTGAGCTAGCAATCTTGCATATTCCGACGTCCAATACGCGATACGAGATCACTGTCGCAAGCGACACGCAAACAACTTTCCAGGCTTCCATTTTCTGTCACTTACAAGACACTCTTTAATCCTTGCTCTTTTTACGAAATGCCTATCCGAATTTTTACTTTATAATTGAACTAATTTCATTGATTTTGAAGAGCCAGTATGGCTTCATCCGGAAGAGACCAGCCTATGCCAGGGTCAACTGGCATCACAGCGGGCGCTACCGAAACGACTGCTCATGTTGTTGACATTGCGACTGCAGAAAAAGACGATGTTGCACAGATGGTCAAAGAAAATGGAAAGTCAGTCCATAAGTCGAAAAAACAGAAGAAGAAGCCAGAAGCCGGCCTGGGCAATTACTTCGTGAGTACAATCGCAATAGTCTGTTCATCGCAACAGAGTCTTTCTATACTACAAAGCTAACACGCAACAGCGAGTCTTCAAGTATGGGACAAAGCTCGATGCCCTTCTGGTAACTGTATCATTACTTACATCGATTGGAGCTGGAGTGGCCCTGCCTTTGATGACTGTAGTACTAGGTACGTTTGACCCCAATAAGAATAGTGGTCTGTCCTTGTTGCGGAGTGGACTTGTCAAGACACAAAACAGCAACTCGGACTCTACACCCCCATTTGCTATGCCTCACTGCCAGTAGTAGACGTTGATGAACAGGGTCTGAGAATATGCCATTGCACATACCCTCACCTGAGACTGGCCTTTTTGCCTCACAACTCACTTACCTTCTGTAGGAAATCTTGTCGGCGACTTCACAGGTTACTTCGTACCGAATACAACTGTGACTAAGGGAGAGTTTCAGGCCGCGGTCAATCACAACGCGCTTTGGATCACATACCTGTTCATCGCCAAATTCGTGCTCTCGTACTTTTCGATGGTAAGTAGACCGGACCAGATTGCATAGGCAGAGTTGATTCGGACCTGTAGCTCACGATCCGAATAAGTGGTCTCAGGTTGTCCGCAGCTTTGAGATTGGCTTACCTCCGGGCTACCTTCGCTCAACCTGTCGCCACTATCGACACCATCTCTCCCGGCAAGGTCTCGACTCGTATCACGACTTCTTCGAACACTGTCCAGCTAGCTGTATCTCAGGCCTTAGCGCAATTGTGGCAATCGTTGGCATTTACAGTCGCTGCATACGTAGTAGCATTCTCGAAAAATTGGCTGCTCACTTTTGTGGCCACGATCGCTCTCCCTGTGACTTTACTTGTCTACGGATTGATAATGCCGTCACTTATCAAATCCGTCAAACTCTCGGAGAAACACCACGAAGACGCTTCAGCAGTAGCCTACGAGATGTTTTCTTCCATTCGAATCGTGGCGGCTTTCGGTGCCGAAGACAAACTTGCAAAACAACACGAGGTTTTCCTCGAGAAGGCTGAAAAAGTCGGAAGGAAGCTTGCGCCCATCATGGGTTTGATAATGACACCGATGATGATGGGTATGTATGGTGTCTTTGGCCTGACTTTCTGGTTCGGAGTTCGACAGTACTCTCGCGGGGAGATTACAAATATCAACAGCATCATTGTGTAAGTTGCGATTCAAGTATTTATGTGAGCGTCTACTCATCCACCAGTGTCCTTTTCTCTGTTATGATGGCCACCACATCCATCGGTCGAGTCGTATCGCCCATTATCTCCATTGTAAAAGCGGCAACGGCAGCGACTGAACTGTTCGTCACAATCGACGCCCCAGTCCCCGATATCACCGGACGGAAAGCCCCAGACGTCTCTTCGACCGCGGACATTCGCTTCGAAGATGTGGCCTTCTCATATCCAAGTCGGCCAAATGTACAAATTCTCGATGGGCTGAACGTCACGTTCGAAGCCGGCAAGGTCACTGCTATAGTGGGACCTAGTGGTTCAGGAAAGAGCACGGTATGTCTTCATCAAGTTTCTCGATTACCGTTCAAAAATAGTACATTAGAAACAGCTATCTCTGTATCTCAGAGTTCGTATCGGACTGAAATTGCTGACTTTTCAAAGGTGGTTGGGTTGATACAGCGCTGGTATAACTTACTTGGCACGACGGCCGATGTTACCCCGACAGACCAATCCGAGGACGCGGCTTCTATCGAGGAGAGTGCAAAGCAGAAGAAGAAGTCGAAGAAAGGCGGCAAGACAGACGAGGAAGAGAAGGAAGAGGATCTAGGACCGAACACCTGCACGGGCACGGTCAGGATTGGAGGTATAGATCTCTGCGATGTTGATCTCAAGTGGTGGAGGTCCCAAATCGGGCTGGTGAGATCCTTTTTCTGAACCAAGTATATTCTGTCGTAGACGCTAACGACTTCTCGCAGGTGCAACAAGAACCCTTCCTGTTCAATGATACCCTTTTCAACAACGTCGCGTATGGCCTCTGCGGTACACCATTGGCAAACAAGACAAAGGAAGAGAAAATGGCAATGGTGGAAGAAGCATGCGAAGAAGCTTACGCCTCCGAGTTCATCTCGAAATTGCCAGATGGCTATGACACTATGGTCGGCGAGAGCGGCATCAAATTGTCAGGTGGTCAGCGGCAGAGGATAGCAATCGCACGAAGTATCATCAAGCAGCCCCCTATTCTTATTCTAGACGAGGCTACCTCTGCCATTGATGTGCGCACGGAGAGGGTAGTACAGGAGGCTCTAGATCGCGTTTCCAAGAACAGGACGACCATCGTTATTGCCCATCGACTTTCCACGATCAGACGAGCCGACAAGATCATTGTGTTGAGGCAAGGGAAACTCGTCGAGCAGGGAACGCACGAAGAGCTTCTTCGGGACGAAAGAGGTGTCTACTTTGCTCTAGTAAACGCACAAGAGCTTGCGGTTGGAACCGAAGAGGACGAAGTAGCACTTGAGAAGACAGGAACCGCCGATACCGAGAAATCAGAGAAAGACCGTGGAAGCGATACGAGGGCGAACACCGAAGACCCGGAGTACAAAGAGGTTGGACTCCTGCGCAGCTTTGGAAAACTCGTCTACGAGCAGCGGCACCACTGGTTCCTCTACAGTGTAGCCATCCTCGGCATACTGGGAGGTGGAGTTGTGTACCCGCTTCAAGCTTATATCTTTGCGAACCTAATCGAAGTATTCACATATACTGGCGACAAGTTCGTTCATGAGGGATACTTCTGGGCCGGAATGTTTGGCGTCTTGTCTGGCGGCGTTGGTCTCGCCTACTTCGTTTTGGGGTTTGCGTCACATACAATATCAATCGTAAGTTGAAGCCGGGCGTGGAGCGCAGTATGATCTTGACTAACGAATGCAGTATGTGACAAGGACTTATCGGCAGGAGTATCTCGTCAACATGATGCGCAAACGGATCCCTTTCTTCGACGCCGAGGGCCATTCAGCGGGGTCTCTCACGTCAAGCCTGAGCTCAGATACGACAACACTACAACAGCTGATAAGCACTGAGATGTCAATGGCATTCATTTCAGTGGTCAATCTCGTCGGCTCTATCATCATTGCCTTCGTCTACGGATGGAAGCTTTCGCTCGTTGGTCTCTTTGCCTGCATGCCACCAATTCTCGCCGCTGGATATTTACGTTTCAGGATCGAACTGAAATTCGAGGAGATGACTGCCAAAATTTTCGCGGATAGCTCCCAATTTGCAACAGAGGCTGTGGGAGCATTCAGGACTGTACTCTCCCTCATCATGGAGGACACCATTACAGAGCGGTATAGCAGCCTGCTCGATGGGCATGTTAGGAAAGCCTACGGAAGCGCCAAGTTCGGCACAATCGTCTTCGCGGCATCCGACAGCGTTGATCTGGCATGCGTAGCCCTGACCTTCTGGTACGGCGGTACTCTCATGGCGTCCCGCGAGATTGGACTTACGAGCTTCTTCGTCATGTACATGTCCATTGTACAGGGTGCTCAAGCAGCTGGGATGTGGTAAGTAGACCGCACCACAAGACACACACCCGCTAACACTGTTCAAAGGTTCAGCTTCGCACCCAACATGGCCGCCGCAGCCGCCGCCTCGAACAGAATCCTCGGGATGCGGCCTTCTCCCAAAGCGCAAGCGCCTCTCCACGACGCCATCCACCCCTCTTCCCACGGTGTCGGCATCGAATTCCAAAACGTCAACTTCTCGTACAAGTCGCGCCAAGTGCCCGTCCTCGACTCCCTCTCCCTCAAGATCCGGCCCGGCCAATTCGCAGCCCTAGTCGGCGCCAGCGGGTGCGGCAAGAGCACCACTATCTCGCTGCTCGAGCGCTTCTACGACCCAGACTCCGGACGCATCCTCTACAACGACCAAGACATCACGAGTCTAGACACAGCGGCATACCGGCAGCAGCTCAGTCTCGTATCGCAGGAGCCAACGCTCTACGAAGGCACGATCCGCGAGAACGTCGCGCTGTCCGTGGACACGGCCACAGACGACGACATCCACAGCGCGTGCAGGGACGCCCAGATC
Source organism: Lophiostoma macrostomum CBS 122681 (assembly GCA_010405375.1). Lineage (NCBI taxonomy): Eukaryota > Fungi > Ascomycota > Dothideomycetes > Pleosporales > Lophiostomataceae > Lophiostoma > Lophiostoma macrostomum. Next base: position 239,771 of record MU004317.1, on the reverse strand, counting down.
CACGACTTCATCACCTCGCTCCCGGACGCGTACGCCACGCGCCTAGGTCCGAAGGGCACCTCGCTCTCCGGCGGCCAGAAACAGCGGTTGTCCCTCGCGCGAGCGCTGTTACGTAAGCCGAAGCTCCTGCTGCTGGACGAGGCGACTAGCTCGCTGGATAGCGAGAGCGAGAAGTTGGTGCAGGAGGCGATTGAGCGGGCGGCGGGCGATGGGGCGAGGACGGTGATTGCGGTTGCGCATCGGCTGGCGACGATTCAGAAGGCGGATGTTATATTTGTGCTGGGCAGTGGGAGGGTGCTGGAGCAGGGGAGTCATCAGGAGTTGTTGAGGAGGAAGGGGGTTTATTTTCAGATGGTATGTTGCTGTGTTTCTTTACCGCGGTCGTGGTTTTGGTTTTGGTTTTGGATGGGGAGCGTCTTGCTAACTTTTTGCGTAGTGCCAGGCCCAGGCGCTGGATCGGTAGGGTTTGGGATTTGGGGGAAAGTTGGGTTTTGGAAGAGGATTTGGGTGAGCGCTGCATCGACGCTTTGGCGATGTTCTCGACTCCATGCTCTTTTTGTATACATTTGTCTTGGGTGGTTGGATGGTCTTTTCGATTTATTGGGGCTATTCTTGGGGCGACTTCTATCACCTACACTATGTAATTATATTGCTGTCTTGGATATAGACTCCTTTCATTCGAAGACGTATAGATCATGAGCTACAATCTAGCTTGGTTACCTGTCTAGCTTCTGTCTAAGTTTCTTTATGGTGCTTTCGAGCATGCCTCAACAGGAGGAGTCAACAGACTGAAGCCGTCTGAGAATAGCTGGGATGGAAAGGCAATACGTCACGCCGATTCCTTAGCCTTGCAGACGGCTCTTGCAGCACCGTATCACGGATGGCAACTTCATGAGTTCGTCCATATCAAGAAAAGGGCTTCACAGCCTCACGAACGATATCGAGGTTGCGGTGAAGGACGAGCCGGGCGAACCGAGCCCACTCCGTAGTGACGAATCAGGCAGTGCTAAGGCTTGCACCGCCCACGAGCCATCTGCCATCGCCTTGCAGCGTCGCAACTTCAGCAGCAATCGTCCCGCTCAGCCGCAATTCACCAGGGCAGCGCTGAGCATGCACGTTCCTGCCATCGTCACCTGCCGAACAGGTGGCGCATCGAGTCCGTTGTGTCAGCGTGCCCCAATGTCTCATTTAAAGAGCGGCTGAGATGCTGTACCTTCGAACTTACCCCTCTCCCCCACCTGGCGCTTAACAGCTTCCCTACAACCTCCATTCCCTCGATTTCCCTGTCGCATTCCCTAGCTTCTCGGCGCAAACATGTCAAGTAACGACTACTACGGCAACCAAGGCGGCTACGGCCAACCACCACAGCAGCAGCAGCAGGGCTATGGTGGGTACAACCAGCAGCCATATCCACAGCAGCAACAACAGCCATACGGACAAGAGCAGTATGGCCAGGGACACAGCCCATACCCACAACAGGTAAGTAGTGAGAAGCAGCTGCTGTCAAGTATGAACGATTTGAGACTGTAGACATGTACAAACGACTACTCTGCACGCTTGCTAACGGCTACATCAGGGCTACCCTCCCCCACAGCACAGTGACTACGGACACTCGCCTGCTCCACAGCACCAGACCTACGGCGCGCCGCCCCCGGGCCAGTACGATCAGGGCTACGACCCGAACCGTGGCCAGTCCCCTTATCCTCCCCAACAGGGCTACGGCGCGCCTCCACCTCAGCATGGCTACGGAGACCAGGGCCACCAGCAACAATACGGCCAACCCGGCGCTCCGGGAGCTCCTGGCGCCGAGGGCGACCGTGGACTTGGATCGACGCTGATGGGAAGCGCGGGAGGCGCATTCATCGGACACAAGCTCGGCGGCGGTGTACTAGGTACCGTGGGCGGTATGGTCGCTGGCGCGGTCGGCGCGAATATGCTGGACAGCAAGCACGACAAGTAGGTCTTCTTACCTGGGTACACCTCCGTGACTTTTGACTGACCATCTGTGCAGAAAGAAGAAAGAGAAGAAGCACAAGAAACACGGCAGCGACTCGCATGGCTCGGGCTTGGCATACGGGTCTGCGGCTGGGCTTGGTGGCCTGTATGCTGGGAGCCACAGCAGCGGTCACGGCCACAAGAAGCACAAGCACCACCGCTCCAAGAGCCGGGGCGGCCACAGCAGCTCGTCTAGCAGCAGCAGCGATTCGGACTAGTGTGCGTCTCGTGGTTGTCGTAGGCTTTTGTCTGTGTGATTATGTACTGTTTTGGGCATGCACGTATTTTTGGAGAGGCCCTGGAACCCCATGGGCGTGGTGGTCCTGTGTCTGTGCTTTTGGTATTGCTAGTCATGATAATCATATCCCTATCTATGCTCTGAGTCTCGCTTTTATGTGCTTTGCGGCGTCTGATGCCTGATATTATTTGCGTACATTCGAGGCAACTGTGAATGACTTTCGCACCCATAGTGATGTATGTCTAGCGCGATCACACTTTCCAGACAGCATTGAAGTCACTAAGATACATTATTTCCATTCTAGAGAAGTCACCCCTTCGTGGTGATTTGCTATGACTGATCGTAAATACGTTCGCCTCGGAAAGCTCGTTTAGGCTTAGCGCAGGCACCAGGATGAATCATTTCTGTACCCGAAAACTTCACCAAGTCCCCCACATTTGCAACCGACAATTCTCACGATGGGTGACGTGCTGGTAAAGTTCCTACGGCGTTCTCTGCCAGACGAGCTCGCCGCCGTCCTTCAAGACAGCCTCCAAAATCTAGAAGACGGAAATTTCCAGGCCCTGCTCCAAGATCCGGAGGTCCTGCTGCTGCTCGGACACGAAGACAACGATGTTACAAGAGATATTCATCGGAAAGATTTTTCGACTTGGAGCGACTACGTCTTCCACCGTTTGGGACTCATCCTAGCTAAGAGGAATGAAGATGAAGGAACGCCGCCTCGGGAAACGGCCGCCTATCGACAACATCTGTTCTTCATTGTAGCTGTTGCCTCTCTATATGCTTTCCTGCAATCCAACGCCACTGGACCAACTCTGCCTTTCAACCCTGCCGAGGTCTTGCTCCCGAAAGATGTGTCAAGTAATACGTCCGCCCGTACGAAACTTCGAGAGGGGTTGATATCTTCACTTTCCACAGACGGCGTCGCTGCGTACAGGCTCACGCCCAATATCGAGCTTCTGTGTCTTGCAGAGACGATTCTGATATGTCCGCCCATACAGAAGAATATCGAAGCTTCTGTCTGGGCAAGACTGAGGGTCAACTTTTTGCATCAGCGATTGCTTTCGGAAGTTGCGCCTTCGTTGCAGAAGTCGATCTACGAGAATCTGGATACGCTTGGAGGCTTGCTACTGGCACCCGGAACCTCATCAGATGATGTGGATATTTGGGTGCACTTCTTACTGGAAAGAGCTGCGATTCATACACACCATGGACTCGATAAGAAAGCTCTGGCTGATCTGGACCAAGCTGCCTCAGAGCGCAAGTTTGTATTCGCTTTGACAGGGTTGATGGGAAAGCGGACAAAGTTTCAAGAGAAGGCTACGAGTCAACTTGTCGTACTTGCCCGAAGCGCTGGCACATCTATCGCCGACTCACAGACCGAGCCAGAGAAAGATGCAAAGCCGACGAATCTTGATCTCAACGACGACACGCTGCTGGAATCCATATCGTTTACCGAAAAGAGTTCGTCTACAGATGTCAAAACCGAAGCCTCTCTGCCCCCAGCACTCGCGTCCCTGGACCCTTCGGATCAGCCGTTGTTAGACCCCTTGGACTCTGTCATCCTGCTCTCCTTGGCTTCCTCCATCACAAACACAAATCCCGCAGACGGCTTGACAAGAGAAGAAACCGAGCCATACGCAACCCGCGTGCTCGACGGCGGGAGCTCGAATTGGCAAGTCTATACCCAAGCCCTGCTCGTCCGCTCTCGAATCGAAGGCTACAAGTCGCGGACCATGGAACGCGGACTCCTGCAACTGCAGGCCCTCGTCGACCAAGTCATTTCCGAGACGTCCGGCGCTGAAAGTACAGCTACATCTACATCCAACGGCGACACTTCCACAGGCGCAACCTCCTTCCTGCCTAAACCTAAAGAAACCGAATCAGCCCCAGTCTCCGAACGCCTCCGCTACATCTTCCCCCTCTGCACGCCCTCCCGCTGGGACCTCGAAGCCGAGCTTGCAGCCCGCTGGGTCCACGCAGGCGGCCTCCGCACCGCCCTCGAAATCTACGAAAGGCTCGAGCTGTGGGCCGAAGCAGCGCTATGCTGGGCCGCCACCGAAAAGGAAGATAAAGCCAAAAGAATCATCCGCCGCCAACTCTTCCACGCCACGTCCGGCACCGACTCAGACGCCGACCTCGACGAGGAGACCTGGCAAGGCGCAGAGCGCGACCCGCCGCCCGCCGAGGCACCGCGTCTGTACTGCATCCTCGGCGACATCGACAAAGACGCAGCCATGTACGAGAAGGCGTGGGTGGTATCTGGCAAGCGGTACGCGCGAGCGCAGCGCTCGCTGGGGCGGCAGTACTTTGCAGGGCGCGAGTACGCAAAGGCGGCAGAAGCGTACCAACTCGTCCTGAAAGTCAATGCGCTGAACCAGTCGTCTTGGTTTGCGCTCGGATGTGCGTATCTCGAGCTCCACCAGTTCAAGAACGCGGTCGAGGCGTTTAGTCGGTGTGTGCAGCTCGACGATCAGGATGCTGAGGCGTGGAGTAATCTTGCTGCGGCGTTGTTGCATTTGCGTCCGAAGCGGAGAGCGAAACTTGCGGACACCCTCCTCGATAGTGAGGGTGAAGCAGAAGCAGGGAAAGAAGTAGATGATAAGGGGGAAGACGAGGACGATGAAGAACGAAGACTGACATCGCACCCCCGTCAAGACGCCCTAAAAGCCTTCCTGCGCGCCGCAACCCTCAAGCACGACGACAGCCGCATCTGGTCCAACGTGCTCGCCGTCGCCGCCTCAACGACCCCGCCCGCCTACACGCACATTCTGACCGCGCAGCGCCGGCTCTGCGAACTGCGCGGCGCGACGGACGGCGAGAAATGCGTGGACGTGGAGGTCCTCGATATGCTCGTCAAGCACGTCGTCCAGTCCCAATCCGAGTCCCAAACCCAGCCTCAAGACCCCTCTCAATTCGACCCAGTATCCCAGGATCCAAACCCAACTCCACACGGCCTCCCCCGCCTCCTAACCACACTCCTAGAATCCCACATCGCGCCCCTAATAACCAGCTCCGCGCCCCTCTGGACCATCCTCGCAACCTTCTACACGCACACCTCGCGCCCGAGCTCCGCCCTTGCCGCGCACGAAAAGGCGTGGCGCGCGCTGACGAGCCAGCCGCTGTGGGAGGCGGGCACGGAGCAGATTTGGAATGGCGTCGTGGACCAGACGGTCGATTTGGTGGATGCGTATGAGACGCTGGGGCCGCGGGAGCGGAGGGAGGGGTTGGCTGTAGCTACAGGAGGGGAAGGGGAAGGGGACGGGGAGAAGGTGCTGGTGGCCAAGGACTGGAAGTTCAAGGCTAGGAGTGCGGTAAGGAGTGTTATGGGGAGGGGGAGGGAGAATTGGGAGGGTGGGATGGGTTGGGAGAGGTTGAGGGGCAGGTTGGAGGAGTTGAAGGGGGGTGGGTAGATTGTAGTTAGGTATCTTGAAAACAGTCACAGTTCGGTTTTGTATGTCTGTGCTATGTTATGTACAAGTTGTGCTTCTACCGCATCACCCCGTCCGTCCCGCTCGGAGTGCTGGTCTTCCGTTCGTGCTCCTCCTGTTCATGTACACGTACATCCACCCCTCCATCTCTCCAGCACACCCCAACGCAGTCCACCCACATGCCCTCCATTCCCATATTTCCATCCATCTCCTCCCCTCCCTATTTATTCCCCGTAAACCCCGGATCAGGCCTCGGTTCCGCATCCGAATACCCCGGCCCCGGATCCGCATACTTCTCATCCGGCACCCTCTCCCTCACACCACCTCTAGTTCCTGCGCCCGCAACCTCCCCTCCTACAACTGCCTCTCCTCCCCTTGCTCCCTCTCCTCCTACCCCCTTCCCCTCTCCCTTCGCCCCCGCAGGCCCCTTAGTCCCCATCCCCCCCCTCCTCACCCAATCATTCCAACTGCCCCTATACTCACCGACATTCTCATACCCGCCCTGCCGTGCAATCTGCGCGGCGGCGCTACTCCGTACGCCCGCTTTGCAGAAGAAGACGAGCGGGTGCTGCAGCGGGGGTTTTTGGAAGCCGAAGCGGTCGCGGAATTCGTCGGCGGGGAGCAGCAGGGCGTCGGGCGAGGAGGTGATGGGGATGTTGAAGGAGGTCGGGATGCTGTTTTGGCTGTGTTCGTGGGGTTCGCGGACGTCTGGGGAGAGTTAGGGGGGTGGGGCGACGGGAGAGGGAGAGTTGAAGGGGTGGAGAGAGAAGGCGGAAGGAAAGAAAGGGTGGAGAGATGGGGGAGTATATACATACCGATCAACATGGTATTATCCGCCGGATCCTCGATAACCTGTCTCACAGCCTCAAAATCATACTCTTTACTCCTCTTCTCCTCCGGTATGCTAGAGTGCCATCTTTGCTGTATCTGTGGAACCGCTGCCTCTGCATTCGTCCTTCGAGCTGCGGCGGCGCGGGGCGCACTCGGTCGCGCAACCAGACATTGTGAGCGCAGGAGACACGACGAGGTGCGGAGCGGCAAGAATTGGAGAGCTCGTTTAGAAGCCATGATGTGGACTGGAATGGAATGTAAATATTGTGTAGGTAGGTGACGAGCGAGTGCGGTTGACGTCCAAGATTGCGAGCTTTCCTTGGGTGTTTTAGACAGACCTCGGGAACAATTTCCACGACGTTGCGACGACGTCACGCTTGGCGTGCATTAGTGCCAGCATTCCTTCATGATCCGTAAATATCAGCCGAAAACACGCCATTGAGTGTCTATACCCATGCAGCACGTCGAATATGATAGTACTTCGTCTATTGTGTATATATGCCAACATACTCCCAAGCTTGACCACCTCTCTCGTGACATCCCCTACAAGCTCCATGCATATATCGAACCAAACTTATATCGTTGTAATGTCATCAGAACTGGCAGGCGTCATTGGAGGAAGAGAGAGAGAGAGAGAGAGAGAGAGAGAGAGTAGACACTTGGACGCTACAACACACTTTGACTCGCCGAGGGTATCCGAACAAGCCATCCCATCCCATCCTACACACAGTCACCCGAGCAGCCCAATCCGTCTCACCACGGTGCTAACACCCCTACTGTGGACACCCTACTCGATTGCATAGTCCAAAAGCGCAGACGGCAAAAGCAACAAATTGGTATATTTCTTTTGCACCGGGGGAATCATCCATCGCACTCCAACGCCCTAGCAAAAACAAAGACCCATAGATGGAAATACGACAGCTAAACAGGAAACCAGAACAAAAAGCAACAGCGCACAGCAAAAACTAGTCGAAGGCTTTTTGGTATTCGCCAAACGGGGTATAATTCTTTTGGTGTTATTCGTTGCATAGCACGTACCGGAGAGGGGTATTTGGTCGTATCATAAACCGGTGTATCAAGTTGTTGGAAATTGTATCGTTTAACGAGGAGGCCCAATAGGGGCCGGGTATCCAGATGCAGAATGAGAAGTACTAGGACGACCGCTGTCAACGGAAGCCCGCGGATCGTACCTGGGAGTCATATCTCCAGGCGCCGCTGAAGTGGAACCAAAAGGAAACTTGTTCTCAAAGCGCGGCGTCGGCATAGGGTTGTGCCAACCATTTGTGTGATGTTCATCGTCCGCGAGGTTGATGCCGCTGTCGTTCCAAGGATTGCGATAGCTGCTTCCTTGGGACTCGAGGCTGGCAAGGGACGCTTTCGACGCATTGCTCGAAGCATGCTTGAAGAGCGACCCGGGGGAGTTGGAGCCATTCTTGCGTCCGTTGAAGATTGAAGTGAACGAGGACATGCTCCCTGGCTTGCGAAGGCGATCGAGCATGCCAGGACGTTCGTCATCGCCAAAGTGAGATCGCGTTGGGGAGTCGGTGCTATCGACGGGTGGCTCGGCACGTTGGAGTAACTTGGATTCGAAGAAGGGGAGAGAGTCTTCGAACGAATCAGACTTTGGCCGAGGGAGGGCGCCGCGAATGGTGTTAGTGTCCAAGCCATGCATAACCAAGTGGTTGATCAAGAAGTCAAGCGCGTCCTTGAGCCCTCCGGCATTGTTTCTCGTGAAGCTGAGATGGAGGGTCTCAATCTGCTGCTCTTTATCGTCGACCGTCTCTGTTTGCGGTTCTTGGAGATGAGCTTCGACGACGTGTTGATCTCTCAGCTTGTCGAGGATGTCAGTCTTGAACTCGGGGGAGCGCATATGTTCGCTAAGCTCTGTAGAGACCGGGAACGAGAGTTCGTGAGCTTCTGGAACCATGCCCTGCTATTTGTCAGCTTGCAACAACACTCCGGATGTCGAAAAATGTCTTACCAAGAACTCGTCGACTGCCAATGGCACCTGATACTCTGGGCCAGAGACAGTAACAATGTCACTAGCTTCCTCAGTGCTTGGAAACGTGATCTTGCAGTTGAACTTCTTCTCCAACTCATCGATTTTGTCCAATCGCGCCAGAAGTTCGCGGTGATAGAGGCGGTTGATGTTAATCGTCTCACTGACGAATTCGGCATCTGCTTTTTCAACCATGTCCATGATTTCTTGCTTGACGAGATCTAAGCTCTGAGCATTACGAGCAGGTGTACGGCAAATAACGTTGTCGACCTTGATATCATCTTCTTCCTTACCGAAGCCCCCACGATCCATAGCATTGGAGAATTTGACGAACACCGAATATTTCTTCATGATGCGCTGTATGTGCTGACCACCAATACCGATGATGCGTTTGTGATACTGGTCGGGGACATGGAATGAGATAGCGGCGGGCATCTCTTGCTCGACAAGGTCTAAGCCGCTCTTGGTAGCTTCATACTGAGCGCCGCGCACAACGATGTAAAAATTGTACTCGTTGAAGCCATCGAACACGATCTGAACGCTACTGTGGCTCATGATCTTGTTGATTTTGCCATTCTTCTTGCCGCTCACGAATTCTTTATGCTCATTCGCGAGCTCGATTTTGACGCTCATGTTGTACTGAGACTTCTTGACAAACGGAATATTGTTAATGACCATCATGGCAGCTTTGACAGCATCATCAGAACCATAGATATGGAAATTCAGCTTTTCGAAAGAGATTTCGGCGCCAGAGTTGATGCAGATATCCGAAAGCATAGCACGAACATCGGCCGGAGTAGGCGGACGCTGAGTAGGATCGGGGTGAGTGATGAACCACGAGGCACTGTAAAACTGGCCGGCCTGCGGATGATCAGTACGCCTCCAATTCAGTCGCGGTCTGCACAACTTACCAGAGCCATCATTTCACGCACGGTCCGCTCGACATGCAGGACATCGGTGCCCTGAACTCGGACCACTCCACGTTGCATACCAAGAGGGGGTAGCAGAATGTAGGATCCATTGTTTTCAATGATCTTGCGGACCTTGTCCAAACGCTCAAGAAGAATGTGGTCAAGCTTCGTATCTGTGACCATGACAGGTTTCACAAAAACTTTGGTGGACATGACGAGGTCGTGTAGTCGCTGCTTGGCACGCAAGATGCTGTCAGTACTTTCTCCCGTAATGAAGATTTGGTCTTCAGGCCTCCGTGTAGCGCCCGGGGGCAGATACCCAAAGATGCGAGGAAATGGCGGCGGGAAGTATATCGCCGTACCGGTAGCCGACTCGATCAGCTTGATGTTCTTGCGCCCGCGTCCGCATATCAAGGTATGCATGGTTAGCTCAAGCTTCATGGTATCGACATATCGTTTCAGCTGCGATGCAATTAGCTTTGTGCGCTAGTGAAAACCATATCAGCAATCAGCTGCGGGGCACCCAGCACTCACAATTTGATCGATCATGATCAAGACACGCGTCTTCGCGTGTTCCATCGTTTCCATATCACCGTAGATGGCACAGCGGAGCCGCGAGTCGACGCCCGTTTCCAGGTTGCCATTGAAGCTCGCGGACTCGATGTCGGGCTGCTTCGGCATCAGCACAAAGACGTCAGCCTTAGTGGTCTTTGCAATCAGGTCCAGCTGGTTGAGCACAGGGCTCTTGAGGTTCTGGGAGTCTCGGTCGATGATCAAGTCTGAATCAATGTCCACAAACGATGACCTCTGTGCCAATATTAGAACGAGTCCCACGTGCGGCTCAGCTGGAGACAAACCATTGAAATGGGCGTCGAGTTGAGGACCTTGCACCGCATCTGGTTCACCACCTCCAGCTCCCCAGAGAGACAGACGTTGGTGACCAATGCCCGTAAAGGCCCTCGCTGCAGGCCAGGAAGCGGCTTGGACTCGGCGGACACAACCGTGGCCACGACGCGTCCCTCGCTCGTCTCGGTGACGTCCTTGCAGAAATTCCGCAGGTTGTCGACGTTCTGAGCGTGCACCGGCAGCTTGTGCGGCGGCATGCCCTCAGCCGTCGCTTCCGGATGGGTCCACCGTGCCTTTGCCCCGGGGCTGGCATACATGATGTCGTCCACATCTGGGCCCGCGAGGTTCGAGGAGAAGGGCACATTGAAGGACAGGTTGACCTGGGTGCCTGGCGGAATCACGGGCGGCGCTGCCGTCGCGGTCGAGGGCCGCTTTATCGGCGGAGCTGTGACGGGCATCTCGTGGTTCGACCGCGAGAAGGGAAAGCCGGCCGAGGGCGTCATCTTCTCCCAGCCGTGGCGGGCCGAGCCCGTGAAGTTTGATATCTTGTGCATGGTGGACGAGGAACGGGCGCCCTGGTGTGGGATGCGGGCGAGGTTGTGATGGGTGAGTGGAAGGGAACGAAGAGCCCAGTGGAAGCAGCGAGCAAGGCTGAGTGAGCCGGGCCCGTGCACACGCCAAAAACTGCAAGATGCGCACAAGCAAGACCAGCGAGCGGCCTGGGGGGCGACGCCCGCTATCGTTGACGCCGAGGGCCCGTTACTCGACCCGCGAGCGGCTGCTTCATCTGTCTCCAAGACAAGACAGAGCCTCTGCAAGCGCCGTCCCGCTACACGCACAGCGTCCCACGCCCGCGACGCCTCGAGCGAGCTCTCCGAAACAGCGTCGGAGAGAACAGAGTGCGTCGTGAGGTGCAGCTCGAGACGCTGGGATCGCGCGGCCCTGATTCGTCTCGCTTGACCACCCGCCAGCCCCCGATGCGGCAAGCGGCACCCAGCACTCGATATTGGCCAGGGCCGCCGCGCAGCTCTCTGTCCTTGATGATGCCGTCTCCGAGACGTGATGTCTCTGCTGTTTGAATATGCCCATCGATCTTGCATGTATATGTGTCTGAAAGTCCGCATCTGCAGTCGCCGCCCAGCGCCGTTTCGTCTCGCAACAGCAACGCTGCAAAAGTTTTGCTCCTGCAACCGTGCCTGTTTGACATCTCCACCCCACTGGACGCTTTTCCGTAAACATCGGCCAGGTCACGCCCTGCCCGCGCCTGTGCAAACACAGATGGAATGACTTTTGACTCTGATCTCTATCCTTGTGTGCCTCTGGCGAGCGGCCACCGGTTTCACATCAATATCCTCAGTCCCGTGCCACCGCGTACTGGCAGTCTCGTGCCACGCCCACTCTACAAGACAAGCCAATATGCCCTCTCCCTCCGTCGATCAACCTGCTGTTGAAATCGAGGAACGAGAAAGCTCGACTGCTCACGGGACTCCGTGACATCTGGCCATCTCGCATGCTGACGTCGCCATTTCCCCTTTCCGCGCATGCAGTGTGCTTTCGGCGAGATAGCGCTGTGCGAGGTGGGCTGTGCAGAATACCCACAGTAAGCGGCCAGCAGCTGCTGTTTCTGCCGCCAAAGCTGCATCAAGAGCTGCTGTTCGCGCACCTTGTCTCTACCCTCTCCGCGGCCCACGAAGCGCCCCTCCTTCCCCTCCATCTGTGACCTCACATTCGATATGTGTGCCCGCTCCCACACGCGTCTGGCCGGGTCTACGTGCCAATCGATAGCCCGCCATGGCGGTTCCTGCTTAAACCCAAAGAACTATCGAGTAATCTAGCACTGGGCCGCTCCCGGCTATGCGCTTGACCTCCGCAGTATCCGGCAGCCCAGCCAAACAGCGCCTCGGACGCCCTCGCTCGACGTTGAGGCTACACGGTAGCTGCAGGACGGTTGCAGAGGTTGAACTATGGTTGATCCCGCATCATGACGAATCGAAGACGCCGGTGATTTTCGTTTAGCCCGCAGATCTGCTTCGTTGACGAGCTCCAACATTGTTTGCTCGAACGTCAAGAGCTTCAGAAGAGATCCTCTGTAATTTGTTCTCGAGGAAGACACAGTTTGGCTACGTGTCAACCTCTATCGCTGTCTAAAGCTAGTCAAGAGGATGGCGATTTGGAGGTTTTGCAAAGGCATGATTATTGTATTAGATGTTCTTTTCTAAGAACCTAGCTCTACACCGTGACCCATACAGCCTCCAACAGATATCCTACAGTGATTTTGGGTATCGACTTTTACAATGAGTGGTACAGCTGTATCGCAGCGACGTACCGGATTCGCTTGAGTTTCCTACACAGTGGTATCCAATGTTTTCCAAAGCAGTCTTAATAACGATAGCTCACCCTTCGTGGCTCCTCACGGTAAGCCTCTTGCACAACTTCTACGGGCCTTTCCAACGCCCCTTCGTCCACATACCGCCTTCCTTGGGAAGATGCAGCTTGATAGCGGCGCTCATCATACACATCCGGGTGTACAACGCTAACCTCGCGGTAACGTGGGGCAGCTACTGAAACATAGCGAGGCTGGACGCTCTCGTGTCGTACTGGAGTATAGTCCCCAGGCAATTCTCGACGGACAACTTCTGGACGCACACTGTATGCTCTGGAAGGAAGGTACTCACGAGGTGGACCCATCTCTTCATACTCAATAACTGGTCGCCGCGCACTCACCTCACGCGGAGAGTATTCCATCTCCATTGGGCGGTGCGAAGCTTCCCGTACACGATATGGCCGGCCGTCGATAACTTCCGTATCCTGGGCTTCGACATATCGCCGAGTCGGGGGCGGTGGCATCCTCAGTTGATGATCCTCCTCGTAAAGCTCAACACGCGCGGGTGCACGCATGGTTGGCTCCCGGGTCGCAGCGCGCTCATAGTATGGCTCAACCTCGCGTCTGCTAGGCGGTGCAACTGACTCTCTGACATCGACAGGAGCAGCGTAATACTTCTGGCCGTATTGGTCGACAACGATTCGGCGAGGGGGTGGTGCCATAGCAGCCGGTGATTGAGCACGCGGGATGTATTCGTGAACAGGCGACCGCGAGCGCTCGCGCATATACCTCGGTGCAGCTGAGGATCGAGACGATCCTTCTCCGTATGTCGGTTCTGGATGTTCAATCAGAGCATGAGATGCGGCTCGTATTGGGCGTGCCTCCGGTGCGGGATAAGGATCCGGCGAGTGTGGCCTGCGCGCATATTGAAGACTCGCCACACGTCTCAAGTCTTGATCATCGCGCTCCAGACGACGTTGGGGGATGCGAACAACGCTTGGCGACGATGGTTCCTCATATTGCCGAAGGGATCGAGGTGAATGGTCCTGTTCTCGATGGTAGACGGGCTGTGCTCTACCCTCTCGTGCCGAGACCACCTCGACATCATGCGGGAGGGGTTGGAGCGCTCTCCGCGTACTGGGCTGTGAATTGGGGTAGCTTGCAAACGGCGGTGGGGACTGAGGTTCTTGCTTGATGTAGGGCTCGGGAGAACGAGCGACACGTTTGTTGGCCTGTTGGCGCTTCTTCTCTTCGCGCCTCCGCTTACGCGAATTCTGGAGCGGCGGCGGATTGCCAGCGGGGCTTTGTCCTGATGACCTATTGAACACGTTAGCTGCATTAATGTCTACACCACTGATAACGGAATGGAAGGTTCGGTGAGAGTCGGCTGGGTATCAGCTACCTTGCAAACGAGATCGATCGTGTAGATTGTACAGATGTCGATCTTGCCGTGTGCATGCTAGAAGACATCTAGTATAAGGAGGGAGCAAACAAGAGGGATATGGATGGCAATCATACCCGCTAGGACCACCATTGGCTTCGTATCCACGACCACGTCCTCGTCCCCTGTTGGACTCGTTGAGTCCAACGTCCGCTGGGGGAGGGGAGTAGTCAGACTCCTCTTGCTCATCATGCGTCCCAGCAGGCTCGGGCTCATAGATCTCAATATCATCCGCAGGCTCGTACGGATCGTCATCGAGCTCAATGACAGTGGGCTCGCCTTGAGATGGAGGAACACGCGCTCGAACTGTAGGAGCTGCAGCAGTCAGTTGCTTCGCTGGAGCAGAGCGATTGGCTTGAGACGTGAGCAGATCGACTACATTAGCACCGTTGGCATTGTGGCTAGGATCAATCTCCTCTGATGACCAGCTATTAGCCTGGCTAGAATAATACGAGTTCTCATCGAAAGACTCGCTACCCTCACTGATGTGAATGGTGGCCGGCAAGCCGGAGAAAGGCTTCACTGATTCATGAGCTTTGGAGAGCAGCTCGTCGACATCAAAACTAGCACTCTCCCGATCCTCCAACGGCTCACCGCCGCGACTTTTTTTGTCCTGTATCACCCGCTCTATCTGCTGCCGCTTCAGCTGCAGCTCAGCCCTGATCAGATGGTCAGACTTGGTCAGCAGAATCGGATCGATACCAGACGATGCGGATTTGGCTGAAAAGGGACGCGGCGCATTCTGTGCAGTAATGGTACTGTGCTCGTTCGGGAGCTGGTGCTGCTGATGAGAGCTTTCCGATCGCGGCGGGAAAAGCTGCAAAGCCTGCTGCCCATTAGGAGTACTGTTTGTCGGGGGCCTCTGTAGGGCGGGCGGTGACGGCTGGATCGGACGCGGTGCAACCTGTTCTAGAACACTGGGAGGAAGCTGAATGCGTGGATGTTTGCCAGCAAGCACCTCATCGCGAATCTGGAGAAGCTTGTCCAGAAACTGGGCCTCGCGAAGCGTCTCGGGCGTCACCGCGCCATCGCCATTCAGCTGCGGCACGGCGAAAGTAGTAGAGGACATTGGGTCAGGCAAGTCGCCTCAGCGCAGTCCGGGTGCTACGATGCAGTGTACCAACAGACACGCTGTCTTTGTCGCTTAAACGACCGAAGAAATAGTCTTACAAGTGCTGGACATGGTGCCGCGGTTGCGTTGTCGGATCAGTATTTACGTCGAAAAGAAGGGGTTGGGCCGAAGAAGGGCACGAGGAAAATGCGACGCGGGTGCGAGATGGCGCCAAGTGCGCTAGCTAAAGGCCGCTTAGTCACGACTCCAGATGGACGACTCATTCACTTGAGGCGTAAATGCGTCAATCTCGACCCCATCCTTTGTAGTCTGAATTTTCTTGCTATAGACACGCTCACTATCCTGCGAGCTTTGGAGTCGATTTCCTCACGTGGCCAATTCCTGGACCCTAGATCTTGACAGCATCTTGTGAGGCTTCCAACCAGAGGTAAAAGCTCGATTCGCATACTGCCTAGTCATTCTACATATACTGGTTTACATCTGGGTTCGTCAAAGCTAACAGTATCGGGTCTATTCACAGATTTTTGGCACATCTAGTAGCAATATCACCCCTCATCATGGGGGAGCAGAACCAGGTTGGGGCAGAGCAAGATGAAAAGCCAGTCTTCTTCTTCGATATTGACAATTGTGTAAGATTTGTATTGACCTTCACTCCATACCTTGGCTAATTTCTCTATAGCTCTACCCTAAAAGTCCGTTCCCAGCTTGCCGGCTGTAATCCCAGGATTCTGACATCTTTTTTGTATAGGCGCAAACATACATCCGCTCATGTCTGATCTGATAGGTAAGATGGGATCCTTATTATTCAGGTATCTCTCATCTCTTACTATGCTATAGACAAGTACTTCGAAACCCATCTGTCACTCTCCCAGCAGGATGCGAATGCGCTGCACCTGAAGTACTATCGCGACTACGGGCTGGCCATTGAGGGCTTGGTAAAACACCACAAGGTTGATGCACTCGACTACAACCGCAAAGTTGACGATGCATTACCCCTTGAGGATGTCATCAGGCCTGACCCAGAGGTCCGCCAGCTCCTAGCGGACATTGACAAGAGCAAAATTCGAATGTGGCTTTTCACCAACGCCTACATTACACATGGCAAGCGAGTCGTTAAGATTCTGGAGATCGATGATCTTTTCGAAGGCATCACCTACTGCGACTACGGATCCGATAAATTTTACTGCAAGCCTCGCCCAGAAATGTTTGATAAAGCAATGCAAGAGGCTGGGGCGCGATCGAACAAGAACTGCTACTTTGTTGGTACGAACACCAGCGTCGGCATTGCGTGAAGCTACTGACAGACTATAGATGATTCGTACATCAATACCGAAGCAGCGTACGCCCGTGGATGGAACACTGCTCATCTCCTTGCCCCGTCTGATGACGAACCATCACCCCCAGCATGCCAGCACGTCATCCGAAGTCTGCACGAGCTCCGTGAGCTGTTTCCACAATTTTTCAAATCAACAGCATCGACATAGGGCGAGACGTCGGAAGGCTTGGCGTGCCTTGGTACCATGCGAATTACGAGATCCGATATCCGAAGAGCGAGAAGGCACACATAATAACGACTCTTGAGTCCGTTAGTACTCCGTGTGACAGCTATGCACAGAGCATATAGACTTTCAGTGTACATGTAGAATTATGGTTCACGGATGAATGGAGTGTACGGCGAGATCTGCGATAGAGGCGATGTGGGTGAGATTTAAACTAAAGACGGCATACAGACGGCATTCAACAAGATCATTGGCAGTTCTCATTGGCGATGCACTGCCATTCCACTCAAGTACATGGAAGGTATACGTTGGGACAACGGCCACGACAACGTACCACTGTATTGATTCTGTTTGTTTTTCAGCTGATGACAAGGCAACACTAGACAATGTTTCCTTGCAATAGTAGATTCCAACCTAGTGACCTGTGCCTACTGGACTTCTGGTGCATCCCATCCGGATGCTCAAAGGTGGTGGACCAGCCCTAAATCTCTTGGCACATATCTTATCGATTGTGGTCTGTTGAACCCCATACTCTCTACCGTAGTGCAGCCTTGTATCATCGCAGCATTCCGGACACGTTTCCTACATCTCCACTTCGACAGTCCCCAATGACTTCCTCTACAGCGCCAATCTACCTCCAAACGATGACATCCGCAGCGCCCGCACCTCAGTCGTCTGCCATGCCCCCTTCTCAGCACCCCATTTCTTCCAGCACACAATCTCCACAGCCCGCTACATCGGATCATTCACCGGTGAAGCCGCACCGCAAGCCACTCCTACGCCTCGAAATACGGGATCTCACTTCACCTGGCGCACGTTCCTTCCTTCGTCTACTCCACGCCTCTTCCAGCATCGAAGATGCCGTCTCAAGCGTGCTACGTCTGCTCTATTCGGGTCTGCCTCGGCACTGCATACCACCCACGCGCTCGGTGACCTTGGTTATACGCTCCATGGGCGGAGTCGCATACACAACGGGGAGTGACATCGACGGCGATCACAAGGAGATACATTTCAGCACTGACTACATATCGCACGTCCCCGAGGCGCGGCAAAAGGAGGAAATGGAAGGTGTGATTGTCCACGAGATGGTGCACTGCTGGCAGCACTCCAATGGCGCACCTGGAGGACTGATAGAGGGTATAGCAGATTGGGTGCGGTTGAAGGCGGGATATGCTCCGCCCCACTGGAGACGTCACGCAGATGGGCAGTGGGATTCTGGATACGAGCGAACGGGATATTTTCTTGAGTGGTTGGAGAAAGAGCACGGCGAGGACGTGGTGCGGAGGATTAATGAATGCTTGAGGCAGGATGGGTACGACGAAGAGCCGTTCTGGGAAAAGTGTTGTGGGAAGAGCGTGTCGAAGCTGTGGGAGGAGTATCGTGCCAGCCTTGGGCATGCTGACGAACATCAAAGGAATGACAAAGCCGACAGTGGAAGGCAAGATTCTGCGGAGAAGAATGAGGCTGAGCATGTGGAAACTCCGGAGACGGGCGAGTCCTCCACTCTCGGCGAACCCGCGGAAGCGGGACCCGATAATGAGCTGGACGCAGACAAGCACAAGGATACGCGAAGCGCGCGTGTCAAAGCTCGACGAGGCGGAAACATGCACGTTCCCGTGCGTCCCCTGCCCGACATATAATACTATGAGCTCGAGGCAATTATACACGAGGCTCTAGGGTGGGACTAGAGCTTCTTACCACATGCGGCGCCTGCTCACACCACGCTACTGTCTCGACTTACTAGAATGGACACCGCCGTTGGCATGAACGGGTCCAACCTCAAGTCTGCCTGCTGTTGAATGCGTACACAGTATACATGCGTCAAAAGACGAGGTCTGAAATAGACCCTAGGGTGTTGAAATACAAACGCACAGATCGCATGTCTATTCATCCTTCCGTCTTGCCTTGTCGCTATCATTGCACTTTGCTAGCTCCAAGAGACCTCAGAGACATGCAGCGCACACGGTCCAACTTGGAAGTGCAGCTAGAATGGCGAACGACAGGTCGTTCACAGAGAAGATTTGAAACAAGCAATCTCACGTCCGTAAAGCGCACACCAACAGCTAGCCGTTTTTCTTATCACCGCCCTCATACAACGTCCCCTGGGGAACTTTTGTAGAATCCTACAAGTATCCAATTTCCTGCGATGCAAATTGGAACGCCCCCAAAAAATCACAGCGTCTGCTAGCCTCGATCTGCCGGATATTAGTACCCGAGAACGTACGAATATCTGAATTACCAAGTTGTCGATGACCTGGTATCTTGCTAGACTCAGATGCAAGTCTGCAGTATTGTTCGATAGTCGGGACGATTAGAAGTGATGAGTCGAGCCACTAGCCATCCGACCAGCCACTACTTGCACCTGTGCACGGCAAAAGCGGTAAATTCGGTACATTGGTACGTTTTGCGCGAGCCATCCGTATCCGCAAATAGAACCAATAGAGGCTTTCTCAACCAGTCTTTCAAGTCACAATGACACCACTGCTATCAATGCCTCTACACAAACTCTATCAAGCTTGTAATAGCACCCACCAAAAGCAACAACCTCACTCTCACGGCGACCCCGTCCCGCGAAGTATCAACAGGCCTGTTTGGTGCGAAGCTAGAACTGCGTCTAAAGAATCATTGCACCATGTTTCTATTCCCATCGTTTCAACCCCAACCATGGAAATTCTAATCCTGACAACGCGTCTACTGGCCACGGGTACACTATCTCCTGCTGCTTTGAAATCTCCGCCCTTCCGTGTACATGTACGCCCTTACCTTAGCAGCCTTAGCCAGCCTTAGCCAGCCAGCCTTGCAAATCCCCAATTGTCCGCCCGCGCCCTCCAGGATGCTAATTCTCCGCTCCTGACTCGAGTGGACGGGACTGGACGGGGCACCTGCATGATGGTAGACACACACGTAGACTAAGACACCAGGTGCCTTTCCTAGATGACTGGATACCATGTACAGCCATACATCAGCCATGTCGACTCTTTCAGACCCGTTTACCATTAGAATTAGCATTAGCAATACCATCAGCATTTCAAGCACATATCTCGACAACAACTAGTCAGCTCCTATGAGAACGTATTGAAACAGCTGGTATATACGCGCAGGAATCATCTGCTGCAAAACCCAGTGCCTAGTTGTGCCGTCGGACGCACTCAGGGGGGGGGTGTGATGACCATCAAGAAGGAAGTTGTCCCGACGGGGAAACCTAGAAGGCTTGGCTGGCTGTTCAAGAGTCCCGATGTCTTGAGCCGCGTGCGTGCTCGTGAGCCTCGCACATGCTACCCGACCTGGACCAGCACATGGTACATGCACCGTCCCCGGGCGGGGGGCACCTGCAGCCTCGGATTGTACGAGATGGAGCTCGAGCCCGGCAGGGTGTTTAGAGTTGCGGATGTATTTTCTGGGAACTCTAAATGCACAACGTCCCGGGCTCTCGATCCTTTCCCATGTAGGAAACGAGCTTTGCACGCAAACAGTCTGGTAGGACCTCAGCCTTGCAAATCCAAGGCCCCCGGTCCCGTGACCTATTTCGACGTCGTTGGCCTGTCTACCTAGTGGGGTGTAGCACGTTTTCTGGTGGGCACAAACCCTAATGTACGCCGTGTATGCTGGAAGCGGGAACGCGTTAGCGTGGCTGTATACGAGCGGTTTTGTCCAGGGTGTGCACCAGCCACACCGCGTATCTTCCGCCCCTCTTCCGTCCCTCTTCCGATCCTCCAACCTCGACTCAACTCGACTCCACCACGGTGACGGCATCCTTCGAGGCTAGCAAAAGCGAGACAGGCCAAGGGCGGAGTGTGCAAATCGCAAAGAACGGATTGTGTAAGCAGACTTGTAGCCCTGGAGTTCTGAAGATAGACATGGAGATGCAAAACTATGGTCCGTAGTACCGTACGTAGTCTAGATCCCGGAGGTGACAGCATCCCAATGCCCCTACCAATGCGATCCAAACAATTTCAGTGGCATACTCATCGCGAGCGAGCATTTCCATGCTATCGATTCTCAAAGACCAGTCACTCACGATCTCGAAAAAGCAAGGACTTTTCCGATCCGACATTCCCAGATACCCGTGGACAAAAATAGCCCTCCCACGTGACTCAACCAATCACACCTCCCCATGAACGAAAACCCCCAAGATTCGGCAAACACACGTGTGGGTCATTCAGACTAAGCCAGTTCTAGAATTCATCCGAGCCTACTCCCTGCCCCGGTTCCCCATCGTGAAGGGCTCGTGCGCATCCCTGTGTGCCCAGCCCAGCCCTGCTAGCTTACAGTTAACCGGTACCGGTGCATTTGCATCTGCATCTGCAGACGGAATCACGACTTTCAACAGGGCAGGGCAGGGCAGGTTGAGTTTGATTTCAGGCGGGGACCTGGACCTGAATAAATTCCCTTATTCCATCTTGTCGCAGCGAGATTGGATATTGTCGGCGGGTAGTTTGGGGGGAGATTCGGACATTGCCCTTGGTTTAGTACCTCCGATGCTCGCGATAGGAATTATTTCTATTGGAACGCCTCGTTATCTACAGCCTGACGTGCATGCTGTGCTCATCTATTCCCGGCCCGGACCTAAAGCTCTGCTGCCTGCCGATATCAAGTGCCCAGCAAGCCCAACCCGCAACCGAACCACCATGACATGAGCAGGATAGTTGCCCTCATGCATTGCATGCATGCCTCCATGCGTGTCTTTCTCGAAAGGATTCTGGCGTACGTTTCGGCCCGAAGAATGGGTTGTCGTGGTGGCTCACTGGCTCACTGGCTTACTGTACGAGGGTCGATTCGGAGCTCTTGGGGGTTATCGGAGATATATCCTCCGAAAAACACAAGGCCGAATCCTGCCCCGCCTCGGTGCCTAGACTGGTGGCTCGACGGATGGACTAGAAACAAGCCCCGAAGCACTGGGTGGCAGGCGGGTACCCAAGGTGGCGGGTAGCGTGTGGAGAAATACTCGTCGGATACCGCGCCAGCGTGAGAGCATGGAGAGGGGTACGTGAGGGATTGGTAATGCGGATATCGTTGCTAGTTATCGAACGACGGGAACCCCCCGGAGGAGTCAGAATGTCTAGGCAAAAGTTGCACTTCCCATCTAAACAGACATCAGGCCGATATAGCTAGGAAGACGTTTATTTAGAGGTCAGTAGCTATGCATTTTTCAATAATGGTATGAGGTTCCGTTGTGCGTTCCGTATCTCATGTATCTGGAAATAGCCTCGGGATCCTGATATGGAAGTGGACCCGGTGATCGAGGTGAGCTTCGTGATTCGCCATCGACAATCGCAGGATAAAGTGGTCCGGGTGAGTTTCCACTACGTGGGACAGATGTGGGCCCTGCCATGTGTTGCATCGCACCGTAGGAATCATATAGTTGAATGGCTGGAGCAGGAAAGCTGTTCGGATATGAATTTATTGGTTCCGACGCCAATATTGGGGGCGGTGCAATGCACGTCGTGTTCCAGTTCCAAGGTTGGGCGCTCGTTTGTTGCGAGATCGGTATGAACTCAGAAGTCGCCGCGGGCGATGTGATGAGGAATGAGTCTTGAGCAGGCCAGCTTGTGTAAGGTTCTTCGTTAATGGACCATGAGTTCTGCGCCTCCGGAGTGGATACCTGCGTGGGCGCTGCAAGAAGATCGCCGTAGGAACTAGATGAGTAGGACAAGCTATCGTCGTCGGTGACTGAGTAGACTGAGAGTCGATTCGGTGAGGATAAAGGCTCCATTATTGTTGCACCTTCTGGCAATGCGATGCCTTGATTCTGGTATCTTCGCAATAGAACGGTGTAACTGATGTGGTAATGATTAGCGAAGTGCAAGGTTAGAAGGGGGCGGTGCCCTACCGATTCTTGATACAATTCTTAGAACGACCAGGAAAATGCTGTCGTTGGATGTCTTTCCAGTGACGTCCTAGCTTGTGCACAGCTTCGATGAGGGTTTGGTCCTGTTGTCGATTAGAATGAATGAAACGAAGAGCAGGCGATCTATTCCCTCCCCACTCAGTTCACCAGCTCACCTCGATTTCCCGCCATTCGCTCCGATCAAGATCTGGATCAAGCGATTGCTGCCACCGCTTTGCACATTCTGCGCTTTGGTCAGTATTGTGTCGAAGGGGAGAACTGTAGAGCGATGACATACGGTCTGCACTTCGCGAGCCTACTACTTCCGCCACAAGCTAAGAGTACGTTAGTAATTCACAATGTGAATGGGGAACGTTTTTGAGAGACTCACAGTCCACCTACGTATGCGCGTTAGTATTCAATATTGTTTCTCGTACGAAGAATTATATGTGCTCACCTTTGACCGAATCGCTCCACTCCCCTCGATAAATGAGCGTCTTCTCCCTTAGACCACTGTCCCTTCTTCAGTCCACCCGCAACTGAATTATGCCATCTCTTTCGACAGTCTTTATTCGTTCTGCCTGGCAATTTGGTAGCAATGCGGCACCTTGCATGGTTAGTCTAGTTCACAAGATCCCATGTAAGAGATCGATCTATCAGGATGGACTTTATCATACCAATCTTTGACCTCGCCTGTACTCCCTACACATTCATATTAGGTTTGATTATACAAAATCTGGGTAGAAGGGGCGCAAATGCTCACGAGAATTGGACCTACTTTGGGCCTCGACTTCCTCACGAAGCTTCTGATCTTCTGCTATCGACCATTTACGCGGCTGTCTAGCAGTGGGCCTTGACACCGCCATCATTATCAAGGTGTGTTGTTGACGTGGGCAAAGAGGTGGTGTGGCTTGTTGCGGAGGTTGAAGGAGGACTTCGTCCAGTAACGGGGGGAGAGTCGATGAATGTGAACTGTAGAGGACGATAAGAATGTAAGGGGGAAGGCGTAGAGAAGCTTTTAGCTAGATCGAAACGATGTAGGAAATTGATCTGGGTTTCTCAGGATGCGCGGCTTGTGGAGGATGCGTGAAGGCAGCCACTGGTAAGGTAGCAAGGATGGCTTGGCAGGATGCTGTTTCATCGTCTCCTTCGTCATTTGTTGTCGGCAGAATATTCCCCTAATGCAATCCAAAGAAACCACATGGACTGTGCGGAGGCTTTGCAGTAAAAGCGGTGGCATGGGTTAGCGTCTCCCCCAACGGCCGGGACCTTTACATTAACCACGTATGACTCTCTTCCTGGCAAGTCCATGACAAGGGCATGCATCCTAGAGTAGGGCTGCATGCTCCCATGCGAGCCATTCACCGCTCCGCGCGCTGCCAAGCCTTAGGCTAAGCTGTGGTTCCATAGATTATAAGCTTATTGCTCCACATGCGTATTGCGCTTTCAGCTAGCCTTCAGTACCAGGTCCCTGGTGGCAAACCAATGTTCGAGTAGACGGTACCTGCTGAAATTTTGAAGCTTGCTGCTTGGGGTGATAATGGGACCACCCAGAGACATCTGGGGTCAAAGTACCTCGTATGCAGGAGAGAAGCCATTGACGTTGGTTCGAACTAGGGCTAGGAAAACCAGCCCGTGCAGCAGTCAACTTACATATGCAACGTAGAATTAGTTAGTGACCCTGAAGTTCGAATGTTGGCTGCATCGTATCCAAAGCTCGAGCATGGCCCGGGCCGCGCTGATGTCCAGTGGATGGGGAATGGACGACCCATCTCGAGAATCAACGTGGAGCTCAACAGAAGGACACTTTCAGCTCGAAGTCCACGTACATGCGATGGCTTAGGTGCCCATCTCACTGAGAACTGAAATGCGCGCAGCGGCAAGGTACACCGTATATCGCGTCTGAAGGCAGAGTGTCATGAGCAGATTGGTGGATAGCAGGGTTTGAAGGGTAACGCCCGGTGACAAGGTGTCTCAGACTAGACCTGGCTCAATCAGACCAAATCGAAAGCATCGGCCGTTCAGCTAGCCGGAAGCTGTCCCCAAAGCAGGTGTCACCAGGAGCGGATCCTGTCCACGGGTCCGCGTCGGAACTTAACGGTCGCGTCATCGCCAGAAATAAGCATGCCAAGATGCATCGGCGGGAGTTTTGCAGACGAGGCTGAAGGAAGTGACGATACAGCAGGTCGAATGGAACGTCGTAGAGTGACGGGACTGCGTATCTAGTATCGAACGGTGCAGTGAAGTATGAAGGCTGGAATCTTTTGGGTGTTGCTCGGCTGTCGTTGACTAATTCGGAAAGGCCGACCCAGTGCGCTAAAACTTCCCTTTCGGAGCTGTGGAAGCGGTCGCCAACTCTGCGACACTGCTGTCACCTTTCGACAGCGACTGGCGCTCTGGAAAATTGTCTTCATGAGGCTATGCCTACAGCTTCACCGAGGGCCCGGAAAGGCGATCCGCAGGTGCTCCCACCGCCATTTGCTTGACGGCTGACTGTGGTATATCTTGTACGACCAGCAGTGGCATCCCACCGACTTACGAAACGGGCAACAAGACTGCAAGAGATATTGATAGAGAGTTCTGCTGCGCAGTCGGTATCGAGAACGCGACATCGCTCGCGCATAGGATGAATTTTTCACTAGGTATTGCGAGCGCACGTTCAATAGGAGTTGTCGGAATGCCTACCGTTCCTCTATTGCAAGTCTATTGCCTCGTATGGGCCCACCGAAGCTCTCGGCTCATAATTGCACAGCCGCTCTCCCAGCGATCTATTGTGGTCCGGGATGCAGCATTGCACGCCCTACTCATAACTTAGCAAAGGACCACTGACCTATAATATAGGGAAGGCGATTGATCTGGCTTTGCACCTGTCGCATCGATGAAAGATCTCCGTGCATACAGAACACTTTCCGATGGGTGTTTGGCTTAGTGGCCCAAGGCAGACTTCCGCAGATATGATTATATCTGATCGGCACAAGCATGTCTGACTCCTGCCGTATTCCCGTCAGGGATGTCATTGACCTATCGATGCTGGCTCTGGAGGGACTTCAAGCCAGTATTGCACCACAAAGAAAAAGCAGTACTACAGGTTTAGGCAGCATCTTCGCTTGAAAGGCCATATCTACTTAGGGCTGACGAGAGCCAGCTTGCATCTCCTAGCTTCCGGCGGGAGCAGCAACGCCTAGTGAGCTCGACTGCAGAGTTCAAGTTCGAGATGGACATGATACCAACATGCAGGTGGTAACAGGGGACTATTATCCTTGCCTTGTGGGCACTGACTAAGACTCTACCCTACAGCATTGCCGAACGGACCAGTAAGATTGCCTGACGCAGTATCCGTTCATTTGTTTCCGCATGGCAACCAGTACACATTGTGCCTGTCACGCTTGGGGGCGGATGTACAGTAGACTTTTCTGTTTTGGCATCTTGCCGATGAGATCCCCTGCTGTCTAAGCACGAGCTTGGCATCGACCACCCTTTCATAGATGCCACAAGCCACGCAAAACGGTTGATATGCAACGTACAGATCGGAATTAACAAGCGACGGAGATACGCTTGCACTGTGCAATCCGACCTGGAGCTGGACCTGTTAGTAATGTCGTGTATATGTCCGTCGACAGAGGTCTCCTGGCCCCAAGGGCTGCAGTAGGCGATTCCTTCACGCATTGCCGACCAGTCTCTTGACCTTTTCCAACAACACTGTGCTCTCTCGACCCAACTTCCTCTTGCCATCAGGCCCGCTCCGCGCCTTCGCCATGGCCTTTCGAAGACGCTCCCGCTCGGCCAGTCTCGTGTGACGCTCCTTTGCCGCATCTTCGCGGACTTTCCGTCTTGCCTCTGCCTCCTCCTTGTGCTTCTGCGCCAGCTCTGCCTCGTTCTTGTAGGGTTGTGGACGCGGGCGCTTTTTCCGTCGCGCATGGCCGATACTTTCTTTGAGCTCGAGAGAGTCATGCTCGAATAGCTTCACTCGGTCGGGGTGAGGCTCCAGAGTAGGCTCTGGTACGGGTTCCGAGGGCTCCTCTGTCTCTTCTTCTCCATCAGCATGCTCATAGACCGACCTGCCTGGCTCGGTCGCGTCCTCTCGCGCCTTGATCTTGGCATAGGATTTTCTAAGTTTGGCCTTGTGGATGAGGTCCCGTTTGATCTTTTGCACTGTGGGTTCGACTCAGCGAATGCTGGCAGATATACGACATGGCAATTTCTCGGAATGGGTATATTGCAGCGACCTTGACCAAGTGCAGCCGACCGCACAAGGCAGAGGTTCAGGCCCTACCTTTTCGTTTGTGAGTGCCGTCGGGTAGGTTCGCGGGGCCCACAGAGAAGCCTTTCCTCTGCTTCTTCGCAGGCCTAGCTACGTCGTCATCACGTGGCCTCTTTGGCGGCATGTTCCCAGGTTGCTCCACTGGTGCGGTGGACGGCTACAGTGGTCGTCGCGGGTCAGCGGCGTGGTGATGCAGTGAGTTACCAGACGCGCAGAGCCTGGGAGCACCAAAAGTTATTTCGAGGTGGGATGCCAAGACCGAAAGGAACAGCCTTCAGCCAGTGAAACTTCTGCTCCGTGACTGCTCTCAGGCAGCGTGCAGCGTGCAGCGTGCACAGTTATGCAAGGCGCACAATTGCCTGCCGACAGCAGCCATCCACCCAGACAGACTTCGCGGCAGCGTGCAGAGCCATGGCACCACGGCCAGACGGCCTTTTCGTCGTGTGACTCCTCCTCAGCGCCAAAGCGCCGCCAAAACGGGCCTGGAGCGATGCGGCCTTTATCAGAGCGCGGAAGGCGATTGCAGAGCTCCGAAGCTCGTCTTTGTCAACCACAGCGTCGTCATCATTAACCTGCCCAGGTGCTCCCAAACCTGGCCACACGCTCACCGTCACCCGGACGTGCTCCACCGTGTTTCGACTGCTGCGGCGGAGCTGCCAGTGGTGCCAGCGCAGCCTTTTATTCAACCGGAAACTCCTACTCATGCTCCTGCCACTCGCCGGGCCAGCTGGTGCTCCATTCACGACACAGCTTGACTTGATCCCCGCTGTCCTACCGGGCTACCAGTGAACGTTGTACTTACCACCTGCCACAGCTGCCATCGACTACACATAGCTCTCTGCATACCTTCGTACTCATGCCATCCAGTCCAGCAATCTGTCTCGATCATGCCTATCTTCCATGATCTTTACGAGACACCGCCTCGGACGTCCGTGGCTAAGCAACCTTCCTCCAACGGACCTCACGAAGCAAGCCATGCGGGCGATGGCCCTCTACCAACTTTCCAGAGCAGCTCACAATCCGGAAATTCAATCACCTTTCCGTCTCATCTCGAGTCGGATCTTACATCGCCTGGTGGCAGCCGCAAGCAGCCTGTACTTAACCGAAGAGAGCTAATTGAGCGGATCAAGAGAGGAAACAGTCCTTCGTGGTCTCATTTGCAAAATGTGAGTCATCATCCGGATACCAGGTTACTCAGTACCACAGAGACCTTCGGTAGTGCATGTATGACGGCTTCTGATGTGAAATCTAGAATGGAACTCGAGATACATCCTCTCCGGAATCCCGGCCCTCTTCTCGAGATCGACCAAGGACGCCACTCCTTCCTCCAGCCGAACTGCAACCATCACATACCACGTCTCCTGATCCTTTATGTGACAACGCGATTGCAGGGCTTGAGATTGCACGTCCCCGGTCTGCTCTACACTCGGGAGATTTCAGAGAGAAGAAGAAGACAGATACAGCTCTGGGGCTAGATTCGGGCTCGGGATCGATATTTGCAACGTCACCAGTAGCTCCATGGCATCGTTCGTTTCCTGTAACTGCGCTGCCATCGAATCGCGGAGAGTCGCAGGTTCCACGCGATCCGTCAAGCCATGAACATCGGCTCATGGGTAGATCTCGGGCGGTATCGCAGTCTTCGTTTTCCTCACCTTTCGTCTTCATGCCCCCAACCAGCCCTCTCGTGCAGGCATCAAGCAACACAGATTTGGACTTCACTTCAAGACCAGGATCTAGGCAGTCTTCCAGAAGCCCGGAGAGAAGCAATCGAAGACACACATTCTCGCCACACTCGTTCCAGTCCTTCCAGGCTGCTCCTATGGCACGGTCAGCTTCTGGAACTCCTGCTGCTCGGCATCTTCGACGAGAAGGCACATTCCCATATCAGGCGCATCAGCCGCGAAGGTCGCTCACCTCCGTCAACCAATTTCAACCCCATTCGAGCCCCCAGACGCCAACAGTCCCATCGCGAAGACCCTCGTTCTCTTCGGATGCGTCTCCGCTGCATCTCGCCCCTATGGTTGGTTCGTATGAGGAATCCATCCTCCGTGGGAGAATGTCTACTACACCTTCACGCCCGCTGGACTTTGTAGCACAGATTGGTGTACTCGGTAAAGGACAATGCAAGTCGAACCTACGCTGCCCAGCCCACGTCACGGTGCCTTTCCCAGCTGTCTTTTACAGCTACAACGGAGGAAACTCTCGCGTAGCAGACAATTCTCCTAGCCCTTATGTTGGCCTCGTCGATTTGGAGAATTCGCTTCCCGCCAATGGAGACGCCACTGATTCGAAACGGAAACGACGCCACACCGTGCCGAATCCGGAGAAAGATGAGCTTGACTTCAGATTGAGTTCCAAAGAAGACACCAGATCTAAGGAAACTATTCGAAAGCTTGAGAAACGCAAGAGAAGATCCACGTCTCCAAAGGCACCACCGGGTGGGAGTTATCGCATCCCCCAACAAGGGCAGTTACAGATCATCATCAAGAATCCCAACAAGACAGCAGTGAAACTTTTCCTTGTTCCTTATGATCTCTCCGACATGGAGCCCGGACAGAAGACATTCATTCGCCAGCGCAGTTACTCTGCAGGTCCTATCATTGATATGCCCCTGTCCTCCAGAAAGAACTACGGAACAGATCGGCCAGAAGCGGCACTCAGCATATCCGACGATCCTAATGATCGGCCTATCCTGCGTTACCTCATTCATCTGCACATGTGTTGTCCGTCGAAGGGTCGATTCTTTCTGTACAAAAGCATTAGAGTTGTTTTCGCCAATCGTGTGCCTGATGGCAAAGAAAATCTGAGGAACGAAATCCAATTACCCGAGCCACGGTACAGCGCGTACAGAACGGGTCGTGATTCCCTGATATCTCAATCAACCTCATCTGCAGCTGCTACCCAGCTGGCAGCAGACAAAGCCATGCGAAGGCGCAGTGCAGGTATCCCAGTTGGACACCCACCGTATGATCGTAGATCTGGATCGGAACAGCACCGGTCTAGAATACCTCCACCTGCAGTTCAATTTACTGGGGGTCAGGGCAATCGATCGAGTTCCCCAATATCAGCTCTGGGACCTATACCATTCAACCTGGCGCGTATGCCCACTCTTGAGTCACGACCGACTTCTCGGGATCTCATGGATCTGGATTTCGAAAGTCCTTTCCGATCGCGCACCAACTCTTCGCCACCGAAACACGATTTTGGTAGTCCTTCGACTCCTGCAGAGGCCTTTGGAAAACTTAACAGGGGCGATGCCGGCTACGGCGGGATCTTAGGTTCGCCCGGCACTGGTCTCCTTGCGAAGAAGCTGCGTAGCCTGGATGTACAGCGAGATGATGAGCTACACATGGAGTAGCTGTCGACTTCTCGATGAGTGGACCTTTTGCTTCCACATGTTTATATCTGATCTATCCTGTTGGTTTGATACCCAGTACTTTTTGGCATATTTGGATGGCCCGGCGGCGGGCTGCACGCTGTTGTTTATAGATCTCATCACTCGGTGCATAGTCTGGGTCGTATCACCTGTCTCTGGGCTCAAGAGGGCCTACTGTACATAGGTGAAGTGCCTGCGAGGGGCTAGGCTACTTGCAATGCAATGACTCTCACAATAAGCTTTGTCAAGGCCCGTGGACTTGCTTGGTGCATCAAAAGAAAAACCGGATGGCGCGCGACGATGATAACCTTGCGTCAAGAGGCAAATGAACCAGTCAGCTTTCAGGCACTGTGGGAAGGCGGGATAGACTTGGCACGCTTTAGACGTGAACATCGGCGCTAGCAGTCCCATCACCCATCCACCTGCAAGATCTCGGACACTGGCCCCTCGTTCTGCCAGCGGCTGATCAGCTGCAGGAAACATGGAGGCGTCAACTGGTATCTCACAACGATCGCGGCTTCCTCCTCGCCAGCCTTCTGCTTGTCCATTCTCCCATCTATTCTTTGTTCGACCTAGCTCCGCTTTATCATCATAGCCTAAAACTTCGTCTCTGCTCCTACCAAACAATCTAGTTCACTCATCACTGGCTACGTAGTGGCTTTGGCTCGACCGTGAATTGAATCTGCTGCGCGCCCCTCCCACCGCATTCCTTGATCGGGCCTGCAGCGATAGGGAACATTCAGCTATGCTACGATAACACCTAGGATACTGCCCCTCAGTATGGCTTCGACCAGCTCGACTGCATTTGATGTCTCGCCTGGCGACCCGGAGAAGCCGCAATCGTCAGAAGGCAATGACAGTAGAAACGGAAATGTTCAATACCAAGAGCCGGATTTCGCCGAGGAAAGCGATCTACCCAGGCGGCCGCAGAGCAACCAGAATTTTTGGAAGAAGTTCCAAGAGGGGCAGAAGAGGTATGTAGGATGCAACATAGGACAACTGGGTCGTGTTAGATGCTTTGACGTCGGTCCACCCTTTGCTCAATGTTCCCTCGCTAATAGTTACGACTAAGTGACTGGTGGTTCGCGTCCACCGGAATACCGTAAGTCACTGTGTTGTCGGATATTAGAAGCTTGCTCACCACGTGTAGTCTTCTCGCCGCTGCACTTGGACCCCTGGCTAATGTCCTCTCGATTGCAGCACTAGTCTCATACTGGCGAGCTACTGTCTACTTCGATGGGCAGATCGTTGCCGATTTCGATGGAGTTTCCTTCCGGGATCCGCGATGGTGTGCATTTCCTCTCAATTCAATTATTTAAGCACTATTCATTCCGATCCTGGCATAGAGCTAATGATCCTTCACAGGTGCTATTGGCTGAATGTTGTGTCACTGGTCTGTGGTTCGTTCACTATACCTCCAACGTACAGTCGTGGACTAAGTATCTTCAGGCTTTCTTGGAAACCTCTTCCTCCTTCTGAACTTCACCCAACGCATACGATACATCATCACTCTTCCTCTGACCATTATGTTCTGGTACATCGCAACTGGCATTGTGAGTATCGTTCTCTGTTACTCAGACCTACAACGCTAGCTCTCCTCAGCGTACTTCTATATCTCTTGCCATGCTGATTTCTATCAAGCTCATAGGGATAACTTCTTGTATGGAAATCTATACTCCTCCACACCGGCCCTATGAGACCTACACTCAGGGCTTCTGGTACGCAGTTGCGGCTGCTGCCATCTACCTAGTCTGTTCCATGATCCTCATGGTCAATATGCTGGGCTTCTTCCTCGGCCATTATCCAGAGACCTTTGCATTGACCGATGCCCAGAGGACGCTGATTCTTCAAGCGATGCTCTTTTTCATCTGGCTTGCTGGCGGGGCCGCTGTGTTTTCCAGGATCGAGACCGATACTGGAGAAGATGGCTGGGCTTTTGCCGACGCTGTAATTCGTCCTCTACTCGTTGACTTGACGTTATGTTTATCTGACACGCACAGCTCTATTTCTGCGATGTTACAATCCTGACCGTTGGCTTCGGTGATCTCTACCCTACCACAGATGTTGGCCGAGGCATCGTTTTCCCCTATTCCGTGGGCGGCATTGTTATGCTGGGTCTTGTCATCTCCTCTATCTACAAATTCATGCGCCAGCTGTCCGAGAAGAATGTCATCCAGAAACATATCGAGCGTATGCGAACTCGCACCCTCGAACGCACCGTAACCTCCTCATTCGATCTCCGCCAGCGCGAATACGAAGCAAACAACTTAGTTCGCAAACGTAATGTTGTCCACGGACGCCCGATCAGCGGACCCAGCGAGCCCAGATTGTACGAAGCAGCTACGAGCAACACTGTGCACCGCGCCGCAACTCTTCCCCAGAGACTCGCGCAGAAGCGCAAGCCGCGGCTCCTCCTCCTACGTGAAGAGAAAGATCGCTTCGATGCTATGCGGAGGATTCAACAAAAGACTAACAAGTTCAAGAAATGGTACGCTCTATCAATATCGGTCGTGGCCTTCGGTGTTCTTTGGTGCATCGGTGCTGTTGTCTTCTGGCAAGCCGAGAAGAAGGCACAAGGCATGACATACTTTCAAGCGCTCTACTTCTGCTATGTCAGTCTCCTAACTATAGGCTACGGCGACCTGTCTCCAAAATCGAATGCAGGACGCTGTTTCTTCGTAGTATGGTCACTTATTGCGGTACCAACTATGACAATCCTAGTTTCTGATATGGGGGACACTGTGGTTGACAAATTCAAGACGTGGGCGAACGACCTGGCCGACTTTACCGTATTGCCTAAATACGGAATTTGGAGAGCATTCCTGGAAAAACACCCTTGGCTGATGAGCTGGCTACAGAGAAAGGTCGAAAAACACGCCGTCAAGAAGCGCTTGAAGCGTGGTTTCGAAATCGAGGATCCAGAAGCTAATCCCACTGATGACGATGCATTTGATGACGGAGATGGTCTGGAGCTCACAACAACCACGTCTACGGCTCTTCCTGTACTCGCGCAGGAAGCGGAAGCAGACGCCGTGGGAAACATACCGTGCCCAGCTTCTCTTGCCCGTAGACTGGCCCAATCTATTCGACGTGTAGCTACAGATCTCAGACTACACAACCCGAAAAGATACGAGTATGAAGAATGGGTTGAGTTCACGCGTTTGATCCGGTTTTCTTCTAACCGCGCTGGTGAAAAGGGTGAAGGTGTCATCGAAGAAGAGGAACAAGAAGGTCTTGTTGAGTGGGACTGGATTGGTGAGGATTCTCCGCTCATGAGTGGCGTCTCAGAGAGCGAATGGTTGCTGAGCCGGCTGTGCGAAAGCTTGGTTAGGGTGGAGAGGAGGGCGGAAGCGAAGTGGAGGCTTGAAGAGGTCAGGAAGGGAAGGGTGAGTGAAGGGCGCAGTGTCAACTTTGGGGCGGGCCAGGAGGCGGATGAGGATGTGATTCAGAGAGGAGAGGTGAGGGCTTCGGGTGCCAATGGACCTTCAAGTGGAGACGGGTGATACTGTTGTTGTTTAGTAAGAGTGGGTAAGTTCTTCTGCATACGTACTTGCAAAGGAAATCGTAGTAACAATTCCTGACAGATATACTATTCTTCCAAAAACCATTTCATCAACAAGAGACTTCTCGGGAAATCTCACTGAGACTATCGACACTCCTGAACTACTCAAAACTATACAGATTCAATCACCATGCTGCTTAGAGGTTGCGGTGTGGCTGAGTTGGGAGAACGTTAACGCACAGATCCAACTTGGCACTTTGAGAATTAAGGAGATAGGAAAAAAGGGCCATGAAGACAATCCTAAAGAAGTATCCTGATAGGTTAGCAAGCAGCATGGTGATTGAGGTCAAAGTTTTGCTGTTGTCTTCGATATCCAAATGCGAAATGTAGATCACTAGTAACAAGATTATAGTATGGTCTTTCGGAGGCTGCCTGTCTTTACCTCTTCCCCTCTACAGTGGAGCTGATCTTGATTTAGGAATATGCAAGCACTATGCCTCCTCAGCTATTGCTTGAACATGGTGCATGGTGTGAAACCTTCCATGGTACATGCCCGCCCCGTCATACCAGCCATGACTTCTGTCGCCCATATTGGCTCTCCGATATCGGAAGTTCTGAAGCGATAATCACATGTTGGATCAACAATCCGGGTGTTCCGCCCTATGGTTCGTGTCTATGCATCATATGTTCGTCACCTGGACTGATCGCTCAGGACCTACCACGTCCAGAGCTTACACGACGTGTCTAAGCATGATACGGGCAAATGAAGAGGAGTTATAGTGGGGTGTGACGTTCATACGGGTTCACTAACAGGGATCGTGTACCACTACCCCGCCTCAACGGTTAGACAGGAGCTAGGCGTGGGATGGCGGGATGGAGTTAAATACTTGCCCCTCTCCTCCATTGACTCTTCACCATCTTACCTTCTACTTCGTTACTTCAACAGAGCACCAGAACTATCCTTCGTACTCAATCCCTTCTTACTCCATTACGAGAAGGACTACTAACACCTCTATAGGACTACTGCCATCTGCGGTATTCCAAAGTAATATCTGCCAACATGCACCGAGACATGTGTTCCCCGCGCGGGCATTATCCCACACCACGTATCAAGTCAAGGTATATCAGCTAAGTATGCTGTGCATGATCCGGTGTTCGACTCCAGCAGTGGCCTTGCTCTCCTACGTCACGTACGGAGATCGAGCGCTCTGGTTTCGTTCTGAGATTATACGGATTGAACTTGATCTGGGCTTAATACCAGCGAAAGAACTCATGCCTTCCCCCTCTCCTTCCTATCACATATAGGGCACCCTTGACCGGTGAACAGGTTACTTACTTGACGGACGATATACTTGAAAATGTCTCCTCCTGCCGCTACTTATGACGTCGCTGTGCCGGCCTCGAACGGAAATGGCTTGAGCGTTAAGAAAGACTTGGCAGTCAAGAATGTCGCCAATGGCCAGGCCAAATCGCTGGCTGAGTTGGAGGACAAGTGGGAGTCGTTCACTTTCGCTCCCATCCGCGAGTCTCAGGTCTCGCGCGCCATGAGTATGTCGGTTTCTGTCTTTATAGCACTGGACACAACTAACAAATTCCCCAGCTCGCCGCTACTTCACGGATCTCGACAACTACGCCGAGTCCGACATTGTCATTGTCGGTGCTGGATCCTGCGGCCTGTCCACTGCGTACATGCTCGGCAAGAAGCGTCCGGACCTCAAGATCGCCATCGTCGAAGCAGGCGTGGCTCCAGGCGGCGGTGCCTGGCTGGGCGGACAGCTGTTTAGTGCCATGGTCATGCGCAAGCCAGCTGATGCGTTCCTCAACGACCTCGGCGTTCCCTATGATGACGAGGGCGACTTTGTTGTTGTTAAGCATGCTGTACGTTCTCCACTCTATCACTCGATTCCATCCGAGTAACTCTGAAGTTGAGGAAACTTACCTGAAAACAGGCGCTCTTTACCTCCACGCTGCTCAGCCGCGTCCTCGCCTTCCCAAACATCAAGCTCTTCAACGCCACCGCCGTCGAAGACCTTATCACCCGCCCAGCCCCAACTCCCACCGACCCCCACGCCGTCCGCATCGCCGGCGTCGTCACAAACTGGACCCTCGTCTCCATGCACCACGACGACCAATCCTGCATGGACCCCAACACTATCAACGCACCGCTCGTCATCTCGACCACCGGCCACGACGGGCCTTTCGGCGCCTTCAGCGTCAAGCGGCTCGTCAGCATGCAGCAGATCGAGAAGCTTGGCGGCATGCGCGGTCTGGATATGAGAACGGCCGAGGATGCGATTGTCACCAAGACGCGCGAGATTGTTAAGGGGCTTGTTGTTGGCGGTATGGAGTTGAGCGAGGTTGACGGGGCGAATCGTATGGGGCCTACGTTTGGGGCTATGGCGCTGTCGGGCGTCAAGGCGGCGGAGGAGGCGCTTAAGGTCATCGATGAGAGGAAGGCGGAGAATGGGGATTATTGAGTTGGAGCCCTACTTGTGTAAGAGCTGGCAGAGGGTTGGATGTTTGAGATGAAGTGGAGTCTGTCGTTACAAGAGGCATATGCCATATAGCGAATGCAATATCGTTCGCTCAAGTTGAATTCGTCTGCTGGACGATCACCACAGCATAGAGCTATATTTGAGCCATTTCTGTCACTAATGAGCAAAGACAACATCCCTCCCCCATCCCTCCCCCATCCCCCCTCCTGCTTTCCCCCAAAACCCCCAACCACCCTGAAATACCTCCTAACCCCCCAAAAACCCTCGTACTAACCCAAATAGCTCAGATGAGTGCCCCGGCGGCCAGAAATGGCCGTTTCAGGTTTTACCACAATTAAGTCTTGAATGCCTGTGCGTTCGAAACCGGGTGCGGCACTCATCTACCCTTTATTTTGCCTTTCTTTGGTTTAGGGTGGCTGGTCGTGATTGTTTTGCTTGGGAGACGTGAATATTGGCTGGTGAATGGATTAGGGATTGCGTGATTGAGTGAGTGCGTCAGTGAGTGAGTGGGTGAATGGGAATCACGGATAGATGCGTTTCACATGACTGGGATCAGAATCTTGTCAGTTTATATGAGGTCTTCGGACTTCTGTATCATCGTCCTTTGCTATGCGAGCACTCGTAGCTGTACCTTTTCGAAATCCTCGGGTGATGAAGCATATGCCCATCTCAGTTTGAACAGCGCGTGCAGTCGAGCCTCTTCATATTCCTCTCTAAGGACGAGATTACCACTGGTCGATGGAAGCCAACGAGATCTATCACTCCTCTTTTCTTGCTTCCATTCCGCCTGTTCCAACGCCAGCAAATCGTATGGCAGCAATTGAATAGACTGTTGGAGCCTAGAAAGCGCCTTCGAATGCCACATCTGAATGTTCCACCCGGCATGCATGAGATCGTAGATGGGCGTTCGCACCGCCTCTAGAACATTGTGAAGTCGACGGTAGCCTTCTAAATCCGATCCCCTTATTGACGGAGACGCATGTAGCGTAATGAGCATCGAAGAATTGTCGTATGGCGGAATAAGGGTCAATGTTTTGAGCTGCGTATACAGACCATCGAGGAAAGTGATTTCGTCTTCTGAAATCGGCCAAATTCCTTCTGAGGAAGATTCGCAGAAATTGGTTGTTATATCAACCTCCAACTGGCCACTAACAAACTCGTATGGCTTCATGCCGCTTTGCGTACGGTCCACGGTGAGGAAGTCGCGGAGTTGATAGGCGGAGAGAGAGAAACGATTAGAGGTATAGAAGATGTCTGCGATCTCGCGAGCTAGTCCACTGCCTACAAATTCCGCATTGATGAGCCACCCCCCGGGTTGCAAGATAGGTGCGTCGTAGGTTCCTGCTTTGATGGCTTCGTGTCCTTCCCTAAGCAGACGTTCTAAGTGGTACTCTTCGTCCTCAAAGTTGGGAAAGTATGGCCCTAGTCCGAATGTGATAGTTTCTTGTTTCTTTACGTCGAGATAGGAGTAGACCATGCCGCGGATCTCTACTGGGAGCTTGGCATTCATTGCACTGTACAGTGCAGTCAAGGGGCCTCGAGTCTGCGATCTTACGCAAGCTTCAAGATAGTGCACGTATGCTCTGAGTATATGAATTAGCCGCGTTTCATGTATTGTTCGTCAGTATGGGTTTGAGAAAAACTCACTGTTGAGCGGCAAGCGCTTGTCTCAGGCAACCGAGGATTTCCTGTATCAGCGCGTGGAAAACAGACCCGTCTTCATCCTTGTTGATGGAGTCTTCCTCGTCCGGATCAAAGCGTTCAGGGTCGTACAAGGCGTAAAGGGCATCTTTTGCTTTTCGCAAAGCATGTTCCGCTTTGCCGAAAGTCTTCTGGAGCCGTTGAAGGTTGGCGCGCATGAGGTTATGACTATGCTGGGCCTCTCTTCCTTCTAGCTCTGCGAGGAAATGTCCTTCAGAATCCATCCCCCTTCGCACAATACCAGCCGGGGCAGGAACTTGTACTGGCCGAAAATGTGTTGTACAAGAATTGAATGTCGAGGTATTGGAGCTTTGACTGGCTATTCAAGAGCAGTAGACTTCACCGTTTGTGCGGGGTACAGACAGGCTGGGGTGACACGAGCTCGAGGTTGTGCTACCATCGGCAGAATCCAATGCGTTTCCAGCACAAGCGCGACCGTAAACGATCAAAGTTTCGTTCTGTCATTTCAAGCGGATATATCTTTAAGCATACATCTCACAAAGGAAGTGAGGCAAGACACACTGTCAAGTTCGTCCGTGACCTAGGTATGTACGGGAATGCAGCGACCGATGGGTAATGATCATCAGAACATGGAGTGAACACAGGAATCGTACATCTAGGCTCGAAAAATGAGTATCATCGAGTAAACCCTTCACTCGGCCTCACCTTGACATACCCCGCTATACTTGGCGACGCACTCAAACGATGCAGCGGCAAGGCTGAACAACGCTACTTCCTCACATGTGCAATAGCACCCACCCAAACCGTCTCATAACGTGCACTCTGCACATGTTCACCTTTCCCACGTATTACTTCCTCTTTCGTAGACGTAGACCACGGCAAAGCGAGATAATGACACTCACCCAACCACTACAAGGCTATACTAAGCTCGCCAGCCTGATCGGAGCTCATCCTGATCTGGCCATCTACCGACGATTCGGGAAGCTCAATGCGAAGAACTTACTGTATTTACAAGCTGAGTTGGTGGTTCTGGAGAGGAGACTCGAAGAGTGTGTGAAGAAGGATCAAGAGAGTGGAGATCAGGATCGTGTTCTGTGAGTAGTGTTGGACTGTGTTTGACAATGACCTACTTTCTAGTGATTTGGAGACTTTTAGACACGTGGCATTTTGATGTTGTATTGGCTTGGGAGGTATACTGATAGTCGGATTTGATGTAGATTCGATCGTGATTGGCAATCGCTCGCGGAATCAGCCACGGTCAATGGTGGAAATGTTGGTGGAAGTGAGAAGAGCGAACAGTGGGAAACCGTGTCAAAGATCAAGGAGAAATTAAGAGAGTATAGTGAGTGCCACCAATTCAGCCGATTATTAGTTTCGATGCCGGCGAGTCCCACAAGAATGAGGATCGGGAAAGGAGGTCATCTGCAATGGTATCCCACTAACGAAATGAGACGTAATGTAGATGAAGCGCTTCTGCTACAGACCATGCTAGCAAAACAACCCGCTCCAATCGAACGGGATCTGACGTTCCTCCAGAACTGGATGAAGAGGACCACGATGGGCTGTGTCTACCTTCTGGGCTACGATCGCGATGTCTGGACGAAGACGCCGAGAGAAGAGTTGGTCGTTGTCAGAAGTAACGACGGTCATACTTTTGCAGCGAGGATCATCGGAGACTGGGTGGCTTACTGGGCTTACAGATTGACCAGGCGGAAGCCTAAGGTATGTAGCGGTCTCTTTCTGTGCGTCGAATTCACTGAATGAAGGCAGAGGACAGCCGATAGCAACTACACTAACACGATTGCGTACTCCGACGAGAAGCTGGAGGTAATCAGCGCAGCTGTGGGCATTATATGCTCTTTTGCTTTGCCGGTCCTGGCAATCGTGCTGTTGTATGCCGTGAACAGTATGGCCAGAAGACTCGCGATAATCGCTGTGTTCACGCCCCTATTCTCTACTATCTTGATTATTTGCTCCCCGGGGCGGAGTATCGAAATATGTGCGGCGACTGCTGCGTAAGTCTCTCGAAGCTTGATTGATGCCATATCTGACTCTACTGCAGGTTTGCTGCTGTACAAGTCGTCTTCGTTGGCACGACATCTGCTTGATTCGACCTTTTTGATAAGGCTTGGAAGCGTTGGTAACTTCAAAATCTAAAGTGAAAAAGCAAGATAGCTCACATAATAATACCTTTTGCCTCTGCAGTCGCGAAACGCGATACCAGTACTACGATGAGAATTGGATTATCGATATCATTGTCATAGTCGATTTAACAACGGAAGCTAATGTCAAGGTTGAAACATCAGAAAATTTCAAAATCTGATGTCGATCCAAACCAGACTCTTCCCCCGCATTTGACACCAAGACTTTCTGCACAGACGAGGCATGACTCTTACTCTGTCGGCGACCGGCGTTTGGTCTCCTTTTATCTTGCGTTCTGTGACTGTGACGCCTCCGCTGCCTTTATCGCATCGAGTTCTTCTGTAGAATTCATTAGCTCAAATATTCGTTTCTATCATATATTGCTTTCGCTTACCCTGAGTCGGTGGTCCAGTCTCCTGTATAGGAAAAAGATGATCATTCACAGACACAATCCCATATCTATTGAGAAAGTTCTGGCCCAGAATGATAGCGGAACGTATGGAGTCATTGTCCAGGATCCTAAAGGTGCCTGAATACCAATTCCTTCCGCCCTCAAAGCGGAGGTACAGTTGAATAGACTCGTCGCTGAGGATCTGCCCGTTGGGAGTCTGGTACATGCGTGGATCTTTTCTCGTAATGTACGCCTGCAGCCCCAAATCGTCTACATGCGTCCTTTTGATCCAGCTTCGAGGTCGAGCGCCTGTGTCTATCAAGGCTTCCAGAGTGCCGATAACGGACTGTCCTTTATCTATGGAGATTCCCACGTTTCTCGTGTACGTCTTTAAATAAGCATATCCCCTTGTCCTGATTCATCTAGGAACTTACCTCTTTCTCTGACTGCTGTGGTGCTGCTGAGCGACGGGGAGGAGCAGAGATAGGCCGATCATAGCTTCCCTGAGTCCCTGGAAAGGTTTGTTGCATCATGTAGTCAGGAGATGTATAACTTCGTGTTTTCAAGGCAGTGCGAGGATCGTCATGACTTCCGGAGAACGAAGACAACACTTGCAGTCTGTGGTTGGAAGGAGATGCATAACCCGATGCTTGCCCGGCACCCCGAGCATCGCCATAGTGGTCAGGTATATCGTAGGTCTGATTTCCAGAATACCTAGGGTATCCAGACTGTATCGTTGACTCGTGACGTGTTGTTTGTCTTCGAGTGGTTAATAATCACTACTAACCCAGCTGGTTGGGGCACCCACGAGATTTCTTTGGCCCAGTGGTACTCGATCTGGCCATCTAATAAATGTAAGCCTGACCAGAGACTATATGAAAGGTCGGTGACTTACTGCTGTCGTGAGTGCCGTAATAGTAGTCCTGATGTGGCTCACTCCATATCCAATTACTACTAGCCATGATACAGACAGTCGGAGTCTCTACGTGCCAGCTATGGGGGGAAGTAGGTGAGAAGACAAGGAGATAGGCAGCGGCGGGGTAAATTGAGGCTCTCAAGCTTGGCCAGATTTCCAGGACCAATGATAGCAGGAGAGAGTGCCTCAGCTGATTGGCGTTGCAGTCTCAGCCTTGTCGTCCTTCAGCCTTGTTGGCGTGAACTCAGCCTGATCCAACTGCTGCCCAACGTCTTCGCTTTCCGCGCAGACTCATAAAGGTAGAGACTAAGAAGTAAAGTTGTTGAGTAAACAACTGTGTATGATAGAAACTATAGTAATAGATGGAGTGAGCAAGAAGAAAGACGACTTGAAACGCCAGACAACTTCAGAAGCGGTCTCTCCCAGGGACCAACATCAGGAACAGAGACAAGGACCTTGCGAAGAGCTGAATAAGAGAAGCATACGAAAGAGAAGAGGTGAACTAAGATAAGTCGAGGAGATCACAGACGATGTCTAGGTCTGGGAAAACGGAGAGTAGCCGGGGCTCCTGGACGTATCAGGAACATAACGTTGTGAGAACTCCTATACTAGTCAATACGAAGAGCAGCATCTCAGTTAGACCAGCAATATGTAGACAGAGTTTCGATGTTGATGAATGTGACGCACCGCGCAGAAACGCGCCAAAGGAGCTTGGGCCCCATCGGCACGGAACAACACCCCTCCGATCTCCGCTGACAGCCTTCATCCTCAAGCTACCGTGCCACGCAGGCTTCCATTCACTCCTCACCACCACAATGTTCCACCTACTCCCCCTAACAACCTTCTTGCTAATCCAGCGCGTCCTCTCCACCCCTCTCTCCACACCGGACCCCCTCCCCCTCGTGATCTGGCACGGCCTCGGCGACCAACACGACGCCGAAGGCCTGCACTCCGTCGGGGACCTAGCCAAAGAGACGAACCCGGGCACCTTCGTATACTACATCCGGATCGACGACGACGGGGGCAATGACCGCACCGCAACCTTCTTCGGCAACCTGACTCTGCAGCTCCAGAAAGTCTGCGACGACCTCGCCAGCCATCCCATCTTGTCCACCGCGCCCGCAATCAACGGCCTCGGATTCTCGCAGGGCGGACAGTTCCTCCGCGGCTATGTCGAGCGCTGCAACAACCCGCCAGTGCACAACCTCGTCACGCTCGGCTCGCAGCACAACGGCATCGCGCAGTACCAGACCTGCGGCGCTACGGACTGGTTCTGTAAAGGGTGGCAGGCGCTACTGAGGGGAAACACGTGGTCGAACTACGTGCAATCGCATCTCGTGCCCGCGCAGTACTACCGCAGTGTGAATGAGACGACGGGCGAAGCGTCGGAGGAGTACCTCGAACACTCGAATTTCCTGGCTGATGTGAACAACGAGAGGGAGGAGAAGAATGCGACGTACGCGAAGAACCTCGCGTCGCTGGAGAATCTGGTCATGTACATGTTTGAGGACGATGTTACGGTGATTCCCAAGGAAAGTGGGTGGTTTGCACAGGTCAATGCGACGAGTGAGGAGGTCACTTGGTTGAAGGATCGGACAATATACAAGGAGGATTGGATTGGACTGAAGAAGTTGGATGAGAAGGGTGGGTTGAGATTCGATACGATGCCGGGTGGACACATGACTTTGGGAGATGAGGATTTGAAGAATATGTTCGCAAAGTGGTTTGCGCCACCAAAGACAAGTTGGGTGCAGGCACTCAACCAGGTCCAAGAGATTGTGGAATTGTAGGACAATGACACTGCTAGGGTCCAAGGCGTTCCTGAACAGGTGAGCGGATGATGATGTTCTGGGTATGGTATTAGCTGGAATCGGTCACTCTTGGAGGTAGGAGTTGAAACTTCGGTCAGCATGCGGCTTTTGGTACAATCAATGTACATCATTCCTAACCGAGAAACACTGAACGCCCACCGATTCGTGGTTTCGGTGTAATCTTTTAAACATGTAGACGCCCGACTCCATCATGACACTGA
This sequence comes from Lophiostoma macrostomum CBS 122681, assembly GCA_010405375.1. Classification (NCBI taxonomy): domain Eukaryota; kingdom Fungi; phylum Ascomycota; class Dothideomycetes; order Pleosporales; family Lophiostomataceae; genus Lophiostoma; species Lophiostoma macrostomum. Next base: position 196,581 of record MU004317.1, on the reverse strand, counting down.
CACAGACGCATCAACCTGCAATGATCGGCAGCTGTACAGACTTCAAGGCATCCCGCTTCAGCTTCTTCCTGGTCTCCTTGCTGATGGATTCTGTGTCTTTTGGTACCTCAAGAGCCTTGAGCTTCTTGTCCCTATTCTTCTTCGTCCTTGCCCTCTTCTCCGCAAGCTCATCGTCATCGAGCAGCTCTTCTTCCCATTCGATCCACTTCCGCTTCTTATCGCTGATCTGTCTCGGCGCACCGTCCTTGCCTGGTATAATCCGAGGCTGATCCAACACCTGAGCCTGATCTGCCCACAGCTCATCCGCGAGCCAGACTGGTAGCGCCACGGTGTTGGGCCCTTTGACGTGGATCGCACGAATATTCTTCCAGCCTTGGGGTACGAACTTATTGGCTAGTGCTGTGACCACCGCTTCGATGTTTTCCGTCAATTGTTTGGGAGTCTGTGACAGCTTTCCGATCCGTATCGATGTAGTGGCGCTCGGACTCAGGTGAACATAAGCCGAATTGAGGGCCTTCTCGATCTCCTTCGCAAAGTCTTGCGGCTTCCGCACGGCCCTCTTCCTCTTGCCGTCTTTGTCTTTCGGTAGCTGTGGTGCTAGTTCGACGGGTATGGGGCGCTTAGTCTTGTTCGCATTGAACACTTTGCCGAGGAGTTGTGGGAGCTCGTTCACTACTCTATCATCGGCCAGGAACACGTCGTATTCTGCTACCAGTTGTCGCTTCGACTCGTACGTCTTGTACTTCTTCTTGAGCTTATCGAGCCCAATAACGCGGCCGATCTTCTTGCGCGATTCTTCGGGAAAAGCGTCATCAGCTACAACGTCCTTGTATTGCCGTTGAGGATCGACCGTGAAGAGACATATCCGCACGTCATTACCCAAAGTGGAATGAGGGACAGTACTGTTGCTGGTCAGGTTTGATACCACAAAGAGGGCCAGCGAACTCACATCTTGCTAGGCTTGAGCCGATGTTGGTTCTTAATATGCTGCTTAGTGATGAGGTTGAGAAAGATGGGTGCATCGTCTTGTTCAGGCTCGTCCTCGTCTGCGGCAAGATTCTTCTTATCAGTGTTCTCCTCCGTCGTCTTTGCATGTTCCTTCATGTTCTTGACAAGCGCCGTAGCTGCGCGCTCGACCTGAGCAGGATCAAGGTGGTATGGGGTGTCATTTGCGCCTTTCTTCGTGAGCGCACCTTCGGACGCTTTCGCTGTTTTAGCAACAGCTGTCCCCGTGCTTTTTGATGCTTTTGGTTTCGCCATGGCTGTCGTGTCTGAATGTCGTTGCCGAGACTGGTGAGGGTCAGTGAAGCAGAATTTTGAGATAATTTCGCGGAGCGGATAATCCGTAAACGCCGATCCACGAGATAGCGGGGCTGCACGTGATGCTTTCGAGCCGATTACCGCAATAGGAAATGCACAAGTTCGATAGCCAATCAGCGCGTCAAGATGCGCTTACACGACACGCCTTCACGCCTCACGCATCTCGTCTTCCCACTCCTCCTGCACGTAGCCGACACAGCCATTCCCCCCGCGGCGGACTGCCTGCATCCGTGCCGGGCACATCAGCCCTCGAATCGCGCTGAGACATGTCTCTCCGAGGATGTTCACTGCATCAATTTCCAGTATGAAACTGGGTGCCGTGACCCCCTCCCAAGGCCCTCACAGACCAGCAACGCGCTCCACCAGAGTTTGAGCACGCGTCTACTCGGCTACTCTGCGACTCCACCGTCGCACATGTCGTAGTCGAACTGCATTAGCGAAGTGGACTGCTGCAGGAAATTTTTCTTTTGCACTGCACGATGTTGTATCTTGCTCCATCTGGACGCTCCGGCTCACGAAGCACCGCATCACGCCCGCCCTGGCCCCGATCCGCCAGGCTAATATTGGCAAGGTGGAAGGAATTTCGGACTGCATGTCATCAGCTAGGCTCAGCGGTGTGAGAATGATGTCTTCATACTTGTTTCAACACTAGGAATTGGCTTTCTTAACATGGTCACGAATTGGCTGCAAGCGCCATCAATTTGCACGATAGAACAATTTCGAGTTACCGACTGCATCCATTCAGCATCGTGTGAACTGCATCGGCACCTGCTCTCAGCCTGACTGCAGGTACGGCATACGCAATTCAGGATTCTGTTTGCTGCGTGCAAGATCACAGCCCAGCGCGTAGGGCACCAGACCAATAGACGCGGTCAGAGATCCAACTATCTGCAGCGCGGAGGGGCTGGGAGCGGGACATAGGATAAGGCCACAGGCAGAGCCGAGCGAGTAGAAGCCAGGGCAAGCGTGTGCCTTTGTGCTCGTGCACGGAGCCTTACTTATGAATGAGCACATGTGGGTAAAGGTAGGCGAGCAACGCCAGCTGCAAATGCGTGGTGAATGCGTGTTAGACGGGCATTCAGTAGGAGTCGTGTAGAGTTACAACGACATCTTTTCCAGAGTTTCCGAATCTTTTCCAGCAGCGTTGGCTTGGATTCAGCCGTAGTTGCAAGGAATAAATGGAGTGTGCCCGTTCGCGGTAAATTCTTGTGGTCCTTACGGTGCTGGTCCGTGTAGCGCGTAGAACTCCACACCCGCGAACGCGACCCCATTCTACAAAACCAACGTGGGCCGCCTCGACGTGACCGCCTCCCCAATTGACCTCATGGCCTCTTCATATTGACCACTTTTCTACTCCTCCAGCACATTCTCGCTTTGTCTGCTCACACGTCTGGTCTCCCTCTCCCGGCCGTCCGAGCCCCCAACCACGGTACACGCACACGCTTCGCTGAATATAGAGGCACGACACGCCGCTCTGTTTCGCGTCTGGACTTCGTGCCTTCGACATGGACGTCTCCCCGTCTGGTCGTGCACAGCAACTGCTGGCAGAGCCTGTCCGGCAGCACGTAGAGTCTCCTCGGAAGCCGTCCCTGCTCCCCGCTTTCGAGCCGCTCTCGTCATCGCCGTTCCCGCGCCCACAGTCTGCGAAGCGCAAGTATGCCGAGGACTCGCCCTCGTACCCAAAGCAGCAACTCAAGTACTATCCTACACCAGTCCCTACATCCTCGACGGGCATCTTGGCCTCCTCGTCGCCGCAGAATGCGCGTCCTGGTCTCAACCGAACCATCTCGACCCTATCCGAGCGTGTCCCACTAGGAGCCATGCCCTCTGTAGAGCTGCCTGCTGATGGCGAAGTCGTACGAATGGGGAGGTCTTCGAACTCGTCTGACTATCAACTGTCTGCCAATCGCCTGATATCGCGTGTACACGTCCAAGCCGCGTATCACGCGCCAAGCGCGTCGAATGCGACTGCTTTTGTCGAGATTGAGTGCTTGGGATGGAACGGTGCGAAGATACATTGCCGTGGCCGCGTCTACAAACTGGAGAAGGGGCAGTCGTGGGGGTCGGAGGATCCAGAAGAGGAGATCATGTTGGATGTCCAGGACACTCGCGTAACGATCGTGTGGCCAGTTACCACATCTGGAGGAAAGTTCTCATGGGACTCGGAAGACGACGTGTCGCCTTCACGTCGACCAGTGTTAGACCATCTAGCTTCGAGCCCTCCCGTCGTTCCTCGATCTCCTGTTTCCCAGAGTCCCATTCGTCAACCCAACTTCGGCCTAGCTCCGGTCGCACCATCTCCGGCACCCGTACAGGTTTTTGAAGACGCCGATGCTGAGGAGGCCAATGCCAGCTGTAGAAGCAAGACTCCTACGCCAGCCGATATTACCTTTATTCGTCCGACGCTTTCACGTTCCGCTTCCGCTAGTGATCCCCGTCTCCAAGACTCCAAGTCCAGCCTTCTCTCGTCGTTCGCAGAAGACTTCTCGGATGGGGATGAAGAGAATGACCCAATTGTTCACTCGTTTGGTCCTTTCGGAGAAAACATCTTGCCTCGTCTCGCCTCGTTCTCAACCGCCACGCCAACCCAAGCTGGTGCTGGTCGCCGTCGTCGTCCGCTACTCACCTACCAATCCCCGCAGCAACGTTCTAGCTCAGAGTCTGTCCGCTTCAAAGAATCGCCGATCAAGAATCATGTCATCAATCAGTTAGCCTTCTCTCGCGTACACTCAATCCCGCTGTCTGCCGTTCATGGTAACCTCCCCGCTGAACTGAGGGCTTGCGCTGTTAAGTCTTCTAATGAGAAGGACAAGTCCAGCAACGGGAGCGGAGCCTCAACGCCCATTCCGGAACTAAGCAAGCAGGACCTGAAGAAGATGATGGACGACATTCCCTGCATCGGTGAGATTCCTCGCTCGGGCAAGGATGCCGCCGGAAAGCCGCTTGAGAACGAGTTCTACTATGTTCCGGAGATGGATATGGATCAGTCGAGGCGGGACATTGTTACTAACGGCATGCGTGGAACTGGCCTCCGCGCCGTTCGCAAGCAGCACAAGGTATGTACTGCTCTGTACCGTTCATGTGTCGTGGCTGACCTCGTCTCTAGCAATACTACTGGAAGCGACCTCGTGTTTAGCAGTCGTATGTGTTCTCGCTGGTGCCGTCCATAAATGTGTCACTTCGTCTGAACGCCCTCCCACTTCGCATCCTCCGTCTGAGCTGTCGCTTTACGTCGTCGTATATCATGGTGCACCGCACCACAGACCGATCAGGATCGTGCAGAGGCCGAGCAAGCATCCTTCTTACAACTCAACCTGCAACTATGGTCCCCATAGACCGCACCTACATCATCCAACCATACCTCCTCATCCTTGGAGGTTCTTGTGTTTTAGCATAGCGTGGCGTTGTCTTCGATACCACTTTCCGTCTCTTTCTCGTCACCTATTACCCCTTCATGTACCCTACTTCCATTGACTTTTCTACCGGCACGTGCAGTATCGTGCTACTACCCTTTCTCTGGTCCTCCTTCTTTGGTAGCATTTCAGAGCGAGGCACGATAGGATGTTTCCCTGTCATTTTTCTTTTCACTTTCCCTCCGGAAAACCACTTCGAAGATTTTGTGTAACGGCTCTTCTGCATGGATGGATGGACGGTCGGCTGACGGCCGTAGTGCTGCATGTGGGTGGTGCGCACGGAAAACAGTAGTTCGTCTTCCAAGGCTCTCCTTCGAGGTGGACCTTTGTTTACCCAGTGCCTTATCAGCACCTTTTTCTGAGCTGTGGAGCTCGATGGCATATGCATATTACCGTATGCCGTGATGAGACATGCAGCTCGAGCTTTTAGATAAAATAGGAACGGGAAACCGTTATTGAGTTTGCTGGCGTGCTTGTTGTCATGTGTGTTTGTGTGTTCGTGTGTAGAGCGGGATGAGAAGAAAAGAGGAGGTTCAGGCAACATGTAAACAAACAATGGTTGTTGTCGTCCGAACTTTTCCTCAGTTGTGACGCATGACGTAATGCCAGACGCGAATGTGGCGCGTGGGTCACGTGAGTTAAGATGCGCCACTTCGAGCTTCGGGAGAGCAAGCGCAAACTCGTTGTTCTCGTTAAACCGATGAAGTAGAACATACCGAAGAATACTGGAGTGAGTACCGGTTGCATCAGATTGGAAATATAGCCTCTAAGCCGTGTTGTAGACCGTGATAATGACCCACCCTGGTGAAAAGAACCTCGGAACGACCACGATAGTAAAATCAAGACACTTCCCGAAACTCATGAACAAATGCGACTAGGTCAGAGAAAGTTAGGATATTCATTCCATGCTACCTGCAAATCGATCCATCCCGGAAAGCCTGACAAAGCCATGCGTGCATGTATCCACATTTCCCATTCCACATCCTCTCTCTTCTTCTGTCGCCCGCCCGCCAGCCGAACACTCGCCGTACGCCGTTGTCGCGATCCGCCTATTTCAGCTTCTTCTTCGGTCGGAGCTGGTTGGTGTGGCCGCACTTCTTCTTGCGGCAGTTGACGGCCCTCGGGGGTAGGCGTGCGTAGCACTTGCGGCAGATCCTGTCATTATCAGCCTCCGTTCCATTTCCATAAACCCAAACCTGACCGCATTCTCCGTTCTAGGGTCCCAAGGTGGGTATGTGAAGTGGCAACAACTCACATCTTATCGCAGTTGTACTTGGAAGCCAGAGCCTTGAGCGACGGCTCGATGATGCCGCCACGGAGACGGAGCACCAAGTGTAGAGTCGACTCCTTCTGGATGTTGTAGTCGGAGAGCGTACGGCCGTCCTCGAGTTGCTTGCCGGCGAAGATCAAACGCTGCTGATCCGGAGGAATTCCCTCCTTGTCTTGGATCTTAGACTTGACGTTGTCTGTAGCATCGCATTAGCCCGAAGTCCTCCGATATCTCGCAGCATTACAAGGGCCGTGGATTGGGGGCGCTGCGCTGGTGGTATGTGTCGTAGGGTGAAGGGCATTTTGCGTACCGATGGTGTCCGAAGACTCCACCTCCAAGGTGATCGTCTTGCCCGTCACTATGTCGCAGAGTCAGCATGTCGTAGATAAGGAGAATATCCTCGAATACGTACGGGTTTTCACGAAGATCTGCATGGCGGCTGTGTTGCTTGATCTTCTGATGTTGAAGCGACGAGGTGAGGCAAGCGGCGATGGAAATGCGTTGTGGACGCACAGACCAAGTCTCGCTAAGCACGGAACCTGGGTGGGGTGCTCACGTGATGCGCAATCCACAGATGCCCGCTTCAGGGCTGAGCAACGCTAGAGTGATTTCCCTTGAGAAGGCAGTTTCACAACGAAGATTTTAGTGAGTGGTGAATACGGTTCCGCCTCACAAAACAAATTCGACGTTCCTAGCATTCATTGTCGCATCTCGCTAGCTCGAGCCACCAGGCCACAGCCCGCGCCGATCACTTACAGCCCCAGCATGATGAGTGGCGACGGATTATACGAATGGACTAGCAGAAGTCACAGGCCTCAAAGGGCTGTGGTTGGTGACACTGTAAGTGAAAATGTCAAGGTTACACCAAAAGACTACACATTCTAGGATTACTGTAGATCTCTATAGTATATCAGTGCCATCCTAGGTAAGTGGTGAAAACAACTAGTCTATGCAGCTGATATGAGCACGTGTCAAGCTGAGTAGTGAGACTGTTTGAGGCTTGTGTACCATGCCATGGTGTCTTGCGGGTTAACAATGACTGCAGGTTAGCTGTCAGATGTGGCAGTGCGGCGAAGGATTCATCGGTCGGTGCGTGGAATGGAGTGTCTAGAGTGTTGAAGAATTTGGATAGTTCCGGAATAGTGGAGATATGATCAAGAACGTGTATAGGGCAGATAGAAAAGCCAATGTTGGAGAATCAAGTAACAATCAGTCATTGGAGTACATCTATTCGTGCTATATGTATGTTCGTGTATTGAAAGAATAGAGAAGCTGTGCAATGAAAACGAATGGATACCGAAATCTAAGAATGTCATGGCTGTGAACGAGGGTATCAAACTCCTGAAATGCTATGCTGCGGAACGAGTGCTTTAAGTTGATTTTAAGCTCCATGCAATCGCTGTCCTTACACCGACGCTATGCTGAAAACCCAATGAACGCCAGGGAAAGTATTGTTGTGAAGACGAAGGTAGTGTTAGGAGGAAAGAAGGTCGAGGGTATCAAATGTTGAAATGATGGCAAGTAACTGTGAAGCGGGCCCTAGGTGATGGAGTTGAAGTATACGGAAAGCCGAGAGTGAGCTGTATGCAGTTTGCAAGGTCGGTGCTGTATTATACATCATCCCAGACATCGCTTAGACCAATGGGACCAGGACCGAGAACACGATTGACAAGATCAAGCCTCTCAGGCGAGTATCCGATCTTTTGCTCTTCAGCTATCTTGGCAAAAGCACCCAGACACCATTTCGTTCGGTCCTCATCTCCTTGCCGCGTATAGTAACTGGCGACAGCATGAAGTGGGAGAAAGATGTTCTCTGAGGATGCGAAGCTGTGGTTTTGTGTGCAGAATTGGACCGACCTGCAAATGAGAGAAGCATATTCTGATATTTTGACAGGTAACTCCAGAGAAGATTGATCGGGAGTTCGATTGAGTGGCGGTTGGGCGATGAGGGCGTTCCTCGCGTCAAGGATGAGGAGTTGCGACGTCCAGTATAGACAGTAGAGAGTGCACACTTCGATGCTGATGAATTGGAGTGGAAAAGGAACACGATCCGTGCCGACCTGCGCAGTCGGAAAGGTCCACGGTCCATGTACACCCGACTTGAGCGTGTCATACCACACTTGAACAGCATGCTCCAGAGCATGTAGGTCGTCCAATATGGCGGAGACAGCAGCAGGCGGACTTGGTGTCGAGTTTCCGATAGTAGCAATGGCGTTATCAGCTGCGCTCAAGATGTTCGGTAGGGGCAGAATGGTTTCACACCATTCAAAATAGAGGTGGTTCCTGTAGGATGCTGTCATCGAGTAGAGATGTCGGATACGAGGTCGGTAAGAAGGTGAAGAAAAAGTATAACGGCGACGTGTCGATATACGATCGAAAAGACCTTGGTTGAGAACGTAAACGTGGAAGTCTTCGAAAGTCTGGTTGTCGAAGACTGAATGCAACAGTCGAGTCGCTCCGTCTATGTGTGTAATTTGACTCGCCCCACCGCCATTGGACATGAAAACCTCGGTCGAACTCATTACGAGAGTGGTCGCCAGTAGGTCGGTTCGTTGGGCAGATTCGGGCTCTAACAGTACCTGTTGTACCATGTGCAAAGCATTCAGGTACATGTTCCGGCCTTGATCGACAAGGCTTTGATCCTGATACTGGCTTCCCACGAAACTTGCAGCCAGAGCTCTGATGGCCGTGTCCAAAATAGGTGATTTACCAATCCAGTGAGGAAGAAGTGCGCGCCAACCTCCACATTCGCTTCCAGGTTGAAGAGGCTCGGCAGACAATCCATCAGGACTAAACCGGCGATAGTAAAGGTCCAGAAAGAGTTCTACAATTCCAGGAAGATCATTGGGGTCTGAGTTAGGAAGTACTATATTGACCGACAGAGCCCAATTTGACGGAGTCGTTGTGGCGGGTGTATCTCCGGTAGTAGCGAACTGCGATTGCCCTGGTTGGGAATCCCAATCAAGGACAAGATACTTTTGAGCATTCTGAGATCGGTTCCAGATTGGTGGAGGTCCGCTGGAGTTCATATTGATGAATATATTGCCTAAATCATACCCTCCGCATATCTTGTCTGCAGTAATGCATTCACTACATCGCGGCTTTTTCTTATCACACTGATAACATCTGTCAGATTCTTCCAGGACACAATTGTTTTCGAGACATAAATACCTCCACGTTTCGCTCTCTGCAAGGCCTACAGCCTCCTTTTCGTTGAGGCGTGGGCAGCATCGTTACAATCGAATATTTTGGAAATGTAAATATCTCGTCGAAGCTTTGTTGTACGCTAACGAAATCCTTCTCGAGCAATGTAAGCTGTTCGCCCGCCTCTCTGTGTGCCAAGCTGTATGGGGTAGACGAAAAGCGCAGTATCTAATCGAAGGGTTGCCGATGGCTAGCGACGTGCTTTTACTAACAGATCAGATGGGCGATCGTCCAATTCTTCGGACCGGAGCTCGCAGACCCAGCTTCAGTGATTTGTACCAAGCCGCAGTAACGGAAGGATGAAAGACGGGGAGAAACAAGTGCGAGGCTGTGCTTAAGAAACTGACCGAAATGGATGGTAACTGTAGTAGAAGGAAGCGAAACGTAAATTGGTGAGAACAAGATGTAGCGGTAGAGAAAAAGGCTTCCTATCGTTCTCATTTATACCATATCCCTAGAACATTTCCATGGTGTTGTTTGTTAAAGATAGAAGGATGAGGCTCCGACCTTACACCCCATTCCTCAGTCATGATTCGAGCCCTGCCTTGATAAACTTTCCGCAAAGTGGAATAAGGCTTGCCTGAAAAGCTCTAAACATTAGATGTCAGTGCTACTATTCGTCAAAGCGACAAGTCCAAGCTCGAATACCGCGGGGGTCTAGTCGTCACCATAGATGAATTGATGGCGGGAAGGGGCCATATCCTCAGGCACCCCATGGCTCTTCATCGCACTGTTTTGATTGCCCTCATTTCCTTGGTATAATCTGCTATGTCGCCTTAATAAGATTAGCAGAGCTCTAGGGCCGAAGCGCGATGCGCTCCCCATTGTGGTTGACCCACAGGACAGCCCTGAAGACGGCAACCCGTAATGATGGGGCCAACCTGTGAGACTGGCACTTGCAGTCTGAGCCGAACAGATGGTCAACAGATTCCAGTCAGAGGAGACTTGGCGCGGGAAGATATCCTTAGGCGCTGGAGGATGTGGCAACAAGAGGCGGACGGCCCAGCACTAGTGTCCGGCGGGCAGCCCTATGAGGCTTGAGCCACTGCATAGCGGCTTAGCGGACGCGGAAAGGGCCTACGATCTGAGACCACTATTTGTGGAGTCGTATGCGATGAGGGTCCAGAGACATGTGGTTGCTTTCGCGTGGTGGTTGAGTTTTGGGGCATCTGACTAAGCGCACGTGGCAATCTCGGCGAATTGAACCCTGAACTGGTTGCACGACAACAACGTCGTCCTCACCCACAGTGCTGCTTTTCATCAATAGAGCGCGTCCAGGCGGCCGGTCTCCTCTGTAACGCTGCCGGTCGCTCACGCGGGAGATCGCCCGCTGCTCTATAATAAGACCTCGCCCATGCCATCCCTCCACTCGCACCTCAGACGAAAAGAAGGCTGAGCGGGCCTAACAACAGCTAGAGCCGCCGACAATTCCTACCATCAGGCGGCGTGTCTCACACCATAGAGAGATAGGCCTCCAGTCTACAAGCAAACAGCGACCTTCTGCTCTATCTTGTACTCACTCCACCTTCGCTATCCTCCGACCTGCATGAACCGTCGGCATAAAGCTCTGCGGGAGACACAGCCTCACCGCTTTCCATCGTGCCGCCCATCTCTGGCCCGCCTGTGCTCATCGTCTAAGCCAGTAACTCCGGATTTTGAGCAGTCTGTTGGGATCATGTCTTACCTAGCTGCCAGTATCCGTCTCGGAGATCCATCGACTCGCTTCTGGATCCACTGGATCTCGGGCATCTCACCAGTCTTCTGGCCAGATACCACAGTGATCATGAACACCCAAGGAAAATCATGGACACTTTGCTGCCTATCGACAATTGCACTTCGGCGATCAAGAAAATTCGAGTCGCCTAATCCTCAGAAGCCTCAAACGATATATCATGAAAATCGACCAGATGTAAGGGGCGTGCTGTTATAGGATTCAGTGACAGCCTCACCATCATACTGGGCTGAAGCTCGGGCCCGGTAGGCGAACCAGAGTTGTCGAGAATACGCGCCCGCTGCGAGTGCGCGCTGGATAGGTATGTTCCTACTGCCAGTGTATTTCCGCTCGCTTTGGCTATGTGTTTGATAGCACACTCAATCCAAACAGCAGTGCTCACCAGTATTGGCATATATATCTACCCCGAAATCGAGTTCGGTCGAAGTGTAAAGCTAATATAGGGATATGGGAGAACACGAGTCTATAGTGCTATTTGCCAACACCCAGAACAAGCGCGAGTTGCAGCTTTAAAGCTTGGGACGTTTCACGCTACTTCGAGGATAGGTGGTCTTTGCAACCCAGCCATTTCACATCAAATTCCCTACTTGATACCTGGTATTCCAAATTGCGGCTGCACGGAATGCCGAAGTTCGGCAACTTGCAAAAGACTTGATAGCGACTAAGAACTTCCTCGCGACTCGTCAACTCGAAGCGAAAAATACGCATTCTCGACTACTTTCCTTTCGGAAGGTCTCTGAGAAACAGCGGCAAATCCAGCCAGGACTGGACCACATATCATCTCAATGCTCAATCAGCATCGCAAAGTTGAAAGGACATATGTTCACTGGTCCAGACTACATTTCCGACAACATTTGATAATTGACGAAGCTGAAAAAATCTCACTCAACGGTTTTCTGGAGGTCTGTAAGAGATATCAGAGCCTCGAAAGCTGATGGCTCCTGCGAATAGTAAGTAATTGCACTGACACGCGGGAGCCACAGCATTACTTCTGAAATTTTCATCTTCAGCATGTCATCAGCTCGAAAGTGGAAATCACTGTCGCATGGATTCTTCTTATTTTGAGTCACCTAACAAATGTCCTATGCGCCCCTAATATACCTGATTCGAGATAGCTTAGGCGAACTCCAGAAGATTGCGCGTTTCGGGAGTCTTGACTCCAAGGGGTTTCAGATTCACTTCCACGAAAGATACTGATTATTAGGCAGGAGAACGACAAAACAGTTCGCGGTACACAGTCACTCATGGTAGCATCCTCGTTATCGGCATCGTCGTCGTGACATTGACACGATACTTCTCAATAACATCGCTCGAGCCCGGAACAATCTACACCTACAGCGTGAACTCTCTTCCATCTATCATGCCTATGCAGAGGTTTGAAAAGGCCCTCGAACATAGACTGTGTAACACGGAAGACTCCAAAAGACTTATTGCCCTGTTTGCGAGAAGAAGAGACGGTAGATCAGCCCAAATGCGGGTACCGCCAGCGTTTGAAACGCCAACACTCGTTCCACTTTGGCTCTTTCTATCTATTGGTACGACCTCTTTAGAATACCGGAAAGGGGTCCTTCCATGACTCTTTCCGGTCATATCGTCCGCATTGCTGGCGGAGTCAGGCAAACTCTGAGGCGCGCTTTGCCTAGATGAAAGCGTCTTTGTTCGAGACCTTGTCAAGACGCGTTTCACACACTTCCATCTACCTACATGTGCATTCCATATGCAGCACAACGGCAGATAGCCCCGACGGCGAAAGCGACCTGCTTGGGGATTTCAGGCCATGCTGCAGTATTGGGGCTATCGATTTGGGAAGCCGAACTTGGGGGCTACAAAACCGCTACTTCACTTGGGATGTGATTGTCCCCAAAGTCCGTCAAGTACCACAACAACGGAAGCACTACGTGCTGTACAACACTGGAAATGCTCAGAAAGCGCCTACAGTCTGGGAAACCGATAGCTGGACAGACTCGACAGGTTGTCCAGGTCACAAGGATGCACATGTACTCAGTACGCAAATGGACGGCACTGGAGCAGTACCCGGGTGCAGTCCAGTCTCTCTATGATACTGCAGCAGACCTCTCCGTTTTTACAGACGTCTATTTTATAAACTATAACGCTGGACTCGGTCTAGCATGAGCTTCCAGAAGTGGCGACTATTCAGAGCCCATTCTGACACACGTGGTTTGCCATCGATTAGACACATATTTTTGTTGAGGTGCTTGGACTACAAAGGAGCTCTAGGAATACGGCCAATGGGCTTCGCTGGCCGTTATCACCACCTTGTAATTGCACTTACACATTCTTTGACAACTTCGAGGAAAAGTACATACCTAGTTGGATGTTCCCGAATCCATACTAGTCCATTCGTAAGGCTCGACTAAGATCGCCCAGCAGCGGTCTTGCCCTTCTGCACGTGTGCTCGATCGAACGGAAGTCGGAAGTCCGAGCAAAGTGGCCCTTCCTCTGGCCGTGCCTAGTGCACCATATTCGTATCGTCAAACGTCAGCCTTGCTCGGGAGGATCTGAAACTCGCTAGCAAAGGGTCTGCATTCCCCACCCACCCTCTTCATCCCACAGCAATTCGCATTTGCTCGCTTTGTACGTGGGATTCGCATTTTGCATCTTTGTGTGCTCTAGAAGGCAGGCGAACAGTAAAGAATATTGGTTTGAGTTGGTATGTATCAAGGGTGATTGTTGGATGGTGGGGTACACTTCTGGGTGATGATTGCACATTGAGGACCAACTGCGGCCTGCCATGTGACCGACAGACTAACCTCTAAACTGGGCCCGGATAAGAACTCGGTGACGACCATCCTCGTGGAGCTGAACCATCATCGCGTGGGAGAGGCGTAAGTGAAAGTGGCAAGACTGATCCTTCGACTTCCTCGATATTCTGTCGGAATGGCCGGGATGATTCCATCCAAGACAGAAATAAGCTAAAGGATTCACAGAGGCCTAGCACGCAGCCCTACTCCTTCGTTCTAAACAGCGAGGTGATTATAGTGGGCCCGAGTTAGATCGGACAAGATCAGCAGGCGTAGGAACAGACCAAATGCGGTTTTGTGCGTGAGTATTGCGCAATCTCGGACGCTTCAGCATTCCCTCGTATCCTGCGTACTGACTACGTAGACGACAGTTGAACATCATCCTGTCGCTGACGTCTTGTGGAGGCCTTTGAACCCCTCTTTCGAAGGATGCGCTTGACACATAACCAACATATGCATCCACCATCAACCAGCAAAATTTGGATTGATCTTCAGCCGATTACTACATTAATCTTCAGTGTTGGTGCAGGGCTTTTCTCGGTGAGAAAGCGAGTGCTATGTCCCTTTCGGCGTTCATACTACCAATCATAGCAACGTCAGGCTTACCCAAAGCAGTAGGTCTTAGTATTTACCGAACAATCCTCTCGACACATTGACAGAGTTTTTCCACTCCCAATTTCGCTCGGTGCAAAGTCATCCGTGGAGGCTTGCAGTGGTCGGGGGGCCAAATGTATCAATTCTTCGCCTGCGTAGCCCTGCTCGCGCAAAGCAACTGTCAAGACGAGAATCCAACACGACTGGACAGGTTCTAGGGAAATAGCTGACATGTGGCGTCTGCGGGGACCACGGGTTGTCGCGGAAGGCTTGCAAGATGAGCGCTAGTGGCAGGTACGCGTGCTGCAGCCAAGCTGCGAGCGTCCAGGTCGCACAAAAGAGCATTGCTCGCACTACAATGTAGCGGTATCGCCCTTGACTACTAGAAGCGGCACTCCCTGGTAGTCGCACGACGTCGGCCGACCCACGGGGTTTACCTGGACCGATGAGTTGGACGGCCTACCAACAACTTTGTGGACGGATGCCAGTTTCACCCATCCTATCTTGGACCTTTTCGCCGGAGGCCATTATCAAGCTGCGGGCGATTGTCAGGCGCGATAACAGCTCAGAGACTCGAATGGCAGTCCATGTCTACGCCGCAGCTGTTCACTGGTCAATCCCTTACAGGTGTCAACATTGTGAAACGAGATTTCCAGGTCGCAAAACGTAGAGCCACCTTCCCCACCAAGGGTCACCATGGCTGGACACCTTTCCGGCACGTGGCCAAAAGGGTACCTGCTGGTAGGTATGCCTAACAAGGACCGGCTAGAGTCTCAGGACGTATACTGTACCCGGAAGGCGGGGAACACAACGCAAGGTACAGAGCACAGGGACAGGGGCACGGGAGGAACCACCTCGATTTGTGAGCATACTTGCCCGTGGCTGAAATTGTGTGTTGTAATGGGTTCTGATGTCTGAGGCAGGATCACGAAGTTGATTAAAAGAGATTATGGCGAGGTGAGGTGATGGCCACGACTGCGGCCAGGCGTATCTCGTTCGTGGATCCTCAGGGTGCCGTGACGCCTCCCTCACCCATATCGCCCTTGTCTCGTCCCTCAATGAGGTGGGCTTCGCGCAATGCCAATGGCTCGAATCGCTGGCTGATAACCGCTCCACCGAGCATGTTGCGAGCTGATGCCCGCGCAATCAATTCTTTCAGCATCGCACGTACATGATGGGGCGAGGCAAGAGGGGGCCAGGCGATGTCGCTCATTGCACATCGCCAACAAGATCGCTACACGGTCGTGTTCACCAAAAATTCCCCCAATAGGTATATTTACCATGTTTAAGTTGCAGGGACAAGCTCAAACGTCCCAATCAGCAATCTGCCGCGGGGCCGGCCCGAGGCAACCAACCTTCTCTTCAACCTTGGAACCTTAGCAGCGTGTCTCAAGATACAGTACGCTGTGCCGCACTGCTACTTGCGGCGGGCATCAACCTCACCCCCTCTTTGCGTGCTCTTGCCTGCCAACCGTTTGTCGCTGCGCTGCAATACAGTGGCACGACGGGCAGTCCATGTTTGAGGTCTTCCGATGATGAATAGACTTCCTAGGGAGAGACATGGCGCGAGGCGTCCGGTGCAGACGGGAGGCGTTGGTTTAGACAAGCTTAGTGGACCCTTGCTGCATGCCATGAGCAGTAGACTGGATGGCTCACATACACGGACTGTATTGGGTTTTCCAGAGAACTGGGGGCAGGGGATGGAGGTGCAGTAGTAGGCAGAGAAGCGTAATTGCAGCCTCATCGATCACGAGCTCGAGCGAGCGACTCCAGGAGCTCTGCTCACTGTCGTACAACCACATATCAGGACAGTGAGAGTCTGTCCTGACGCCGCACTCAAGGCTCAAGCAATGATCCTCATCGCATCACAAAACAAGCCTCCCCTCACGCCGTTCATCAACCGCCGCACGCCTAGGGCCGACCCACACGCACCACCCACCGGCCAACCTCTCGACTCTCGAGCGCTTCATCGACTCCCCCACGATCCGCCTATGCCCCTTCCAGCGATCCCATCAACCACCAACACCGATCCCAGCCGCCGAACCCCTGCCCTCCAATCACGGTTCTAAAAACAAAACACCCCCTACCCCTGCCTCCCGCCGCAGGATTCAGGCTATGGATCTCAGCGAAAGGTGGTCCGTGCGCGCGAGCAGTGCAGCGTTTTGCAGGGGCTGGTTGGAGGGAGCGACATGCCAGCCTGCCAGACGTTTGGATGGAGGTCTGGGGCGGACCGCAATATGGCACGGTAAACCCGTGGCAAACCCAGCGCTTTGGGCGCTTGCAGGTCGGTCGCTATCCTGGCCTGGCTCGAGCGAATGTGCGATCGCTGGGGGCGCGGTTGCCTTGGTGGACTGAGGGACCTTGAGGTGTGGAGAAGGGAGCCGGGTGCCTGAGGTTCCGGGCGACGTGGTGAGGCTTCTTTGTTTGAGAGGGTAGCAGTGCAGTGAAAGGTGTCAAGATACTGTTGTCTGTCTGATGCCTCCTGTGTAGCAACATGAATGCCGGGCTAGCCTTGCTGTGCCTGGCATGCCTACTGCTAGTGTACAGTAGTTCTTACACAGTCGATCATTTACGCTCTGTTGAGGTGGTCAGCGTTCAACTTGTCTGTCCTCAAAAATCGGGTATCTGTCATCTCCAAATCTGCTGACCGTTCCTAAACGCGTATGGCAAACGAAACATCGCGTAAGTCTTTGGCGATGCAGAGACCGTGTGTCTTTCGAGAAAATGAGCGAAAAGGCAAAACTCGCCGTGGCGTCGATCTGTCGCGCACATCTTCGCCTGCGGTTGTCACTGCATGCATATGCAGAAGAGGACATCAATGAGGGAGCGAATACGATCATGGGTAACCAATATTGCTATGTTCAAACATTGACTATTCGTATTCGTACAGTAGTATAACAAGTGACGCAATGTAGAAATACGCAACATGCCTGCAATTGTCAAAACAGAGACGCTAATACTACAGTGACCAACATGAACATCGAATAGAGAATAAACAATGGTATACAATATAGGGTATGTCACTAGGTAGCTGCCAGTGGCAAGACCCATGCTTGGAAAATACGATGTTGAATAAAGTTAAATTGCGATGAAAGGAGAAAGACTGGAACGAGAAGCTAGAAGAGAAGGAAATTGCTATGGCAGATAATGCGAAAGAGGAGGAAATCACTTTCGTGCACTCGGCTTTGGCCAAAGCCTGGTATCCACGTTGGACCTGGTCGTGATAATGTAGCGTACAAAGTCTTTAGCCAATAGGCCCGGCCATGGAGACCCAAAGCTTGGAGGTCCTGTCGGTGTTGAAATTGGCCGTCAAGGCGTGTGGTAGCAGTGGGTCCGCGCTCACTGTGCGCTCGGATGCGCGTTGCAGAGGTATCTTCCCTCGTTGCGTCATTGCTCGAGGGTCAAGATATGAGTTCTTCATGACATCATCGGGAGATAAAACGCTAATCTGTCCTTTTCGTTGCGTTCGTCGGCGACATAACATCGATCAGTCATGAGGCACAGGAAGCCAGTCATGAGGCACAGGAGGCCACTGCCACCATCTTTAGTTTGTGTTTCAAGCTCGGCATCGAGGCCTGCGGCATAGCTAGCATCAGCGTCTCAGCTTCGAGAGAACGTTGGGGACGATGCAAGGGTAGAGACAGGTCGGAGCCTCGGTATTCCTCTCCACGTTGCGGCTTAGCGGACACGCGGACGGTATAATCGAAGTTTTTGTGTTGGTGTTGCTGGGCTCTTGATGGCTCGAGCGTTCCTTCTGGTGGAAAGTACCGAGCAGATAGCTCGTTGATGACGGATCCTGACATAGAGAGGTGATGCCTTGCCACGAAACAAGCGCACGAGGTCGTCGGCGATAACCCATGACGTGAGTATCCTAGCTTCAAGTGAAGAACCCAACTTGAGAGCAGATAGACGCTCTGAACCCTCGTCCATTCGCGAACCGTGCCGGCCGGCGTCGGTGCCCCTTTGCCCGCCATATTCGGAGAGTATTCCCTTCTGGTAGGCAAAAGACCCGAACCGATGCACCATCCATGACGGGTTAGTCTGGATCTCGTGCATCTACCGTAATGTACGATGATTGGGTCTTGGCAACCTACGACAGTCAGCACCGGGTATTATTGTGCACATGCAGATCTGTGCGCATGCCCCAGATCTACAGAACACAGAGAGAATAGAGCAAACGTACATCGGCATATTTTCTGCCGTTGTCCAGCTGCAAGCTTCGTATACAGGAGTGCAGTCCGAATACCCACAAGATCGTGCGTTACCAATGTGGAGCTCGTCGCATAAAACTCGCCGAGGACTAGACGACTTGCTTGGGCAAAAGCAAGGAACGCGCTGATCGCAGCATCGAGGATGGGAATAGGAAATGGGTCGGCGGTTCAGATTGCAGGGCGTCTAAAGCATTCATTCTTTTGTCCAAAGGATCTCGTGATTTGGTTGGTCGTAAGAGGCGTAGAGCCTGATGATCATCTCCTCAGTTGATGCGAAGAGAGAAGAATGGCCGTCGTCCACCTCATCAGGAAGTGTGTACAGGTGTACAGCACGGGTGGCGACAGCCAAGTAGAACTAGAATGTGGAAGAGCCTATGGAGCATGACATGTTAGCTAAGTAACGTGAGTGTAGGGTAACGCGCAAACCCAGGTGAAGTAATCTTAATAGAGATAACACATACGAGGCATAACGCCGCTCTCCCACACTTGACTCGCAACAGGCAAAGTTTGGACGTTTGCAATATATGGAGCGGATGTCATGACATCTCCCGGTCCCAGTTCTCCCGAGTTGCTGCGGAAATGTGACCATTCTTCTTGAACGGTACAAGGCGAATCAAAATCTTGAGCCGAAGCTTCGCTCATCGAAAGAGAGGGCACTGCTCGCGTGTGTGCCATTTGCGGTGGTGAGACAGAGAGCGGCTGAGTTGGCCACGTGTCAAGAGATGTTGGTGAATCGCTCACGGGTGAATCATATACAGACATGTTGCCCATAGGGGTGGAGTGTCCGTCAAGGTTCGGAGCTGACCATAAACGCAGATCTGTGTCTCCGGGCATAAGTCCAGGTATGTTGTTCTCGAAACCAAGGCCAATGTGCATCTGTCCATCGTCTGACCAAGCATGCGAATTCATGAAGGGGTTGAAATTGTCCGTGATGGCCACTGGTTCCTTGTAGGTGAATTCTGGTGTTTCTGGGGTCAGTCGACCCGAACTAAGAAAAGCAGTCTTATCAATGTGGTTGTTGAACGGCGCAATGTTTCTTTCGGGACTACTAGAATGGGAGTAACAACCATCGATGATGTGAGGAGTGTATGTTTGAAGAGGCGTAAGCATTGGCATCGCCGCGAAGCCCGGTCGTTGATAACTGCTCATTTTTGCAGCGGCATGGAGATCCATCTGGGAAACAGCACGAAAAAGCTGGTGTTTGTCTGCTGATGGAACACTTCTTGGAGATGTATAGCGACCTATCGTGGGCATAGTGTTTGCTGCAGGACCTCGCTTGGGGGAAACCAATTTCTTTGTGTTGCGGTGGTAGGTGTTGTCTGCTGTCCGTCTCGTTGACCTTGGCTCGCAATGTAGTCCCTTCTGAGTGCAGCGAGAACATGATGGCACCTGTTTGCAAATTTACTTAGTCTGACTCTCGTGAGTATTGAATAGACTTGACTTACAGCTTTGTCGCATTTTGTTTTGGCCTTGGCACATGTGGTGCACGCAATACGTCTTTGTGACATGCTGGAATATCGGTCGTGGGCCTTTAGTGCAACTCTCTCTGGATGATTCATTGAATGAAGAGGCCGAAAAGATAAGCGTGAAAGGTGATGGGGAGGGTTCGACCGAGGGTCCAGTGATAGACGGATTGACAGAAGCGACGTGACAATATATGAAGAATACGAAGTAAGGAGGCGTGAAACGAAGTAGACAGCACAGTAGTGTTGATCTGGGACTGACGGGTGATAAGTATATGCCGCCCGAGTGCTCCTGCTCAGGTGGTCGGGGACTTGGCAGGATACTGGGGTTCTTTTCAACGGTTGGACTGTGCAAGCTTTTGATTCAGATGCTAGCGCCAATAGGGCCGAGGATAAGGTGACCTTTTTCTCGACCCTAGCCGACCTCCTTCCCACCTAGTTCGGACAGGCTTGGTGGTAGGGACGTTGATCCTAGAAGTCTCCAGACCATTGCTCGGGCGCCTAGCTTTGCCCCATGCTTCCATCCTGCCCCAGGAGGACTAGGATGTCCCGCAGCGTAGGAAAATGTCGAATATGCAGAAAATGCATCGCCCGTTTCAGCTCAGCATATAGCGGCAAGGGATGTCCTGCAGGCTGACAAGCCTAGGGTGGCACAGGCGCTGTGAAGGATCGGGCTACTTTGCGATGACGATGGAAGGTCGGTAGGAACCCGAGGTGTGGCTTGAGCCATGCAGATATCGGACAGCCCTGTTACACGCGCATTGGTGTGCGAGAATATGGCCTGTGTGTTCATGTAGTCCAACGTACCTAATAGATTGAATGCGCAGACTGCCCGAACGGGCATTAGCATCGACGTACTAGTTGTTTTGAGCTGCGCACAACAATGTTTTTCGTAATGGCTATCTGAGCCAATCATGCAAGCATACTTAGATCGAGCATTGCAGGACATTGTGATGAGGAAGCGCCCAAAAGCGCGCGACGACGTGAGGCTGACTGGCGCGATTGGGGAATGAATGGGGCACAGAACTGTTCCCTCCAAAATGATCCTGCATGGCAATATGGACGAGTGGGGCGTAGTAGAGATGTGTCCGACAGGTTTGGCTCCAGTTTGCGCTAGAGAAATGGGGTCTACAGATACCTGAATGAACGCGACTAAAGCCTTGTGCGATTGGCGCATGCCATCGGCCATGCCATCCGGCTTGCATCTGTGTTTTGATCGTGTTTCCAAGCCGAGCTTCGTGGGTCACTTATCGAAGTTCAACCCGCTAGCGCAACCACATATTCAGTAATTAGTGACATTTCCCGCTTCGGGGTATTTAAGGGTCAAATACACTTACCTCAGCCCTCTATCCGTCGACAAAGACATATTGGGTCTCGAATGAGCAGTCATACGCCGAGGAGATTGACAGAGCCAAGAATCTCACAGCAGCTGAACGATCGGCAATCATCATGATCCCAAACATAGACTTGTGGCGCGATGCTCGACCAAGATACAGAAACACCAATGCTTGTATGGATAGTGCAATAGCTGAAAGATTCTCTGCTGCTTCCAACGGTGATGGGATCATCATAGTATGCACCAATTAGGGAGTATGTTGTTGTTGTTGTTGTAGGTCAGTCACCCACGATGAGCGTAATACGCAATCTGGGCGTATCAAACTTCACGTGAGGATATGCGTATGGGAATAAGCCCTGATCGTACCGCCTACGGAGACCGGGGTTTCTTGACTGACAGGAACCATACGAAGAGGCGAGACTAACAGAAGACTTGCGAATTGACCATGCTTTGCTCTTGTTGCAGGTCTGAAAACGTATACACAGACGGACACCTGGTGGTGGCGTTTCGGAAGGCCTACACGAGCAATGGCCGAAGGGCCTGAAAACGAGGCCTTGGTTCACTTGCGCATCGCCATTCAGTGAGGAAACTCAAACGGGGCGTATAGATGAGCCGATTCCGAGAGGCGGTCAGCCGATCATCTGAACGGAGTGCCATAGGATGGTCGTAATGACAAGGGCAAAAACGACAGGAGCTATCTAGAAGCTTGAGAGTGGGTCTAAGCTGTTGTTTCGGGTGGTCGTACGGCATCTACTGTGCTGTAGTAACATGTGGAGATGCAGCCATTTGTTGGAGAAGCTTGGTCGCTGCAGGTACCCACTGCTGGTGGGGCAGCCCGAAGATTTCCAGATCCATCCATTTGCCAGATTTCCGTTGGAAAGAAGGCCAGACCGCTTGTTCTTGCATGACACCACTCCTGTGGGAGACCCGCCCGGCTTCTAAGGACAGGTGATGGGGGATTCGGTAATGGAACGAGTGGATCGATTGCGGAGATTAGGAACAGGCTTTCCGGTGAGCCATTCTACACATGGATGGATCAAAGACATGCGGTATTGATATGGGAGCGCGTGCGTTGCCCAAGGAGGATGAAGCGTGATGGTTGAGGAGGGAGACACGCTGAGATGCCGTGAGCTGACGACGTAAGTGCGTTCCGCGACAGGACTAGCGCAAAAAATCATCATTCCAAAATTCTTTCCGCGCCGTCAACAACGCGAACCCATCACGAACTCACGCAACTTCGCCCCTTTTGCATTGCTTGCTATATGCCATTCTTAGGTGATCGCAAGGATGAGTGGCACTGAGACCTGGAATTTTCGTCCAGGGACCTTCCTCGGAGATGGGGAACTCCCTCAGGATACTCGGCCACCCAGTCTACTCATCCTGAACCAGCCAATCGCGAGCTTTGATGTTCTTGCACGGCTCTGGAAGCATAGTCGCTATAGAATCTGCGCCGACGGTGGCGCTAATAGACTGTATGATATGTTCGAGGGCGCACGAGAACCGAGGAGGTGCGAATATGTAAGCAGCCAAATACATCCGATCGTTAATCACTAAAAGGTGCAGCTTCCTGATTCTATTCACGGGGACCTTGACTCGCTCAGGGATGATGTGCGAAACTACTATGCAAGTTGTGGAGTAGATGTTTCCCAAAATCCAGATCAGTATAGCACGGACTTTGGCAAGGCTATGGTCAAGGTGGCCTCGAAACAGCCTTCTCAGACCCAGAAGGATGTTCTAGTCCTGGGTTCACTAGCAGGAAGAGTTGACCAAGGTCTCGGTCTTTTGCATGAGATGATCCGGGAAGAGGACCGCAATCCAGCGCTCCGCCTGTTCTTGGTCTCCGAGTCGAACGTCTCCTTCATTCTCAAAAGTGGCCGCAATGTGATCGAAGGGCTAAAATCTAGTCGCTTCTTCACACAGAACATTGGACTTCTCCCTGTCTATGGGCCTTCAATCATCACCACCTCTGGGTTGGAGTGGGATGTACACGATTGGAAGACGCAAATGGGGACACAGGTCAGCACGAGCAATCACGTCATGGTGGACCACATTCATGTAGAGACCGACACAGCGATTCTCTTCACGATTGAGAGATCCGAAATGCCGGTTGAGACAGGCAAGTCTGGGGCATGAATCTGTCGGCTGAGGAGATCTCGAAGCGACCTACCTCATCAGGGTGACTGTAACTATGCGGAAGAGTGTCCGGAACTTTAGAGGGTGGGAGCTTTGCTCATGACTTGAAGGGTCTTGGATGCTTGCAGCAAGGTTACTGACTAGCACATCTTTACTTGTTCCTTGTTAATGCCCTCCAGATTCCAACGTCCTGCAGAAAGACAGACTGCGTCCAACCTGGATCTACCTACCGTAGACCGAGCCGTCGTGTCTGAGATACCATAGCACCACATCCTTGAGGCAACATACCTATTCGAATAGTGCAACGTCTCGTACCAAGAAATCTCTAGCCAGGCCACGTGGATTGGGATTGGGACGCACCTGGTACACCTCAGTGAGGGATATCGATCAAGACCCGAGGAGCTGGGGAACACAGTGTCCCCTCTCAACAGGTGTCGCAAGAGCAACGTTGACGTTCTCACCGTTGGCGGCTCTTCGGATGTGGCCCGGGCGTCATCAGCAGATCCCAGCCGATCTGCTTTGGGTCCCGCCGCTAAACGGGAGATGCAGCACTGAGCCTGGCCTACCCCGACCTCTATGCCATCGGTTCAATTTCCGTAAAGGACTTGTCTTCCTGCATCGACAAGAATTGCGGCTCACTGTGGCTTTCAAGGTAGCAGGACACAGCGGACAGGTGATGGACAGACAGACGAAGGGCAGAGCCGCCGGCGCGTGCTTGATCAGCGTGTGCGAGCAGCTTTATCGTCAGCTAAACCCCATAGGGACGCAGTTACTCGATTGATAGTATGGTTAGACAGGGCAGCATGATTTACCACTTGCTTTCATCCAATAACTGGCCCGCAGATTGCAAGCGTCCCCAGTTGGTGTTACCATTATCGCAGGAACCGAAAGGGCGCTATCGCGGGAGTCAACCGGGGCTCTCATGTCACTCACCCAACAAAATCTCATCAGTTTCCACCTACCACGATCGTTATCGGCCTGGGCGTCCTGAAGCCTGACCCTTCGCTCGCGCCTCGCACACTTCTACGCTCGCTTTCGTCGACCCAGCATTCCTATCGTTAACTATTAGCTCGAACTCTCGGGTCGTACAAGCTTCGAAACACACCATCGCACAAGGCTGCAAGCCGTTAACCGCTATCTACAAGTCTTTTCGATCCTTTCGTTGCTCCCTTGGGCGACTGAGACCTCGAACGATGGAGTAGATATTTCCTAACTCACCCTCGGCCAATCGTCTTCGAATCGAGAAGCGACCACGCTGCATGATCTAGCACGATATATCCTTGTCAGCATGCGCTCCGTTTGCAAAGCTGCTTCCCAAACCTCGATTCGTGGCTCGGGCTCAGAAGTATCTGACGAGGCTCGGCAGAATGGACGCTCATCGCCTAACCTCCACGCGGAGCGGGTTGCGGCTTCGCTCAGCACCATACATCAAACGAATTCGGATACAACAGCCGACTCACCAGGCTCACTACGAGTTGCCGATGGAGCCGTTGACGGAGAAGGGGTCTGTACATCTGGGGAAGCGTCGCGATCCACACCCAAACGACCCCGCACAACCCATGCTCCACAAATCTCTTCGCCTTTAAACCCCAGGTCCTCCTCGATCTATGATGATATTGGTTCTGATATTGAAAATGTTGGCGGTACTGGCGAGATGAAGGAGATGCGATCACATACAAGTGGTGGCACTCTTCGGCAACGTTCTCCTCCGCAACAGTTCTTGCGACAATTGAAGGATAGATCCCCATCGGAGCCACACACGGCTCCAGGTCGTGTTGGTAGTCCACTCACCATTTCAGATTTGGGGGCTGACTACACACGGTATTTCAATCCATTTGCCGACAGTGCACGAAATTCTATGATAGGGAGGTCCAAAACGCCTTTATCCTTCCACAATTCCGGTTCCCGGATCGCGACACCTCGATCTTGTTCTCGAATCTCTAATCCATTCCTGACACCAAATGCATCAACGACAGAATTAGATCGCGACACTGACCCCGAGAAAAATTTCTTCTTAGTGGACGACCGATTAGCGGCACCTTACGACGAGAAAATAGACTTGTTGTGGCCTCTTATTGGCGATGAAAAGGAAGATGACGATGACATGCACATGCCTCAGCCCGACGATGATCTGAAGTTCAAATCGAGGTGGCGAGATCACTTCAGAAGGGGTAGCATTGCTTCGACTATTGGGGTGTTCTTGATGATCCTTGGCCTCTTATTCCTTTTCATCACACTTCCCATACTGAGTATGACAGGCATCATTCGTTACAACTCCGCATATGAGACGCCTTTGGACCAGATGCCGAACTTTTACCCTGAGCCAGAATCATGGGCGACAGTAAACAACAGGACGTATGCTCTGCTAGCGAACATCCGGACAGACCTGATTGACCGGGACACCCCTCAGAGTGCCAAGACTATCATCGGAGAGTTCGGTGACGAGTATGAGCTAGTATTTAGCGACGAGTTCAACGATAGTAATCGCACGTTCTATGAGGGCGACGATCCGTATTGGTTTGCTCCGGATATCTGGTATGGTGCTACTAAAGACTTAGACTGGTACGATCCGGATGCTGTGACGACGCGGGATGGTGCGTTGGAGATCAGGCTCGATAAGTTCCCGAATCATGGTTTAGAGTTTCGCTCCGGAATGCTGAATAGTTGGAACCATCTTTGCTTTAAGGGAGGCATTTTCGAGGTCTCCGTGTCACTTCCAGGTCCGGCGGCAGTCCAGGGCCTATGGCCAGGCGCTTGGACAATGGGTAATTTAGGAAGACCTGGGTATCTCAGTACCACCGAAGGCTTGTGGCCGTACACTTATCAAGCATGTGATGTCGGTATCACTCCGAATCAATCAAGCCACGATGGGCTGTCATATCTCCCTGGGCAGAAATTACCCTCCTGCACCTGTCCTGGTGAGGACCATCCGACTCGGGGTACAGGGAGAGGAGCGCCGGAGATTGATATCATGGAAGCTGGTGCCAGTTGGGGGGACCCCAAACTTCCGATCGCAACGCAGAGTTACCAAGTCGCTCCCTTCGATATCTGGTGGTACCCGGATTATAATTTTACGGCGTTTCCGGCAGGGTACGAAGTCAGCTACACGAACGGGTATACGGGTGGCCCATATCAACAGGCCATATCCGCGACTACAAATCTAAATTCGGATTGGTACGATGGAAAAGCATACCAGAGATACTCATTTGAATACGTTCCCGGTGAAGGGAAAGATGCCTACATCGCGTGGAAAGTTGGTGGCCAAACAACATTCATGATGGATGGACGCGCTATCGGCCCAAATGGGAACATCCAAGCGAGGCAAATATCTGAAGAGCCCATGTCTATGATCCTCAATCTAGGAATCAGTAACTCCTGGACTTTCATCGACTGGCCTAGTCTGGTATTCCCGACCGTATATCGCGTAGATTACGTGAGATGGTATCAGAAAAAGGGTCAAGAGATGGTAACGTGCGACCCACCGGGGTTTGAGACCACGCAATATATCAACGACCATATCCTCGCATACACGAACCCTAATTTTACAAGCTGGAAAGATACTGGGTACTCGTGGCCAAAACACAAACTCAATTCCGATTGTTGAATAGATGTTCATTTCTCGTGCCGCCACACATTGGAGCGAGCGTGGAAATGCTGCATTTGCGCTCCACAGAAGTGAAACAATCGCGTTGTGGGGACAATTTTTCGCAGCATATATTGTCCGCCTGGGGGCGGCTCATGACTGTCAAAACGGGATCATGACTCTGTCACCATGCTGCAACCGTTGAAGTACTCTACGGAAGACACTGTTCACGTCGGTGGAAGTCTCTTGTAGCGCAACCGACTCTGTCTGGGCTTCCTCTGAGCTGTCTTCATTACAGGGGAAGCAAGCTCTTCCTAGAAGAACTTCTCTCGTGTCCGGAACTGCTCTGTCCCTATCTCATAGCCACCAGAGTCAGACCCTCTTACCTTCGTTTACCACATATGGCATCGAGAGGGAAAATCCCGCCCGCACACAATATTAATCCTTAGACTTGCGAATTCATCACGCGGCGTTTTTCCATACACGGAGTTCAGTTCAATTGGGAGGCCGGACACATCGATCGGCGTATCATGCCATATCTACAACGAACGGCTTCGTTTTGCATATTTGCGATCATTTGGCGTTGGTGCATGCAGGAAATACGATTCTGTAGATAATGAGAACTAATTTACTACCCGCGGATTCGGGCAGTGGCAATGCTAATCAGCTTTATTCTAACGGCGTCCATATCCAACAACTCCCAGCTCGTGTCACCTCCCTCCCGTCACCCCCATCAGCCACACGCCCACAGTTCCACCCAAGATCCAATATGCATGACCCCAGTATCATCAATGCATCCACTCCTCTCCTCTCCCATAAACAGCAAGTCACACTCCAACGTCGTATCCGCTCTTCCAATCCAGCATGCTGCCTTCTCTACGGCCGAAGCCCATTTCCTGTTTCCATCTGCTTCTCTCTATCTTAAGCAGCGCGCATTGCTTCTCCCATTCCCGACGTCCGCTATCTCACTTAGCGTGCACCCCGTACTAGGGTACTCGTGCTTGACAGGCGCGCCGGCCTTGCCACTTTATGCAGTGGTGATACGACACTATTGTCACTAGCACAGACAGATACGCTAGCATAGCATAGAATAGCGTGGCATGGTATATGTGGAAGGTCCACGTTTCCCCCCAACTAACCTTGGAACGGATCTCGAGGACTCGGACACCTGTGCACCCGCACGTTCAGTACAAGACCAACCACAGCGGGAGGCTCACCGGTGTTTGCACATGCGGATTGACGCACCTGCGTGGTGGGGGACTGAACGTGGCTAGGCTAGTTAGTCGCACGACATACATGTATACTCAAGCTGTGTTCTCGAAGGCGAACGTAAGGCCGGCTTTTCGAGTATATCACCACGTTATTCATGCATGAACATACGCATGCGCGACAGGACGGGAGAGTGTGAGCGAGTTGTGCCGATCACCATTCACATTGACTAGGTAAGAAATCAAGATACTAAAGCGGCCCTGCGCCTTCTCGAGTCTGGAAACTAGTCTATCGATATGCATATGCTGTAGCACTGTGGATAGCACACCGACTGCATGTACAAGCGTGGGGGGTTCGTTCGAGAAGATGGGATCCATGCTTCACTGCATGCGTGCACGTGGGCTAACGTGCTCAACGGCGCTGCATGAATTGTGTTACGTAGCTATCTCGATATGGCTTGGTGTGGATTCGTCTGTTTTGGTGGTGTGGCGGCGTCGTGGTGGTGTTGTTATAAGATTATTGCACTAGCATGAGCAGGAGTGAAGAGTGCATGGGCAGGTGACCTTTCATGTTTAGAACGAGGACGACGCAGGAAGAATAGAAGGCAAGAAGGCTTTCTTGCGTATGATATTGGAAATGGGGTATCTAGAAAAAAATCGGACTACGACATGCGAATAAGCGTCACTTCCTCATCCTCAGCACATCTACCCTTGCGCGCCACCATTCGCTCTGACTTCCTACATCGTCCCTCTCACCCTTGCTCCGTGACCTCCTCACTCCATCACCAGCCCTCTACCCTACCCATTCCTCATCCTTCATCTTCCTCCCTCCCCTCCTCAACCATCCGCTCAATCCGATCCAAACAACTCCACTCATCAAGCACCATCTCCTGCAGCACACTCACACTCCCGAACCACTTCTCCCCCAGCCCCGCGCCTGGAATTTCGCTCAACGGTCTCATGACTCGTCCATCAGTGCCCCGACTCTGCTCGTAGAACGTCATGCTGTCAATTGCCCAGATCTTCTCGTCATCTCTTGCTAGGACGTTGGAGTGAAAGTGGGAGTTTGCGTGAGAGTTGGGGTGAGAGTAGGCCTCTCTGAGTCGAGCGCGGCGTATGAGTTTTGCAAAGGCGGGTCGGTGTGGGTTTGAGGGGGTGGGTTTTGTTGTTGGAGGTGTAGGCGTAGGAGCAGGATGTAGCGAGTTGTGTCCATTCTCTTCAGACACAAGAGATTCCGTATACTTTCTCTCCATCATCCTCCCCCTCTCCACCTCCCTAAAAAACCTCGCAAACATACCGCGCCAATCAAACGCCACAGCCCTTTCCTCCCCACAAAAAGTGAGTCCAGGCAGCGCGGTATCGTTAACCAAGTGCCCGATGCGGATCGTATAGTTGGGCATTTCGGGGCGTATATTCGCGATGTTGGATTCCCAGCGCTGCAACATTTCAGCGGACGTTGGCTTTTTGTTCTTGGATCCACCTTTCGCGTTCTTCTTGTGGCGGGGAATCCAGTCTACGTCGATGATTGCTCCGTCTTCGCGCTGCTTGGAGCTGAAGTATACCAGCCTCCTCTTCACTTGGGCCATGCCTCCTTCCCCACTCTCTCCTCCTCCATCACCCCCATTGTCCCCTGCATGTGCCTTGCCACAACTACAAACCTCTCCACCATCCTCCCGAAATCTCAGATACCCCGTCTCAACCTCCATCCCCCACCCACTTCCCCTCTCCTTCCCCCGTCCCCGTCCCCGTCCCCGTCCCCGTCCCCCCAAATTATGCCTCTCAAGGTAAAACCTGACTTCCACATTGCGCCTCAAATGGTACTCTGCAAACACCTGTTCCGCATACGCCAGAAAGTCGCGCGAGACGCGCCGGCACGTTGTCCAGAGGTGCGAGAGGTCTGTGTGCTGCGATAGTATGCGGATCCAGAGTTCGGGGGGAAGGGAGGGGAGGTGCATTGAGAGGATGTGTTGAGGAGGAGTGGAGGGCGAGGATGGCTGGGGGTGTGGGGTGGCGGTCTTTGGGAGGGGGGTAGGAGGACGTCGGAGTGATGTGGAAGGAGGTTTTAGAGGTGGGGAGAGTGTGTCTGGGGAAGACATCGTGTGGCGGGGAGTACTGGGTGTTGGGAGATGTACGCGGGGATGTGGTGGTGGAGCCTGGAGCGAGTCATGGGGCGCTAGGGAAGCTGGGTAGCTGACTCGTTATGCGATATGAGCTGCTCGGGTGAACGAGAGCTGTCAAGGTCAACGGCGATGTACTTGATGTTGAGGTCGAAGTAGTTACTGAACTCTGGGTGTAATAGAATTATGACGACATAATGTACGTTAAATCTTAAGCCAATCAAGTTTGAGATTGTAAGGTATTGGTACGGTACTAATATTTGAGAAATCATGCTACAATGCTACACGTCGCAGATTGATTGCTATACAAGCACTTGAGCACACTATGCGCTACAGCGCTCACAGCCACATAAGTCTCCATAGTATGATATCCCATCCTTCCAGACTTTCAGGCCATACTGCTCCAGCTATCACCCTCCGCCCCAACATCTCTCATCATTCCCTCAAAGCCCAACATCCTCCCGATCCTTCCTCGTCCCCTTCTCCACATCCTCATCCTCCCTCTCCACCCCATCACCACCACGCAACTTCCTCTGCATCGCCGCGCCGTCCTGGCCCGCCGCCTCCGCCATATCGCGATCCGCCGCAACATCAAAGTTCCGACCGCGATACTCGGGCCCGATGAACGTCAGTAGAATGACATACGCATACACACAGCCCATGAAGATGCAGATGACCAAGCCGTACTTATACCGCTTGGTCTTGCCCTTCGGCGGCAACGGGAACCGCTCGCCGATCGTCGCTTCGATGGTCGACGATGCAGAAGACACGAGGTTACCGAGCTGGTAGCTCGTGCCGACGACGAAGGTGCGGAAGGAGCCCGGTGAGAGTTCCATGAGGTGGATTGGGATGACGCCCCATGCGCCTTGGACGCAGAATTGCTCGAAGAAGGCTGGCGCGATAATTTTGGTGTTGTCGACGAAGGTGTAGGGGTACAGGAGTGCGCCGCCGATGATGCTGATGAAGATGATGGAGAAGCGGCGTCCGAAGATGGAGGAACAGTACCCGATGATGGTGCCGCCTGTCATGGCGCCTAGGTTGGCGACGACTTGGGTTACGGTTACGGCGTTGGCGGAGAAGTTGTATTGATTCGTGAGCATGGTTGGGTAGAGATCCTGAGAGCCGTGGGACTGAATGAGAAGTTAGTATGTAACTGAAGTGTAATATCTTGGTATTGGAGGGCCTACCATGAAGTTGAAGCCTGCCATAAGGAGGACCATGTAAATCAAGAGAAGCCAATGCTTCTTCAATGCGACTTTGCCTTCTTGTAAAAAGACCTTTGCGGCATTGGGAGTCGCTTCCCGGATCCGTTGGCGCTCTTGGTAGGCTTGAGTCTCTGGGAGGCAGAGACGGAAGATGATGATCAGGACTGGAGGTCCAGCACCGAACCAGAAGAGCTAAGAAGGGTCAGTCGTCTCTCACCCACGTCAAGACCTCGAGTTCACTTACAGGTCGCCATTCGTGTCCGACAGTATCCACAAAGGCTCTCGCAAAGACCGTAGCTAGAAGATACCCAAAAGCGTAGCCTTGTTGCAGCATTCCGGAGATGATACCACGTGCCGCTTCAGGACAGTCTTCGAGTGCTATTTCAGGTCAGTCGTGTACATCGCAAAACATCCTTCCAGTTTGCGCTCGAAGATCAATGTCCCCAAAGCACACCAGGGTATGATACACTACGAGGGAATGATTTGACATACCAGTAGCAGCAGCATTCCCATACAAACCCCCCATCGCAATTCCAAACAGCGCTCTAACCCCCAAAAAGGCCTTATAAGAACTACAAAACCCCGTCGCCAGTTCCAGTATAATGAACAGCACATTGTTTATGATGAACGGCCACTTGCGCCCATACCGATCGGCCGCAAGCCCAAAAATGATACTGCCGACACTCCGCAACATCAGCACCAGCGTGATGCCCCAGGTAATGTCAGCCTTGGTCTTGCCGAACGTATCAGCGAGGTTCTCGACGGTGAGCGACACGGTGAAGAAGTCGAAAGCGTCCCAGGACCACGCGAAGAACGCGACTAGGAAGAAGAGCCATTGCTGCAAATTTAGGAGGGCGAGCAGTTTGAAAGGGTTCTCGACGCGGGTGAAGGTTGGTTTGACGGTCGAGAAGCGCGTTGCGATATAACGACCGGCCGACATCTTCTCCTCAGGCTGGCCGGAGCCGAGCGCGGGGGTGTAGTCGGTGGTGTTCTTTTCGTGATCCATCCTGCAATGCGATTGCACCAGATGAGATCCAGGTGTTCGTCGTCAGACGATAGTTCCAGCTGCGGGTAGCAGTGAAGTTGATGATCGACCTGTGCAGGGGAGAGTTCGTATCGATGACGGGCTCTGCCTCGAGGAGTGCCTGTCACTGCGCGATTCCCCTTGCAAAAAGGGCAGAAATACCGCGTCACACAAAACTCCAGGGCTTTCACCGGCCCCTCCCAGCTTTAAACCATAGCACACATCAACGGCGTGTTTCCCTCCGAGGCCCTCACCTCTCTTTCCCCGACCCAACTCCCCTGTCCACCCCATGCCCCAACGCCCGATCGTCACACCTTTTGTCCATATTTGGCAGGTTGTCCATCGTGAGGATGACATGGGCCCAGTCGTCTCCCAGTTGTTCCCCACCCGTGCGCAACCCCGCAGACCCATCCATCCAATGGAGACCCCGTGGCGCACTTGGCAAGCATCCAAGCGCACCTAAGCGTGTCGAAGCGTGCCCAAGCTCAACGGGACGGGCGTGCGAAGCGTGCAAAGCATGCAAAAGCTTTGATCAAGAGGCCTGGCGCGTGAGCGGCAGAGGCTTGATATGCATCATAGGCGGGTTTCTTGTGCGTTGAAGGATCTGGAGGTGGTATTGCGCGTGATTTCCTAATGAGGCAGACCGTGAGATAGAAGCGCTGCTCTGCGACTCTATGAGGTGAGTGTAATTGAGCAGGCCTGGGGTTTTACGGGGTCAGTGGAGCAGAGGAGCATGTTCGTGCTACCCGGTTACAGGTGCCGTCCCTTGGTGCATCTCCAGTGCTCCACGCATCTCCATAGCTTGCGATGGCACTGTGGAGCTCCGACGTCAACGTCGTGGCGAAGCCAAGGTACTCCGAGGAGCAACGGCTCGGAGGCATCCAGGAAGGGAAAATCGGACCTTGTTTCCACGCTTGCACGCTGGTGTTGCAACGACAACGAAAACGTGTACGCTAGGCCGCCGAGCTGTCAGTAGGCTCGCAAACCACGGTAGCAGAGGGGTGTCAGTGGGTGTCAACCGAACCTTGGGACAAGAAGCGGTTTGTACGACATCGCATCACGCAAAGTGAATAGCTTGAGAGTCTGTAATGTCTTGGCCAAAAAGCCGAATGACAACCTAATGATATGCATAAATATATGTGCCCTCGGACACACGCCGAAGCGCGCAGAGTTCCATGAAAAGCCTGAGATGCTAAAATCTAAAATATAGAATGCGGCGCCCATGCAAGTCGCTCATCTATGTAACAGACGCTGGTATATTCTCCGGATCCATCCCGAACTCCTCAGTCATGCTTTCGAGATCTGTCATTCGCAATGCAGCTTCCACGGAGTTGGCAAAGTGTCTCTTGCCACCGCACATTTCTACGATGCCGCTAGCTTCGAACAACCGCCAGGTGTCTGACCGCTCGCTGGGAACCCGGCAGAAGAAGACTCGAACGTCCCTGTCGCGGTAGGATTGTATGATTTCGCTGAGCACCTGTGTTCCTGCTCCATCTATGGTAGTCACTCCGTGTACGTCGAAAATGATATTCTTATTGTGTTCCTCTCGCCTGACTCGTGGTAAGGCCGGATGCGCCGCGCTCGTACCGTGGGCCTCGAGGCGGTTTAGGCGGCTCTTGAGGTCCCCTGTGTTGGCGAACGTGAGGGGTTCAGGTATCTTGACGATGAGGCATCCTTCAATAAACTCGAGATTCCCAGGATCGAGCTCAGCGTTCGCGAATTTGTCTGTAGTTCCGGGCACCCGGCCTAGGATTTGTATCCGCGGTCGCGTGGAATGGCGAATGAGCCTGAGGATGCTTAGACCAATGCCAACTGCAATACCACGCTTCAGATCCCAGAAAATGGTGGCGAGGAAGATACCGAACATGAGACTCAGTTCACTCCAGCCGCGGATGCGCCAGAAGAATTTGATGTCGTGCGGCGCCTCTTCCACAAGGGAGTAGGCAACTACAGATACCATGGCGCAGAGTACACCTTTTGGAAGGTAGTAGAAATAGGGTAGGAGGAAACATGTGCAAAGAATAGTAATGATGGAAAGAAGGATTGAGCTCATTGGCGTGGTACCGCCAGTGGATGCATTGACTTTGGAGCGCCCGTAGCCGCCGAAAGCTGGCAGTGCCATAAAGAGACCACCGGTGATGTTTGCGGTCCCTAGAGCAATCAATTCTCGGTTCGCGCTGAGTTGCATGTGGACGCCGTCCTTTGATGAGTCTCCACTACCCAAGGACTTAGCAGCAACCGAAGACTCGAAGAAGCCGAGAAGCGCGATGATCAATGCGGTGTTGACAGCATCTGAAGCGTATTTGAGGTGTGACGTTTCGAAGGGGAAATGAACGGAGAATATCCTGCCACTGGTTTGAACATTCCCGAGAATCGCGAGGCCTTGCTGATCCCATTCGAACTTCCAAGCGAAGACTGCAGATAAAACAACCACCACGAAGCGGTCCGGTATATAAGCAACGCCAGGATAACGGGACTGGAGGCGCTTTTTGAGTTCCCTGCGATACATGTAAGCTTCTGACTTATAGTACGTGGTATTGACTTACCTGAAGAACATGATAATGGCAAATGCTCCAAAGGAGACTGCGCAAGTAAGACCGTGCGCCTTGCCTATGTTCTTGACGAGGAAGATGATCTTGTCAAGGCAACTCCCATGCGATACCTCGTCCGCAGCCAATCTCGCCAATCCCATTTCAGGTACCAATTGATCCACGAAAATGACGACGCCGATCGCACTAATGAAACCCCGTAGGAACGGCCGGCTTAAGACGTTGTCGAGGAATCCAAGACGAAAGATACCCGCGATGAGAATGAAAGCACCAGCCATACATGTGACTATTCCGGCAATTTCGGCATTGCGTCTACCATCAGTGTCACCACTGGTCCCCTTCTTGATGTTCTCGCGCACGACCTCTCCTGTAAGAAGTGATCCTGCAGCTTCAGGGCCTACGACCATCTGAGGACACGACCCAAGGATGCCGTAGATCAAGGGATTTATAGCGAAAGCGTACAGTCCGTGGATTGGGGGAAGATGTCCGAGGTTGGAAGCGTACGAAAGTGCCATCGGGATATAGAAAGAGGCCATAGTGATTGCTGCAACCAGGTCGCCCCGAAAGTATCGCCATTTATACTGCCGCACCCAGTTAACGATTGGTATGTAATACGCCAGGTACCTAGGATTGGTCAGCTTCCGGTTTCGCGGTTCGACTGATAACCTACATCATCCTCTGGTTTTTGATTCCGTGCCTCTCCGCTAGATAGCGCGTAGTGCTCTTCTTCTGTCCATTGCCTCCGCCCATGACTCCATCTGCAATTGTATCGCCCAGCAACGCATGTGCCGGATCTGCGCTGTCTCCACTGGAGCCCAAGCCGCCTGGATAGCGCCCACCAAATCCTTCTCTCGACATGCCGGAGTTCATGGTACCATAGCTCCTGGCCGACCACGGCCGCGGTGATGTCGCTCCATGGTTGCAGTTTTCGCTGCCGCAACCAGAGCCCGCATCCCAGTCCTGCTGGTGCAGCAGCCGTGAGCGTGCTGTCGGCTCGAGATCAATTTCTAGGATGCCGCCTGGGTGCTGCTGTGGGATGTTTTCGTCGTCGGAGTGAACAGATGCACGGTCGCGCGCGGGCTGTATGCCATCGGTCGAGAATTCCAGATCATGTGGGGGATTGCTGCTAGAAGCCTCTGGATCCTCGTTGAGCATGGCTCGGGAGTGCATCGTGTCGTCGGGTGAAGTTGAGGCCTCGGAGGGCACATAGACCTCCCTCAATTGGCTGGGGACTGTGGGCGCATGGAGGTTAGCTTTCGCGCTCGCAGACGACACCTTTCGACTGTGGGAGCTCTGCTCCGGCGCCGACGATGACGTCTCGCCCGGAGAGTCTTTTTTGGGCGGCATCGTTATCGTCTGAACGGGTGTGGCAGAAAAAGACGTTGCTGATTAGCCGTATTTTGTTTGGTCGATTTTACTTTTCTTCAGACCGAAACGAGACAAGAGAGCCGCTTCTGCGGAACTCATAACGCGACGTAACAGCGCGGCGAAGGGAGCAGAGACGAGGGCGGCAGGCAAGTAGACATTCCCAGATGCAGTGAATGTGTCCTTTTAACGTATGGCACAGGAGGGGAGCTTGCGGAGTTTGCGGTCATGCTGCCTCTCCACGTGCCGGAATTGAGGGCGTGCTAGCGTACAGTGCATGTTCCTGGAGAAAACACACCGCCCGGCAGAAAAAAAAACGGCCCGGCTGGAGTCATCGCAGCTGCAATATGCCCTGCAGCATTGAAAAAGACTCACGCTTCTCAACAACGCCTGTACAATCCGACACTCCAACTCATCGCTTACTATATTTGAGCCTCGTCCTTTCCAATTGGCGTTTCGAGTCCCCGTCATCCCCCCACAATGGCCCTCCCCACACTGCATGCCCGCGCCGAAGCCAAGCTGTACGAGCATCGCTCCTGCCTCACTCCCACGACCACCAAGAAGCTTCTCGACGCCGGCTACCCTGTCTTGATTGAGCGCAGCTCCAAGGACCCAAACTACTCCCGTATCTTCAAGGATGAGGAGTTCGAGCAGGCCGGCGCCATGTTGGTGGACGAGGGTTCATGGGAGTCGGCACCCACAGATCTCATCATAATCGGCCTGAAGGAGCTGCCTGAGGCAGACACGCCTCTAAAGCACACATTCGTACACTTTGCCCACTGCTACAAGCAGCAAGGTGGCTGGGAGAATGTCCTAGCGAGGTTTCCGCGTGGTGGGGGCACGCTGTACGATCTAGAGTTCCTCCAGGACTCGACTGGCCGAAGAGTCGCTGCGTTTGGCTATCATGCTGGATTTGTCGGAGCTGCACTAGCAATCAAGGTACGGCAATGCGTCGCTCATCTTCTAAAGCACCAGCTGATCATATGTAGACATGGGCGTGGCAGCTGACTCACCCGGACGGAGGCCTGCTCCCAGGCATCGAGAACTTCACTGACGGACGAGGGTACTATAACAACGAGACCGAGCTCATTGAGCAACTCAAAGAGGATGTCGCTGCCGGTGAGAAGGTAGCCGGACGGCGGCCTAGCAGTCTCGTGTTGGGAGCTCTTGGCCGTTGCGGATCTGGCGCAGTCGACTTGCTCGAGAAGGTGGGCTGCGCAGACGTCAAGAAGTGGGATCTCGCGGAAACATCGGAGCGACCCGGCCCTTATCCCGAGATCATTGAGTCTGACATCTTCGTCAATTGCATCTACCTGTCCAAGCCGATCCCGCCGTTTGTGGACTTGCAGAGCCTGAAGTCGCCTAACCGCAAACTCAGCGTGGTCTGCGATGTCAGTTGCGACACCACCAATCCGCACAACCCAATTCCAATCTACGACATCAACACTACCTTTGACAAGCCCACGGTTGCCGTCCCCGTGGAAGGCGATGGCCCAAAGCTATCGGTCATCTCCATCGATCACCTGCCATCAGCGCTTCCACGCGAGGCATCGGAAGCCTTCAGTTCGAACTTACTCCCCAGCTTGCTAGCCTTGAAGGACAGAGCAAGCACACCGGTCTGGCAGGGAGCTGAGAAACTCTTCCAAGAGAAGGTCGCAACATTACCATGAGCTTGTAGTTTTCATCTCGCTGTTTACAGCTAGATTCTCATAGGCATTTCTAGAAGGAGGCCTAGGCGCATCTTTTTATAATTATTGAGACACGACGTTACGGATAGACAAAAGCCAAGTAATGACCGATACGATTCACGCATTTCGTTAACGACTACCTTCACATAAGTCCCTTTTACATATCAAGGTTCACCTCATTGTCCGCAATTGCTGAGTTAGCAAGGTTGAGCCACCAACTTCAGCCATTCGCTTGGCGGAAGGCAGGAGGCAAGCACGAGCTGCGACCTATACACCTAACATTCCATCTCTCGTCTTACCCTTCGACGTCACTTTCATCAGTTTTACAGGCATTCTTCATTCACGGAAACCTATCTTTCGCAGCTTCTACCAATCTCACCAATTCACACCTACTACACTCTCCGACGCTCCTTCCAGTCTCAGATAGCCTAATCTAACCCACGTCCACCCTGCACCAGCGCCGACTCGCCTCTATGATGGCAGATCTTTATACATATACCAAGTTGTCTTCTGAAGACTCGTTCCGCGTTCTCGAAATCCTTCCTGGTGAACGAGACTCGATGTTGTGCTGTAAGATCTTCGAGACTCGCCGCAAGGATCAGATCAAATACGAAGCCATTAGCTATACATGGGGAGCCCCGATCTTCTCCCACAGACTCACAGAAGTCACTTCGGGCACCATTATCCATATCACCGAGAATCTCTATGATGCACTTCAGGTATTCAGGCTTGAAGATGACAGCCGGCTCCTTTGGGCGGATGCCGTGTGTATTGATCAATCGAGCGGTGCGGAGAAGGTCCATCAAGTACGTCGTCTGTGGTGCAGAAATTTTCTCTGTTCCTGCGACTTTGGCTAACGTTTTGCTACGCTCTGTCAGGTAGCGCAGATGGGCGAGATCTATCGAGAGGCTGCCATAGCTCTTGTGTGGTTGGGCAAAGAAGATGCTCGCGGCGCCATCGCTCAGCTAAAGGATCTCAGTAACAACCACGACCTATACCTGGAGGATCTTTCATGCTCAAAATTTGAGCGAATATCGCGGATCTGGGATCCAAATACGCTGTGCCACTTTTTCGATAGAGAGTGGTCTAACCGTCTCTGGATTATACAAGAGTTCGTTTTAGCTCAGGATGTCCAGTTCTTCGCTGGTAACGGCAGTATATTCTACAGTCAGTTTTCAAGGGCAATGAACGTGCTCATTCAAACTAAGTTAGCTCCAAATTCGGAGCAGTGGAGGGCTTTCAAGGGTTACGGAAAGAGACAGGAAGACTGGGATCGGCTTGTTGCCCTATTGAGCCCGTTTCTCTTACTGCTTCGCACGCGTGAACTTACTACGAAAAACTCATACTCTACTAAGCACTTAGGGGTTCTTAGTCTCCAGACATTCTACGGTTCCAAGTGCATGCTCGAACACGACCGAATATATGCATTCCTTGCGTTGGCAGGAAAGGACCTTTCGATCACTCCAGATTATACAACACCGATAGAAGTAGTCTGGAGAGACCTGGCGATTCGGGCGATTTGCAATGGGAGTCTCCATGTATTACGCTACGCTCGGCTTCCTTCGAAAGATCGCGGAAGAACATGTTCATTTGCGCCTGATCCAGCGAATTTCAGTCGTTTTGAGCCTTGGCTGACAGGCGAAGCGGCCTCCAGATCTACAGAATTTGAGGCTGGTATGAACTTTCTTAGTAATCTTGAGTTACGCGAGGACAAGCTTATGAACATCCACGGCGTGCTTGTAGACACTGTGGCAGAGATCCATGTCTATACCGGGGAACTCAGACACGTCTACGAGCGTTGCAAACGAAGATCGTGTGCGCGTCCATTCCCTTACCGGGAGTCATTTACCTCCGTATTTGCTCGTAGCACAGTCGCTGATAATGCCATCGCTGGAACCCAGCATTGGCTCAATCCTCGCGATGTTCCAACGGACGCATTGTGGATCTGCCTTACTTCTTTTATTTTGCATCAATCTTCCGGAAACGAAGTTTTTGTACCACATCACAAGATTGCGGAGGTTTATTGACCTTTCGATTGGACTATAAGACGCGCAGATGCGGACGGGAATGAGATCCAATGTCGCTATCAATATCCTTCTCAGGAGGAGCCGATCTCTGAAAGGAGTTGGGCTCTAGATGGCGAGCTTGTGGAGTTCTCAGAACTCCGCGAACCATTCAGAACAATAGTCACCCAAAATTATCCCGTAACTGTCAGATATTTCTTGTCCGAAAGAAGTATTTTCGTCACCTCAAGGGGATATTTTGGTTTCGGCACTTCCGATATGCGGCCAGGGGACTTGGTCGTCATTCCTCACGG
Source organism: Lophiostoma macrostomum CBS 122681 (assembly GCA_010405375.1). Lineage (NCBI taxonomy): Eukaryota > Fungi > Ascomycota > Dothideomycetes > Pleosporales > Lophiostomataceae > Lophiostoma > Lophiostoma macrostomum. The sequence goes on along the minus strand of MU004317.1, from coordinate 156,087 downwards.
ATTTAACTCACCGTACATCCTGAGACCAGTCGATACAGACACACGACAACGTTACAAAGATACGGGACTGGATATCAATCCAGACTACCAGATTGTTGGAGAATGTTATCTCCATGGTTGGATGTACGGGAACTACTTTGGCCACAAAGTAGAGGTCGAAGAGCCTGCAGAACCATCGGGCCAGGGGACCGAAACAACAGAAGACAACGAGAACGATCATGCCGACCCGAAAGACAACAAGAGCGAGAATCCAAAGACCAAGGTCTTTGAGATAGATCCGGCCGATTACGAGCGCCACAAAGTGGAAAGAAACCCCGAGATCGATCCCCAGAGGATTCTGAAGAGTACCTCATTCCTCATCTACTAGTTCCTCGTCCACTCGATGAAAGTCGACTCATCGTCTTCGACCTCTAGCGTATACCGAAAAGAGACACAGTTCGCGACGCTGTTCGGGAGCCGGGGACTTTCTTGTGCTAAAGTCGTCGACAAATCTTAGAGCGAGCCTCTGTGTACGAATTACTTGCTTGAGAGTTGAGCGATTGCGCAGACAGACAACAAAATGGGAGGACGAGACCGCTGTAAACCCCCATCTCAATTCGGGAACAGGACCCTTCAGCATTCCATTACAATACACCAAACGACATCTGTAGCGGCATGCGGCGTCACTATTTTCTTCCATTTTGACCATCTTACGAGATCTGAGCTTGCTATTGCAGGAAGACGCGTGTTGACATTTGGCTTTTGTTTCGTTTCGTTTTGTGTCCTTTCGTTTTTGATTTAACTGACTGGGGAACTATAAATGCCAAGATTTGAATCCCGATTACGACCGCCGGTCTTTGCAGAGCTACCCAGTATTGCAGTACTGCGTCTTACCTCGGCGCTAGCCGGGATACGAACGGATGAGTCAACACTCTGTACTTATTGTCTGCTCGCAATACCAATTGCGCCATCGCCAGTTTACCTCTTACTTACTGCGCATCAGATTTTCGTAAGATGGCGCTTAATCAGGAAGAGAAAGAGCAGTTCGGCCTCAACATCATTCACCAGTTGTCACAGACGCCATATGCCTGCTCTTCGCTGAACGTCCTCAGCGGTGGCACCGCTAATTTCCTTTTCCGGGGGCTCTTGGCTTGGCCGCTACCAGATGGCACAAGAACTGTCGTGATCAAGCATTCCAAGGAGTTCGTTTCAGCAAATCGGAATTTTAAGCTGGACACTTCACGTTGCGTAGGTTTTCCTTTGTCTTGTTTCTGTTCCAAGATTGCGCTTCATTAGACTGTCTGAGCAATAATATGCTGATACTTGATGGAACTCAGATCTATGAAGAGACCATGCTCAACGCCCTGGACTCTTTCCGGCCGCCCTCAGTAGAGAACTTTTCGATCAGAACACCACGTCTGTACCACTTTGATCGCGAGACAGATACCCAGGTTCTGGAAGATCTAACAGACACGATCGATGTGAAAACAGTGTTGCAATCACCTGAACGCTCGACTGTATTACCACCGTCTATTTCAACTGCTTTGGGCCATGCTATGGGAGCTTGGCTCCGGTCTTTCCACTCATGGGCTTCAAAGCCGGCTCAGGCTGGCCTTGAAAAAGCTATAGGCGACAACACGGCCATGCGAAAGATCAGATATATAATAAGCTACGGAGCGTTTATAGATGTCGTGCACAATTTCCCCGAGATATGGGAAGCGAATAAGAATGTATTGGAAGAGGTGAGGGACATGGCGATCGCGGAGTATGCAAAGACACCTCAAGACAATACAGAGAGGAACTGGGGGATAGTACACGGTGACTTTTGGACAGGGAAGTAAGTTCTGCACTACCCTACCATGACATATCTTCATCTCCGCGTTACTGACCAACGTTCAAATGAAAGTGTCCTTATGCCAAACATCCCATCTCTAGAGAAGAAGCAACCAGGGGGGATAAATCTCTTCGTCATTGACTGGGAGCTTGCTCAATTCGGTCGCAGAGAATACGATCTCGGCCAGATGATTGGTGATCTCTATGAACGGAAGCATCTCAAGAGGGCCAACACCGCTCTACATATTATTCAGGGATTCGCTGCTGGTTATGGGGCCCTGAGTGATGATGAGGCTTTTCGGGTTGCTATCCATGTGGGTCAACATCTGATATGCTGGTACATCAGACGGAACCCGAAAGCCCCTTTCACTGAGCCTCCGGAGCAGATCGAAAGCGCGATACGTATTGGAACAGATTTCATCGTGAAGGCATGGGAGAAGGATCGGACGTGGTTCGAGGGCAGTGCGCTGGCGTGCTTGTTCGAATAGGGCTAAACCAAGCTCGATTCAATGTGTCAAGACGGAAATCAAGAAGATTGTTTCTGAAATGGGTATTCCTGATGGGAATTTTGAGGTAAGTAACAGTCAAGAATGAACATTTCAGTCCAGAGAGCATCAATGAGTAATTATCTGAGAAAGCAAGGCGTGGCCCGATAAAGCCTCTTGCCGTAGTTGTAAAGCGGCGAACCGGAGATCCACCCAGCATCTCGATGGTAGTATTGTCTGATGGGGGCGAATGCGGCCCTACGAACGTCAGCCTGGCGCCTAACGAATACGGCTATAGTCCTCGCAGCAGTCTGACGGTATATACAGCCCTACAGCAAGGGTCTCAGTAGCCATATGCAGCCCTACAGAAATAAGGTGGACACCGCCATGGCTGCGTAGGTCTGTAAATCTCGTAACAGTAAGACGACGTATGCAGCCCTACAGCATCTAGTTCAACACTGTCGTGGCCGCATACGCTTCTAGTCCTCGCAACAGTTAAAGGTGCATGCAACCCTACAGCATTGAGTTTGACACCGCTATGAGCGCGGGTCTAAGTCACCTTGGCCACCCAAGCCTGATGTCCAAGGAGATAGTGGTTCAAATATAAAGACATCAGCACCTGCCACGGCTTTCGCTATCCTCACTGTAGCTCTTCTTGATCGCCAGGCAAATTGGACAACTTTTCCGCTCCCATCGCCTCTTTCCACCATATCAGCTTACGCGCTCCGAAATCTAGAAAACGGAACCACTTCCCTTCCTACGCACACTCTCTACAAACCTCCCATACGTCAGCGAGTCCAGGGTGCTTGTCGTATGCCTACATATGTACCGACCCCGCTTCAGGACCTCAGCTTATCCGCAACATTCACACCATCCTTACCACTTTCGGTAATCCCGCCACGTCAGCCAATTAACATCCTGGTCATTTTCGGCTGACTATTGTGCCTTCCCCTCACTGGTCGGTGCCTGATAAATAGGGAACCCTGGAAGCCCCAGAAAGCCAATCAGCGCTCTTCTTTTTACCTCACTGCTCATTCGTCCTCCTACTCTTAGTAGCGGCCGTCCTACCTATACTGTCTACAGTGGTCGAGAACGCTCTCCTATCTTACTACTTTACATTACCTATTGCGTACACCTAAGCGCCATCGTCACTATCCATCGTGCTTCATTGACATTTGCATAATCCGACAGTCATCCAAAGGGCTTTTGTAAGTTATGTTCATGCTCCAATCTTTGTTACTAGGACTAATCAATCCACAGGCACAAGTCACGCTCTACTACAACACTCGTCGTCTAAAGCCGCGTCCGCCAATTGGACAAAAGAAATGGCTACTAATATGCCCACGTCAACACTCGTCCCGGTCCCTCTCGCAATCGTATCGGGTCTCGGCGTAGGGGATGATTCAAACGCCCAAACAATAGCATTTGGGATCTGCAGTATCGTGGTGGGTGCAGTAGGCATCGTCATCGCCGTGCTGCAGCTGATGAGGGCAAGGAGGAAGGTTGCGTATGAGCTGGCTTAGTGTAAGTATCTGCAGCGTCACTGTATTGCTCATTGAGCTAACATAGGGGAGATGATTGAGCATGTGAGGTCCACGAAGGGAAAAGTCCTAGTCGTTACCAGCGGTGATCTAGCGCTGTACGCTTTTGTCCGGAAAACGGGTCATGCCGATTTTTTCCAATGAAAGCCTAAACAAGCTCCAAGAGACTTTCCCGAGCACTTCTATACGCCATATGATACCTCAAAGCGCGCAACACCGTCATCGCAAGCAGACCCATCCGGAAACCTTTTTTCAGATCCTAACATCACGCCGACTCAACGTCTCCTCTTCCGAGTGCCCTTCGTCATCCTCTATAGTATCTTCTTCCACTTCTTCGGCCCTTTCGACATTGCCCTACTATTCTAAGCAAGACACACTCGTCCATGATCAATAGCACGCGTACCTGATAGTCTGTGGTGACTAGTTCATAGAATCCTCCTTCAAGATCATATCTTTGACGCATTTGTCTGTACTGAAGTGCACCAATAATGACTCCCATGAAAGCCAACAGGACCCCTAGTATACCGAAGATTAGGGTTCGTGTGGTGGGGGAGGCGTCGGAGTGGGGGACAGATAGCATGGAAACCTGATCGGTGTACGGACCACAACTAAATGGATTTGAGAGGCTGCAATGGCTGTAAGAAAGGGTCATAAGGGGCTGTTCTAGGAGAAACAATTTAGGAGCATTGAAGAAGAAGCTTTTGCTCTTTGGAGAGCTTACGCTACTTATAAAGATTGCTTCTGGGATCTATGGTAACTTCTCGATGTTCGTGCCACAAAGCGCAGCGCGCTACGACCCTCCTACCAACCGGGCTCTCGAGACGTATGCACTGTGATGGCAAGACATACATATGTATCTCACGCCAATCACGAATGCTCGTTTGGGACCCACTCTATGCTCGCCAATCCGTCACAGCTACCGCCACAGCCGTTGGCCAGATCTCTGGGAGCGGACGTGGAGCTGAAACGGGAGATGCATTTGCTGCTGTAAATCAGCAGCCGACTTCACGGACTGGCTGCACCTGTATTCCGTACTCCGATGATGACAGCCCAGGTGCTCAAGTGAGGAGGCTGAGAGGCAGGGCGATATATGTGAGTGGTGAAATGTCCCGCTAACTTGCTGACCGGTTCCATGTGTTTATGTTCCCAGAAGGCACCCATCTTCATATGACGGGAGTGTAGACGGATATGAAATAAACTGTAACCCAGCACCTTTCCAACGTTTCTAGATGCTCGAGCTCCCCATGCCTTGCGCATCTTCCATCTCCTCGCGCACCTTCTCCCACACCTAATCTTGTCCGGTCTCCAAGGTTCTGTTGCACGAGATACCTTACTTCTTTGCTACTTGCTACGACATCGATTACTCCCCTAGAACACCCATCTTGGTCCGTTTCCGAAGCCATTATTCCCGTGTCTTCTTTTCTTCCACTTCGACCCCTGGTGAAATACGGCCGCCTTTTTCTTTTCTTCCAAAATGGTTTCAAGCAACTCCGAACCAGAGATAGACCTCATACGAAAAACGTCATGTACCACCGCTGTCACCGAATGATGTTGCGCATGGAGAGCGTCAGCCGCGAAGCTCTTGTCGCCAGACCTCTTTCCAATATTAAGCGGATGTGATGCTGTATTATAGAAAGTATGCTCAGCCACAACGGGCCGACTGTAGCCAATATCCCCCTCCTTTGATAGCGCTATCGATTGAGCAAAAGCACAGCTGTCTTCGATACAGCAGACATGAGGATCTGCGCCGTGGTTCAACATAAGCGTGAACGCATTCAGCCAAGCCGAAAAATTCGGGTCCTTACTCCTAATGAAGTTAAGGATATGAAGGTAGTGTATTGTGTACTGCCAAAGAGTGTATCCTCTGTAGATTGCATTCGGATTCTGACCGTGCGCCAGCAGTTTCTCAATCATGGTAACATCCGGTTCTACTGCTAGCCCTTCAACTGCCCAGCAATCAAGATAGAGTGCGTAAGCAAGTAATGGGAGTCCCGGTCTCTGTACAGACCTTAGATAAGGTAGAGGCAGACCTTGGCGCACTGCGATGACCATCGGGCAGGCAACATCCTTGAGCCTTGCCTCTAGATACCAATTCACATGGCATCTCACAGCCATAGAGAGAATGTCGCTACCCCAATTGTGCCGTCGGTCCGGGGTATCATTCCATCTTGGATTGCTGTGTGACCAGTGCTCATTTGCTAAGCTAGAGGCCCCTCCAGTATAGCAGATGGTGAGGATTCTGTCGAGTTCCTCGATAAGAGCATGTGCAGCCAATGAAGCTACTGGTATATGGAGACCTCCTAGCCATGAAAATAGTTTTAGGCCCGTAACGTATACGCAAGGTCCCATCATCCTAACCAAAGGAGTCATTTTGGCCTCGATGACATAGGCCATGATAAGCGCCACGTGTGGGTCAAATCCAGTGTGTTTTGTCTCGTCAAGCACGCCTTGCCAAACGTTTGGTTGCTCCAAGAAGTCTCTAACCGTCCGATGTAAGTAAGCTACGTACGGAGGTCTTTGCGGCCAGGATGGTTGCTTTTGTGAACAGGCGTCAGCACTCGTGTTTTGGTCCGTATTTGTCGTTTCAAGTCCGGCTCGTGAGCTATCATCAAAATTCTCCATGAGTCTGAGAAGTGGATGCTGCTTATCAGATAATAGAGTTGTCTTGACTCCAGCATCCCGGACGTCATCAGGATGTGAAAATCGTTCATGAGGTTGTGATAGTATTACACGAGAGTCTCCCCTGTTTGCGTTATGTTGACGGCGCTTATGGATGCGGCGCCGGACAAGATTCCCTCTGCGTTCGTCATACTGGTCGCCCTCATGAATCAACGCTCGCCCGAGAGGGTCTCTTCTGTCCTCGTTATACTGAACGACGGAAGCAATGGCGCAGGTATCTAGAGCCTGCGATTGCTTAGGTTCGGTACGCTGATCTTCGTCATGTATTTCATGCGCCTCGAGTAGTCCCTTGGATCGGCTGTTGAGCCTCATCACCATTCTTTCCAGCGTAGCGTCCATCTTTTCGTTTCCATTCACGGTCCCATCATCCAAGACCAGGTCTCTTCCCGCAAAATCCATGTTCGTTACCTGCTGATAATCGACATACAAGAGAGCTCGATGCAAGGTTGGAATACCTAAGCTATAACCGTTCGCACGGAAAATCTGGAATATTTTTGACGCCTCTTCCTTGTATTCCGGCTCTATTCTCCTGAGCATATGCTCATAGAGTCTTTCAAGGTCGGATGGGAGGTTGAACAGCCGGCAACGCAAGTGAGAGATTTCGTCACCATCCCGTAGACCTTGGATCAGGGATTTAGCAACCAGTTCGACCCAAAGAAAGACGCCAGCCGCCTTCTCTACAACTTCCTCGATGAGCCCAGACATATTCTTCGGATCCCACTTCTGGAGGTTTTGCATATGCTTGTTTTGACCAAGGACATCCTCTACATAGGCCCTAATGTCGTCCTTAGTCAGGTCTTGTAATTTCAGCCCTGGGACCTTCCGAAAGGTATCGTCAAAGACCGGCCATGGTCTACTAGATACGCAAAATTTAGCATATTGATTCGACAGGCTGTGAATATACTCCGCGATATCTCCCGCAGAGCCATCGTATTCGTCTAGACCGTCGATGAAAAAACAGAGTTGAAAGTCTTCAGTAGCAAGGCTAACGAGTCGCGCGAAAGCTGTCTGCAATTGGCCCAAAGACCAATTCTCTAGAGCGAGTTGCGTATCGTGGGCTGCGAGAGTGCAGTTTCGCTCCCACTCGTCAGGCAAAACCGCCGCAATAAGATCCGTACCTTCTTTAAGCATTGCATATAGCAATGACCGAAAAAGGCCTGTTTGTGATCGTTGCTCTGCAACGCCACTGTTCCAGAAGTAGAACGCTCCGGCCATAAGCCGACTTCCTCTCGCCCAGTCATTCAAGTAAGCCCAAGTCTCTGGTGATCTCCAGATGAATTTGAGTAAAGTTGACTTCCCTGACGCCGCTTTTCCTTGCACCCAGTAGGTTCCCGAGCCCTGAGACAGCCACTCTTCAAGGCTGTCCCATGGCTTTGCAAATCTTTGTGGATCCCGGAATAGCCATCTAAATGTCTTGGCATGCGCGGGCGCAATCGTTTCGTATCGATGGCTCATCTCTGCAAATCGTAGGCTTTCGAGTATGTGGACCTGCACGCGAACTTTGCGATTCTCCGAATCCCTTTGGACGAAAGCTGCACGAGTTCTTTCGAACTCCTGTCTCTGGGACATTGTGAATTGTTCAAAGTGCTGCTGCAGCTCGTCTTTCTGGACGTTGCAAGTTCCAGTGATACTCTGAATGATCTCCCGCGTCCTCTTGTCGAGCAGGGTGAGGAGATTGTCCTGGCTTATGGATATACCACTAAGGGTTTCCCTAGGAGAATTTCTTGTCAGTACGGTATAGTGAACATCAAACAAGCACCGAATGATCAGGCGCACCTTAAAAGGAACATAAGGTGAGAGTCTAGCTCATCCCTTAACTGTCTCAACCTTTCAGACATCTGGTCTATCTCCCTTTTTGACCAGACACTCTTTAATGCATGGCGAAAGCTTTTCCATTTCCTATGTTCAGATCCGTTCGGCACCTTCAACTCGTACAAACGATCCAGTAAAGTTTTCGATAGATTGTTGCATTCGTTGCAAATATCTTGGACTTGCTTATGGTGTTTCTGGATCTCGTCCGGGTCAAGAGGGTTCACCTTGACTCTAGCAGTGCCGGTCGACTTTTTTAGCCGCTGTGTTAGCTCCTTAAGGCGAAGTGTGACTGCCTCCGTCTCCCCATTCTCCTGAAGATTCCCATTACTTGAAATATAGATATGCCTGCCTTTGCTGACAATCTGACAGGAGAATTGGACGAATTGAACAGCAGCTGCGGCGATTGACAAGGCTGAGATTGGATCAAGAGCCATGTTCAAGTGGAGAGAACATGCAAACAGGGAGAAGACGAGCGCGCCGACGGATGAATTCTGGAGGCAGAGTATCAAGCGTGCGAAGAGAATGATGGCGGAAGAACGACGTGTTTTGGAGCACTGCTGATTATGGCTTGCGACTTCCTGCCGCAAACCGGTGAAGATTTGGTGGCACAGCCCCATCCGCAGCCTCCTTGCTCAGTCTGCCTACGCTAGCAAGGTGGGGCGGCCGACTCGTTCTGGCCACACTCTTATAGGTGTTCCAAATTGCATAAAATGTATAAGATATATACTAATGAAAGTATAAGTAATTTGTAATTCATTTTATAAAGTTGAAGTATAATTTTGTATACATTGAATATATGTATACATAGTACAAAATAGGAATTGCTAGATTTTTCCTCTCTTAGGGAGATCGGTGACCATAGTGGAGGCAGTGACGTCCCAAATCTTACATTCTCGTTTGCAGCCACCTCTCGCGACCCTATAGGCCTGCAGCATGCCCTCAGAAGGGATGTTTCTGCGCATGTGTGGTGTTGCATTGCTCCCTACAAGTTGACGAATGAGCGGCCGTCTCCAGCCTGGTCTAAACCAGGCCAGGACTTCTGGGCACAACGTTGAGCCCTTACAGATGTCGGAGGCTTTGCAAGGTACATGCCACTGTCATCGAGCTCATCCACGCGTCTCTTTTGGTCGACCAACCGAAGCGACAGCACATCAAGGGCGCTGATTACACTTATCACCCATATTTTCTAGAGTGCGTTCGAATCATACATGCATGTGAGCCGGTTGCCGCTATGTCGAAGTGTCTCTTCGCCTTCTGAGCTAACTATGGTCACCAATAGACAGCGAAGATGCAGAGACCCCAGTGAAAGCCCCTCCCCATTCTACGCACAGCTCAAAGTTTCCCATAGACGTTCCACCAATACTTCGGGCATTATAACCCTTCATTTGCGATTGGGTATTCTTGGGGAAGCGCTGACTGATGTCACCGTCGACCTACTAGGGTAGCAAGCCTGGACCACTGCCAACTATTCGGCTTTCTTGACCTCGAGTGGTGAAAAACTAGGAGGAAGCGTAAGACGAATATAAGGATAGTTATAACCGCAGTAGAATGGAACCCGAGTAAGTCTTGCACTAATTTCCCCCTAACTTACACTCGAGCATGTTGTCGTTGTCTGTGAGATGAGCCACACAAAGACTTTTGAGAATAACCAGTATGACCGTTTCCAGCGGAGAATGTTGAGAGTTTGCGAAATCATGCACATTTACACATGTCTTAAACAGCAATATGCCCAATTACGTATTGCAACACCATCCGTCGGCTGCAGGTTAGGTACCCACTATAGTATAGACATTAGGCACGTTGACATGGCACGTTGGAACGGTGACAGGTTCTTTTCTGGAATCTACTAGTGTTTTGTAAACATGCACAGGAACCTTTCGAATGCACACGTAGGATTTGCGGGTATTGCACTCGCAGCATCCAGCGAGGTGCGCTCTAGCTTTCCATAGGAATAGGTAGGCTCAATACATTACCCTCACATAACATGTCGAAGCCTTAAAACGCGTACGCATTCGACCCGTTTTGCATCGTATGCCAAATGCAAAGGTGTCCTACCCTGATTGTCTTTGGATTTACGATCAACGTACAGCTTAACTAGAGCCCCCGTCCTCGAATCGTAGACATTCTGTGCGAGGAGATATTGGACGATATCACTGAATCCTTGGCGAGCTGCTTCAGCGAGTGGAGTCCGACCGTTTTTGTCCTTTCGATCGATAGCGGTAAATTTTCGCAGAGCTTTGATGGCCCCAAGGTCACCGTAACGGGCTGCATACCAGAAAGGGGTGCGCCCCATCTCATTTGGGATATCAGCGGCGAACCTGTAGTGCAACAGAGACATGACTATGTTGAAGCGTCTGCATTGGCTAGCCAAGAGAGTGACGCTGTTCCCAAAGTTGTCGACATCGCGACGAACCATCGCTCCGTCTCTAAAAGTCGAATGGCTGTCGCTAAAGGTCAACGAGCCGTAGCAACAGTAGAAATCGACGGAATCTTGATTTCCAGCACACGCGGCCCAGTGGAGAGGAGTCCGGCCGGTACAGTCCCCGAAAGATGACCAATTCCGGCAGCCATCCTGCCTGAACCATAGCAATCGGCAGATATCAAGGCTATTAAGGATTGCAGCAACATGAAGGGGTGTTAGACCGGAAGCCGACCTATGAGAAGCATCTGCACCACGACTCAATAGGGCTTCAACGGGGCCTGGAGTTCCATAACGTGCCGTGAAATAGAGAGCCGTACGGCCTAGAACATCCTCCGAATTGGGATCCACTTGGGTCCAGGTTTCTGGATAACCAATATCGAGGGCCAGATGTGCAGGAGAACGTCCAAGACAATCTGTCAGTCCCGCTCGACGCACATAGCTCATTATGAACGGCATCTGTAGCTTCTTTCGTGGAATGAACAACGGCCATTGTATGAGTTCCTTAGGCACTTTCTTTGTCGAATTAATGGATTGTAGGACAGTCCTAGCACCGTCGATGAATTCTTGCATGCATCTTGAAAGATGCTGCGTTTCTTCTTCAGTTACAAGACTTGCATCTTTCATAAACAGTATGATCAGCAAGATATGGGCGAGATCGTGGCGACTAGAATCGGCGTACTCATCCATCTTCTTCTGTATAGCTTGACAATCCAGCGCACCGTCTTCTTCGATGGCATCGTTGGATTCCGAGATCATTTGTAGAAACAGGGCTATGTTGCTAGGAATGTTGAGAAGTTCCATTCTCAAAACCTGCGTAACCGACTTGTACTCGCGCACGATAGCATCTAGAGACCTTTGGTGTTCTGCCACATCGGGGCCCTTGTACAAAGGCCTTAGCATAGCTAGGCATAGTACATTGAGTTCGTCAACGGCCAAAATGACCATAAACTTCAGTGTAGCCACAATGAGTCTAGTTTTGTTATTGTTTAATCCCCAGATAGCAGGACGGTAGAACCCACAAGTGCTTTTCCATTGCCTCAAGCTCATTCACTGACGTGCATAATGCATCCGAGAGAAATGAGTCTGACTGCCAACCTGGCATTGGCTGAACACCCCTGTCGCAGGCAATTGTTGATATCGCGGATATGGGCGCTAAAGATGTGATTATTCCGGAGGTCGTATTTCGACCTTGGTCATCATTTGCACGAAGTACTTCGGAGCATGCGAGCCCTTTGATGAGGCATCGTTCGCATTTCTCACTTGGCCATTGCCGTTGCTTAGGTTGACACTTCTAATATCAGTAAGATTCTTCGCAATAGGAATACTATAGAGATCTTTTACTTTCTGCTTGTCCCTTCGACAATATGCGCACTTGAGGAAATCGAGACTTTGGCGCTTTTTTCGAGGTGCGATCTTTGTCACTCCGCTTGGGGACTTGCTCCGTTGGAGGATCAGGGTAGCCATCTTCGACTGCACTGGTATCTGGTCTGTGGGGGTCTTTTGTGTTAAGAGATAGCAACGGCTTGTGACCAGATGCACGGAATATTGAGTCGTGCAGGTCCGCTCCTGCAGCTGACATGTTCTGAGTTACAATGACCTCTTACCACGCTCACGACCAATCGCAGTCGATTCGCACTCGCCGCAGCGTCCCCTGTTGAACAAGGCTTTCTTCGAATGTTTTGAGAGGTGTGCATGTTCGGGAGGCCATGCAGTTGGTTGTATACATGGGCGTAAGGATGCCTGCAGGTAGCCAATTACGCACCAGTCGCTCTTTAGTGCAGTGCTACAGCCTGGTCCCTCAGATGCAGGACCGCTTCCCCGGTGACACACGAACAGTCCCGTAACGTAGGGAGATGACAGATCGAACCTTCGTCACTCCTCTTCCTCCAATGGGATGCACATCGCAGTGTATGGAGCGCACATCGGGTTCACCACTTGCTCCCCGTCCGGTGGCGTAACGTTTGATGAAAGGCTAAGCGAGGAGAGCACGGCTTCGGCAACCCGTTGATAGATACTTTTTGGAGGAGTTGCTCGAAAATCTGGCGGTAAGCCTCGAGACGACGGATCGAACGACCCTGCCTTCGGAATTGAACGTCGCTCCCGCTATCCCCGCTCCCCAGAGGTGCGGATCGTGCCGATGATAGAAACATGTAGCACTGAGGAGGCTGTGTAATCCAAATAGGGTCTTCATAAGTAACGTGAAGTGCGCTCGCTGGCGTTTTGCTCTTCATCGCCTGCGGACAGTTAAAGCCATTTTGAAAACTTCCGATAACTCCTCAGTCAAGGTTTTGCATCATCTGAGACCTCCTTACGCCCCCAAATACTCGCGAACACAGCGAATTCTCCATCATGGCATTGATTATCGATGTGCTGAATCTCGTGGCGACATATTTCACCACCCTTTTCCACGCATTGGAATGGTGGAGAGCTCGCCGACGCCCTAGACACAACAACCAATACGGAGTGTACGAATTAGGCGCCATGGTTCCCCGGGTATACTGATCCTCGTTGTGTTAGCGAACTCTTATCTCTAACGTTCGCAGGCCTATCACGCCGGGACAGAGGATGGGACAGAGGGAGAAGTACATGTGGGAAGTTGGTGAAGGCTTTTAGGATGAGGAAGCGAGATGACTGTACGAGCCATGGATCTTATGTTCTTTTGCCTATTCATGTCATCAGCGTTCGTCAGATCTCGTTCAGGGACCCTTGCATACACTTTGGGCGCGAAATAGGGATACTGCTTCGGGTTTCGGTTACTTTCGGATTATCGATATAGTTATATCTAGTGTATGCTCCATGTCGCAACAGCGTCCGGTCTCAGTGTCGATTCCTCGCGCTCATAGCCTTAGCAGAATCCCTGCATACCTCGCGATCTTCTTTACACACCCCGAAATGGGTAGCAAGCGTAATAATCCTTTCGCCTTTGGTAGTAGTTATTGCAGGCCACGTTTCTACACTGGGGTCTTATATGGGGATTGATATGGCTTGCCCGCGGGTGGGGGTATGTCTTGGTATCCATGGCGTGGAGCCAATGGCAGGTGGGCATGATCTTGACAGCAGGGTCCCTTATATCCGTCTGCTTGCAGATCATGATGTCTTTCTTATAGCTGACTACAAGACATTGCGACGAAATGCCAGTACCGCTAGCAGCGCTTGGGTAGTGAGGCCAGATGTCAAGCTGCTTCACAGTCCTTTCAGCCCAGCTCGCCATGATAGCCCCTTGTCGGTTGGAAGCGGCGAGAATGATGCTGATAGAGGTCCTATCTCATCGGCCTCTCCTGTCTTATAGTAAACAAGGCGCTCTATATCGGATGATAGGCTAAAGAATGCCATCTCGGGTAGAGCGCCCGGACGACATGGAGGCCATAGGATATTGGCTGGCCCTAGACGTCGAAGCCTCTGAAACAGCGCTCTCAGCTCTGGCGCGGGTATTCGGCCGTCCGTGGTGAGTCTGAGCGCGTCGATACGGCTATGTGGTGTCCACTCTAGAATGAGAACCACAACGCTCGATTCGAAAGGGGCGCTGCCGCGACTGGTGCCGAGACGGGCCCGGGGCCAGGTCGGCGCCTCTGAAGGCGTGCAGCGCATATCGTGGTTGGTATTGTGACACTCGATCAAGAAACTGTCAAGGCAGACCTGCCAGTCTCCTCTTTCTCCATGCTGCTGTTGCCTCCAGTTATCAATGTGGGCCTTGATGCTGGCCCAGGTAATCTGAATATGCTCACATAACTGCACTGACCCCTCCTGTCCTATACACCGTCGATCCCGGTGATGCTCCCACGACTTTTGGTAGTTCGAGAAAAATCGGGAAATGTCGTGGAGACTGTCACAGGCATGGCAGTGCAACCTGCAGTGAAGCGAGGAAACTTGAGTGTCATCATAGAGACGACGACAACCTTCTTGGAATTTGCAGTCGTCGAAGAGTTTAGGTGCGTGGGTTTTGTTCCAGTGCCTGCAGTTGTCGCACCGGCCGTCCCTCTGGAGGAGCTGTCGAAACTGTAGCCTTGGAGAAGGGTCGAGATAGCGAGCGTTGCCTCTGGTATACATTGATGCTCCACGATACCACGCATCTTTGCAAATGATTGCTTGACCGTCGAGGAGACGAAAAATAGTCTCGAGACTAACCGGAGACATTGTAGCGTAACAACTTCTTCGCACAGAAAGTCAAGTATGCATAGGAGGATCTCCTCCGGCAGTCGACTGATAAGGGGACAAAAGCGATTATTGTAGACTTGTACGGCCAGTAGTGGGTCCATGGTGCGTTGTAATTCATGTAGGGTGAGGAGGAGGGCTTGTGCCTTTTCGTCGTCCCGCTTCTTCGTTTCTTTGATACGTCGGCGTTCTTCGCGTCGTTTTCGGGTCCATCTTGAGAAAAGAAACATTTTCCAGTTTCCGACGGGATTGCAACATGTCTTCCTGCAGCAGCACTTCGGAAGGCCTTATAAATACTTGAAAATAATGTCGAACCATTCCTCATCCACGGCGGAAAGATATGGAGGCAATTAACGTTGCGCCATCAAGAGAACCACGGATCCTCGCCCACGACATCCAAAGAACGAAGACTCAACGAACCACTTCATGAAGCTCTGACGAACCGAAACCTTCCTCTCCCACGGAATTGAACGAGGCGGAAGCTTGTCTGCGGACAACGTGACTTAATCTGGGGCCACGTGCTTCTATTCCTTCGATCTATTCCGTTATTTGCAACATCCTCTGGCATGGTTCTGCTGGGACCATCAACTGGGATCCAGAGTCCTATCAGAGAGCTGTCAAGTGAACTTCGAGGCCATCACAAGTGACGAAAATGACATTAGGCTGTTCGAACCTTCATTCATGTTCTCAGATCACCTCCAAGTATTGTGAAACACCTCGCTGAACCGGAGAATCGTCTGAGCCTTGGATGGAAACCGTCTGAGTCTTCGATATGAGGTTGTTGCCATTTTGCCTTGATCAGTGCTTCTCTGGCTTTTTGCTGCTGCCTACGCCCATCTGTCCGCACCGCCTTGCTCAAGCTTTCCATCCCTTGCAACGGCCTCCATTAAACACTTAGCTACGTCACTTGCGCGAGCTCTATTCGTGGCTGCCAAGGAACTCTGTTTTGTAGGGGAGCAGACGATTCTGGCGACCACGAATTTGTTCACGCAAGTGACGTCCTCATCCCTTCCACCATCTCCCATTCCCCCTCTTCACAACTTCGCCTTCAACGCCCCCTTCCCACCCTTCTCAAAAGCCTCAACCCCCCTCAACGCCACATCCTCATCCTGACTCGGCATCCCCGTACTACACCCAATGGCCCCCACAACCACACCCCCCTCCACAATCGGCACGCCCCCCGCAATCGTCGTAAACCGTCCTCCATTGCTATTCCAGATGCCAAACGCGGGACCACCGGGCCACACATTCTCTTTATACACGCTCGTCGGCGCGCGATGACCCGCTGCCGTAAACGCCTTGTCAATTGCGATATTGATTGAAGTCAGTTTGGCGCCCTCCATGCGCGCAAACGCGAGCAAGTGGCATGCAGAGTCGACGATGGCGATGTTCATGGGTACACCGATTTCCTTTGCGCGGGCTTCGGCGCCGGCGAGGGCGAGGCGGGCGCCTTCCAAGGTCAATATTGGGATGGTTTTGGTTGCCATTTCGTGGGATGCTCAAGGTGGAAGTGGAATTGATGTGATCCGAGTGAGGTCCGTTTGGTCAAGTAGGAGAACGGGCGTGAATGGCATTGTTATAGGTGGTGGAGACGTCACGATAGCTAGCTGCTAGGGACCTCGGATAGTGCAGGGAAGTTCAAAGAGCGGAACCGCTTATCGATAAGAGGACTATTCTGAGCTACGTAGGGGTATGTGCACGGGTATGCTTGTAATGAGGTCAGAGTGGTCAGTTTTCCCCGCGAAAGAATTAGAAAAGAGAAACTTAATGGAGGAAATCGGAACGCTTGTCCATCGGACCTGGTTTGGCTTTAAAAGCGATGCGTTGATACGCGTAGCATTAGGCCATTCTGTGGACTACGCAGGCACTCCCGCCTGTCAACCCTACTATGAACTAATATCAACAGGTGTGGATCCAAACAGCTCCTATCGCCTTTATAAAGAGCTATCTGGAGCGCTGGATAGGATTTGAGAAAGCCATGAGTACCTTTTGACGCCTGATTGGTCTACGATCACGACCAATACGCGCTCACCGTAAACGAGTACCTAGGGCACCTTGAACTGACAAAGAATAGCATAAGATAAAGGAATGAAGCCTACTTCGAAATCGCCAGCCTGTTCTAATCGTGAGCCTTTGCCTACCACAGTACCACAGTGGTACCAGCCGTCGATCTAACCTCCACAAGGCTGACCCAGATCTACCCGTTCCCGTAACCTGAAACAAACGAGTCCGAAATGGGCTCTGCGGCTTCTGCGACTCCCCGCGAGTGGTTCGCTCGTTCCCCCTGCATGTGAAACGGACGATGCGACCACTGAAATGACGGGAGACAAATTGGAGAGGATCGTGGGTCGGAATTGTAAACGTCTTGCTTGTTCCCGGGCGCTTGAGGCGTTTTTTTGGCTATATATTGAATGCGTTCCCGTTTTGTCGCTTTGTGGGCACTTTGAATTGACTTTCTTTGAAGTGGATGCGGAGCAAGAAGGTGAAGAGCCACAAAGGGATTGATGATGAACTGAGGACAATGGGCTGTGAATAACCACCTTCTTAAACGATCTCTACCTTCCACGCTCATTCTACTTCTTTATTTTGATACAGACTCTCCTTAATCGCTCGTTGCTCTGCTCATCGTTCAGCAAACCATGCGCTCCTTCACTTCCTCATTGACGCTAGTCGTCGCATCTCTCTTTTTCTCTCTCTTTACCAAGGGCGCACCGGTCGAACCTGCTGCTGCTATTTCCAAAAAAGCAGGTGTCACATCCAGATATGTCTTTGCCCATTTCATGGTTGGCATCATGGCAAACCGCCAAAGCGCAGCCGACTACGACACCGATATGCAACTAGCCAAAGCGACTGGCATCGACGCCTTCGCTCTGAACATCGGCACAGACTCCTATACCGAAACCCAACTCAACTACGCGTACGAGTCCGCCGCGAAGAACGGCATGAAGGTCTTCATATCTTTCGACTTCAACTGGTATTCTCCAACCGCCGATATCGCGAAGGTCGGCAATTTGATCAAGACGTATGCTGGAAAACCCGCCCAGCTACGAGTCGACAATAAAGTCTTTGTATCGTCCTTCAACGGTGATGGCTTGAACGTCGCAGCAGTGAAGGCGGCCGCTGGTATCGACACTTTCTTTGCACCGAACTTCCACCCAGGCCAGACAGCCAGTGCGGGTGCTGTTGATGGCGCGTTGAATTGGATGGGTTGGGATAGCAACGGCAACAACCGCGCGCCGAAAGCCTCTTCGAACGTCACCGTGGTGCAGGGCGACGATACGTACAAAAAGTGGCTCGGCAGTAAGAACTATATCGCGCCAGTGTCGCCTTGGTTCTCTACGCACTATGGCCCCGAAGTTTCGTATAGCAAGAATTGGGTCTTCCCGGGTGACTTGCTGTGGTACAACCGCTGGAACGAGGTTCTGAAATTGGGGCCTCGATTCCTGGAAATCATCACATGGAATGATTATGGCGAGAGCCACTACATTGGGCCCTTGGCAACGAAACATACAGATGGTAAGTAATCCTCGGATGCAGTATGATTGCTTAGTAGTGAAGATGAAGTATCCTCCGACTAGGTGGCACTTCGCGAAGCACCGCTAACAGGCGTTGTCGTCCGCTGCCGTGCGCCTCTTGAGTATCTTTGACTAACTATGTACCCTCACCTTTAGATGGAGCCAGCAAGTGGGTCAACGACATGCCGCATAACGGCTTCCGGGACTTGGCGAAGCCATTTATCGCTGCGTATAAGGCGGGTGCGACCGATCCTACCAAGTATATTACCGAAGACAAGATTGTGTACTGGTATAGGCCAACACCGAAAGGCTTGAACTGCGATGCCACAGATAACATCGGCGCGAGACCTGATGGTTACGACTCCATGCAAGACGCTGTATACGTTGTATCGCTACTCAAGAACGCTGGTAAGGTGAAAGCTACTTCGGGATCAAATTCGAAGAGTTTCGATGCGCCTGCTGGTGTGAGCGCATGGCAAGTGAACATGGGTGTTGGGCAGCAGGTGTTCAGTCTTGAGCGGAATGGGAAACAAGTCTTCAATGGGACGAGCTCGAGAGATATAACGGACACGTGCCCGTGTGGATGTAAGTGGCCGTTCGGCTCCGGATGTATCCGCAAACTAACGCGAACGCAGTATACAACTACAATGTCTTCGTTGGTACGGTTCCTGCTGGGGACCCGGATGCTCTTAGTGGCGACAGTTTCGCAGGGTTTGCGAGAGGGCTCAAGGTTGCTTGTACTGCTAGGCCTTTGCTTCCCATACGCGTCGGAACTGCAACGCACACGAAAGTATAGGGTAGCGATTGATCGCATCCTCGGCCTAGAATTG
Source organism: Lophiostoma macrostomum CBS 122681 (assembly GCA_010405375.1). Taxonomy (NCBI): domain Eukaryota; kingdom Fungi; phylum Ascomycota; class Dothideomycetes; order Pleosporales; family Lophiostomataceae; genus Lophiostoma; species Lophiostoma macrostomum. The sequence continues at coordinate 136,839 of MU004317.1, read as the reverse complement.
GCTCTTCCCCTCGTTGTACTTGTTTTCGGTCCTCTTGGGCCTCTTCTTGTATAGACTATTGCTCTGTCAGGCCCCGCTACGGCTGCGGTACTGCCACTTCTTGCGAGTGTTCCTTCTTCCAGGCCTTCTGTATTGTATGCCTTTTCCAAGCGTCACCAGACGCAATGATCAACCACCATACGACGAAGATCCCACCAAAGGCGATGCTCCACCATATTGACTCCGTGCCAAACCAAATGAAGGCTCCAATAGTTCTTTTGAAGCCCTTGTTGTCAGTGTCTTTTAGAGGCTGTGCAGCGAGAATGACTTGCATCGCACTCAACATAACGCTGAACAAGGCGAACATGAACAAGATCACCGGGAAGAACCTCTGGAAGTAAGCGCTATAGCGGCTCTCGAAGCGATTACGATGCCACCTTCGAAGGAGCAGGAAGGAGTGGAAGTTGAGGGCGTCGAGGTTCAATTCGCCGAAATTCCAACGATGACTGACAGCATTGTCTGGAACAGAGTCGAAGGCCTTGATGAAATTGATGAAGTCCTCGAACGAAGTGTGTCCAAACGAGGAAAGTAGCTCATGTCGGCGAGCAGTGTTGAAGTCTGAGCGTCTTTGTATGAGCTGTGCAAATGTTCGAAGGAAGCCCAGGGACGTGGCTACCAATTGAGAACGTTCTTCCGGATTGAGCTCGCTGTTTGAGGGATCGACAAGGAACTGCCAGAACGCATACGAGGATAGATAAGCAGGCAGTGGCTTGATAAAGATGATGTCGTCTGTCCAAATGCAATGCAGTGATGGATCTTCCGTGACCTGGAATTTTCGACCGATGGTCAAGTGCTCACTGAGTGGTTTGACGGTCATGGACGGTCCGGCCCAGAAGAGCTTCTCCTTGAGGCGATTCATGCCGGGTGTGTCCAAATCCTCAAGGCAATGAGGCATGATCCGGCTTCCATCGAGAGATACTCGTGGCGCATCTGGCAACGTCTGGAGAGCTTTGGAGCTTTGCAGACAGGGCAAGCCTGACGACTTGGACTGAGTCCATGTCAAGTCTCTGCACAGCTGAACACCCTCCTCGAATGGTGGGACATACTGCCATGCTGTGCTAGTAGCTGTACTGGCGCGCGATACAGTCGCTGCTGGAGGCTTAGGCTCAGGCGCTGCGGTCGCCATGGCGGCTCTGGGGTGGCAGTCGATGATGCATGTCGAGAAGAAGGCAGCAATGCCTCGCTCGCGACATTAACATCGCGGGGTGACGGCTGGATACGAGGTGTGGCGTCCTCGCATGGTGTTGAGTGGTAGGACCTGGGCTAAACTGCACTCCATTGGTGCACGCTGTCCAGGCGCAGCATGAACCTCACCGATGATGTCGGAAGCGCTGAGATATTCCCGGCAAGGCTACACTGGCTTTGCCGCGCTCTTTCCCTGCTATGATGACAAGCTTAATATATCAACCATTGTTTGATGCATGCGAGGCTGGGAGGGACGTTGAAGTCATGTGATACTACTCACATACAGTACCTATCCATGCCCGTGCTGAATGAACTGCTGTGAGGGGCCGTGCTCCCATGCAGACTTCCTTTTTCAGCTTCTTGCCCCTGAAAGACTGCAAACCTCGGAAGATCGGAAGGAGGGTTTGCATGAGCTCAGTAAACATCAGATCAGACTCCTCACACTTGCTGCGTCTTGCTCGAGACAACACTCCTGACTCACGCGATATCATCAGTGGATGAGCAGCAGTCAGACAAGTATCGTTCAACAGCTGTCCATTCGAGGCACAGGAGTTGGATGATCACGGCGCAGACGCCAGTTGCGCGAATGGCGCGCTAGTTTCGTCTTTCGCCCTGCTGTGCGTCCCTTCGCCTCGAAGTCATCATGTCAGCCAACATCAGACCTCGAAAACCACCGATGACATGTTCAATCCATTGTGACTCCATCACAGCTGCGACGAACGCTCGGTGCATGAGAGCCGGAAATGGGCTGCTCTTATTCACAAACAATGGCTGCGGTTGGTCTGCGGTCGCTGTTTCGCGGCCGGATTTGCGTTTCGCGCACATCTGCGACAGTGACGGCTGTTTCAAGGGGCGCAGCAGGCGGCGGGCGACGACCTCAAGACCCTGGTCGCAAACTGGAAGCCCGTTGGACGACCACATCTTGTTTCCGCCTGCCGACCCACGGCATGAATGATCTCGGCGCTCAGAGCCCAAGCAAGTCCGTGACTGCCTGTAGCGCAACCCTTTTCAGCACCGTTTTTGATGCGTGGGAATGAGGAGCACCGGTTTCAAAACGTCTTCAAGTGTTTCTTGACGACGGGCGCGGGGAATAAAGTCCCTGTGGCTGCGAGTGGTCGCATGTTCATTGGCGCTCGAGGGCTCCTCCACAGCCCCAGACCAGATCTGGAGAACGCCTCGACGGCACAGACGCCATGTTGGCTGTCAACAAGCCTGACGTGAAGCTCCCACCATGCAATCCTTCCCTCCTTATCATATCTCACCGCAAATATGCATCGGCGTGGAAGACCTCCTATATAGCGTCGGTCCCCGACGTGCAGATCTACATATGCCTCACCAAATCCCACGCTGACCCTGAACCACAACTGTTGTCCCTCACACAGTGCTTGAGCAAGAACACTCTGCCTTGTGGGCACTCTATCCGCAAGACAGCCGTTCAAACAACGCAAGCAATTCGCGATGTCGTCACTCATACCTCCCGCGCGAGATTGGGGATTGCCAGCATCGCCGCGACCTATTCGTGGACCCCCACCTCCATACACCAGTCTTCCTCCTTCACCAAGACCAGATCGCCATGATCTCCCTCAACTCAACACAAACATTCGCTACGACTCAGCTCCACCTTCAGCAACATCAGAAAGGCCACAGCGCCAAGCCTTCGTCGACAGAAGAGAACGCCGTCAGGACTCGCTCATATTCGTCAATGCCACCATTCCTCTCAGCCCCACATCGTCGACCTCACTCCACTCTCCTCGGGAAGATCCACTCGACGGCTTAGCACCGCGCAAGAGAAGTCCCATCGCAAGGCTCTTCTGCTGCTTTGGCAGGGAGGAGCGTGCGAGGAGGAAGGCGACCAGGTTCACGGAGTACGAGAAGGTTGGAGAGCCATGTCACTGGTCTGAGTACTGAGAAAAGTTGCTCTGTCAACATATCGACACCAGCGAACTAGACCACGACCCCTCTTAAGACGTAGCATCTCACTTCAACATCGTACAAGTCACCACGTACCTGCACAACAATACCGACCGTATGGTTGCGGTCGGCGCACGCCATCGCTCAATCTTTCCTATGTCTCGTCTTGAGCCTTCTTTTTCGTCTCATCCTGCCGGGTTGGCATATTTCCTACCCTGATGGACTTTCTTGGGTTAAAGATAGATTCCTTGTACATACTTCCCACTTTTGCATAGCGTTGGCGCCAGGTGTTGTTCCTTTCGGCCACGGCCATTGCGAACTTCGTATTTCTTATCGATTTTCTTCATCACGATCTTAGCGGAGGTCGCAAGGAGCAAGTGGCACGCGAATGCCCACAAGCGGATATACCCATAGAATCGATACCAAGCCTGTAGCCTTTCCTTCCAATCATATCAGTTTACATGTGTCAAACGTGCTATCTCTCTTCTCCTTCTGCGCTTCTCCCCTTTGCTGCTCGCACTCGACATCTCCTCCAGCCACTTCTTCCCGGTTAGCTCCGAGTCATCTTGCTCACTCCCTTTCCCTCGCGACTGCTGTTTGACACGGCCCAACGCCTCTTCGAAAGGTCGTTGTAGCCCCTCAGTAGTAGAAACCGGCCGTATAGACTTGTAATATCTCGAGAAATCCACGAGCAACCACTTCGGCGGCGCCACCTTATCGACCTCGCACCTCCACATGAGCCAGTTGAAGAAGACGCCAACCCTCTCATCATCCGACTTGCCTTGCAATGCCAAATTTGCACCTCCTTGACATTCTGGGTTCTGGAAACTGTGCACACTGATCGACCAGAACGCAATGCATTGTCTGAGAAGCGGAAAGTACTCTTTCGCAAGTCGCGCGTCATCGACAATCTGCGCCCACACACCGCCTAGACCAGCCGTCTTCCAATCTCGCTTTCCCGTGTGAAAGAAGTAGCATAGCTGGATCCTTTGGAGTAACGCAGCGGGCTTCTCGGGGAAGAGACGCAATATGCCGGCGAGCTGCCACTTGTACGGAATCTCGATGGCATTGTACCGATAAAAGACAAGCCGGGCTTCTTCGTAGACTTGGTGGGAGGTCAAGAAGAGCGAGACGTGGCTGGAGTCCTCAAACGGCCAGCGCCGGGCGCGGCTCGAATTTCGACTGTGCACGAGGCCTTCCGGGACGTAGAGGTAGTAGTAGTATATGCGGTCGCGCAGCTCTCGGGGGAAGTCAAAGAGGCGGAAACAGCCTGTCCATTGGTGCTTTCGGGGCGATTTGGAACGTCTGTATCTGTGGAGGAGCAGGGTGCCAAAGGCTTCTTGGAGCTCGGTGATGCACTGGGTGTCCGCCATGGGGAAGATATGACTTCAACGGCAATGCAAATGGTGAGGCAGTACAAATATGGATGACCTCCATGTTTATATGTTGTGGAAAGAGCTACCTAGTGTGACTCAATCGAGGAGGCGAAGCCACCACCACTCAGTATGATTCATTGGGAGGGTGACATGATGCTGCATAATGACTTACGGCAGCTTGGCGTATTGGAATCTCTAATCTGGGCACGCCAACATTCAAGTAGCTAGCTTCCGCGTATTCACGATAGTCAGCAGTCGCGGATTTGGTGTTGAAGCTGAGCGCTGACGGATGGCCGAGCGGAGTGACCCGATGGCGGCAGCTGGGGCACCAATGACGGCTTAGCGCAGGTCGTGCCCGCGAGCTTCGACCGAGGAAAAGCTCTCACCTCAGGCCTACGTCTCTCTCTCAATTCGCCTTCTCATACAGCCCTTCACATTACAGTCTCGTCAGCGTCCATCTCCACTCGCTGTCCTTCCATCACAATGTTCTCGGCCCGCCAAATATTCGCCCAGGCCTCGCGCCGCAGCTTCTCGGCGTCCGCCCGCGTGGTATGTCCGAGTACCTCCATTAGATGTCTTTGGAGACTACCATTGTCTACATTATTGTCGAGTCGAGCTGCAAGCTAATACAAATCATCACAGAACTCCAAGGTCACGGTTCTTGGTGCCGCTGGTGGCATTGGCCAGCCTCTGTCGCTGCTGCTGAAGCTCAACCCGCGTGTTAGCCAGCTCGCCCTCTACGATATCAGACTCGCACCCGGTAAGCATCTACGCTCGCAATCACTGCATCTACAGTACTCTAACTTGATACACAGGTGTCGCCGCTGACATTGGCCACATCAACACGAAGAGCGAGGTATGCTGCGTCCTCCAAAGCTTCCGAGATGCGCTGACGTAGGCTAGGTCCGAGGATATGACCCAACCCCATCAGGCCTCGGCGAGGCTCTCAAGGGCGCTGAAGTCGTTCTCATTCCCGCTGGTGTGCCCCGCAAGCCGGGAATGACCCGTGATGGTACGGTAATTGAGCTCTGTAACTAGCGATGCCATATTGACACGGCCTAGACCTGTTCAACACCAATGCCTCCATTGTCCGCGATCTGGCCAAGGCTGCGGCCGACCACGCGCCGGAGGCCAACATCTTGATCATCTCGAACCCCGTACGTCACAATCACACAAAAAGACATAATTGCGCAGCATTGACGATTACAGGTCAACTCCACCGTCCCTATCACAGCCGAGGTCTTCAAGTCCAAGGGCGTCTACAACCCCAAGCGTCTCTTCGGTGTCACCACTCTCGATGTCGTCCGCGCCTCTCGCTTCATCTCGCAGCTCAAGTCGACCGACCCGGCCAACGAGAATATCACCGTGGTTGGCGGCCACTCCGGCGCCACCATCGTTCCCCTGCTCTCCCAGTCTGGCTACAACCTCTCCGGCGACAAGCTCGACGAGTACGTCCGCCGCGTGCAATTCGGCGGTGACGAGGTCGTCCAAGCCAAGGACGGCGCTGGTTCCGCCACACTTTCCATGGCCATGGCCGGTGCCCGTTTCGCCGAGAGCTTGCTCAAGGCTGCGCAGGGGCAGAAGAACGTCATTGAGCCCACCTTCGTCGACTCCCCGCTCTACAAGGACCAGGGCGTCGAGTACTTCGCCTCCAACGTCGAGCTCGGCCCCAACGGTGTTGAGAAGATCCACCCCGTCGGCAAGATTACCGACCACGAGCAGAAGCTCTTGGACGCCTGCCTGAAGGACCTTTCCGGAAACATCAACAAGGGTATCAAGTTTGTCAAAGAGAACCCAGGACAGTAGATGCAGCCTAAAACGGGGTAGAGGAGAGGGTGTGCGGGGTGTAATGGGCAAAAGGAAGAAAAATAGACACCTCTCTGGGGCTCAGATGGGGTTTGTGCTACTTCCGGCGCTTGTATCATGGTTCGCTGATACCGGGTTGGACTGGGAATGGAACGGGGCTTTCCAGAAAGACCAAGATTTCAAGCATTTTTGAGAGAGCGGAATTGGCATGTGTAGATTTTGGAACTGTAACATTGAGCTGAAATATACTCCTTTCTTTTCTGCTTCTCAAAACGTTCCCTCCTGGAAAGAGGCTTATGGTGCTGCTGATACCGGACGCAGGGAGAAAGTGTGGGGTAGACTGGTTGTTGGACTTGGCTCAACTTTTGCGGAAGGAAACGCGGTTCCGCAAATGCGGCATTGGTGACTGCACGGCTAGTCTAGTAGCGCGGAAGCTTAGAACTGAGTCGTTGAGATTGTTTGTTTGCTTATCGATTCCAGCCTTGATTTGGGAAGTCCGTAACAAGACCTCACGGCTCACTTGCATCTATGTTCTTGATGGATCCCCCCGGTTGACATGAGCTTTTCGAACATTCCATGTATATACTGGAGTATTATTCCTGACTTGTAGCATATCACCACACTCTACCATCCGGCATTGAGCTCCTATCGAAAAGCATCTCTGCAGTGAAGCAACCATAACTTTACATTCTACATCCTCTACATCCTCTACATCCTCTCTACTGCGCCTTCAACTTCTCCGTCAACTCCGGCACCTTCTCAAACAAATCGCCCACAAGCCCAACATCCGCAACCTGGAAAATCGGCGCCTCGGGATCCTTGTTAATCGCCGCAATGACCTTACTATCCTTCATGCCCGCCAGATGCTGAATCGCGCCCGATATGCCCGCACACAGATACAACTGCGGTGCCACATTCTTCCCCGTCTGTCCCACCTGCAGACTGTTATCCGCAAACCCGCTATCCACCGCCGCTCTGCTCGCGCCGATCGCCGCGCCCAGCGCGTCAGCCAACGGCGGCATCAGCCGGTCGAACTCTTCCTTCGACTTCAGGCCGCGGCCGCCCGATACGACTTTCTCGGCGGACCCGAGATCTGGCCTGTCGGATTTCTGAAGGTCCTCCGACACCCACGTCGTGGGGCAGGAGGCGTTCGGATCAACCCCTTCTTCGAGCGAAGCATTGCCGCCGCTGGTCTCGGGGGGTGGGAACGCGGTGCCGCGGACGGTTATGCATTTCGTGGTATCGGAGGATTGGCATGTTAGGATTGCGTTACCAGCGTAGATGGGGCGGACGAAAGTGTCCTCACTTTCAATCGCTGTTATGTCGGAGATCTGCTGGGTGTCGAGCAGGGCGGCGAGGCGCGGGATGGTGGATTTGGCGAAGGCCGAGTGCGGGGCGAGGATGTGCGTGTAGCCTCCCTTTTCGATGTTTTGTTGCAGGAGAGGCGCCCAGTTCTCCGGCAGCCCTTTGTCGTACGCGGCGTTCGAGACGTATATTATCTTTGAGAGACCGGAGATCTTGGAGGAGGATTCGGCGACGGATTTGGCGTCGCTGCCGGCTATGAAGCCGGTTACGGAGTCGCTGAGTTTTAGGCCGGCACTCACGGCGGAGAGGGAGGATTGGCTGAGTTGGCCGTCTTTTTGCTCGAGGATGGCGAGGGTGGAGAGGAGGCGGGTGAGGGAGGATTGGGAGTGTGAGAGCGCTAGGGTGGGATGGGTGGTGCGGAGTTGGGTTCTTGCGTGCCGGAGGACTGAGTGGCGGGCTGTGGAGAACATGGTGGATGGTGAGCGCTCCCGTGCGAGGAATTGAGGGTGTAGGAGCGTGTGGGTAGGCACCTCGAGGTGCGTAGATCGGAGGTTAAGCGTTAAGCTTCAGATGCTGGATGCTATGACCTCGGCTTGCATCGCCCGAGCCGAACCTCAGCTCCGGGAAACCGCCACGAAGAATGGCGTCTAGGGTTCGATCGAGGAATACTCAAGTTCCGTTCGCGCCCACCCTGGCGATCTCGCAGCCGGAAGCTTTACTGAGCTTCGTTACACTCTGTCTATATACCTATAATATTAGATGTAGGTGCATAGGATGATCCCCACTATACACTAGCGTAAATCCGCCCGATTGAGTATCCTCACGTGACCCCAACGTCGCCCGAAAAGTTGCCTCCGTGCATCGCGAAGCTCGACGCGACGAAGCCCACCACCACCACTTCGCGATCGCAAACGTCCCCTCTCCATCCCCCACACTCATTCTCGTGATTCAGCGCAGCCGCGCCTTTCCTCCTGCTCTGTTTCACTCGCGCACGTCATCAGATTAGCCACCGAGAGACTGCGCGTTCTCCTGGCTTATCCCTCAAACTGCGGCCCCCAACCATCGCAACACACGACCCTCTGCCGTTGACTGCGACCATGTCTGACGACGCAGCCGCGAGTGCATCTGCACAAGACCTTCTAGCAGGAGGAGACGCCGCAGGCCAACTCAACGATGCAGGTATGTCGTTCTCGTTCTGCGCGACAGTTCAGCGGGATGGGGAGGCGCGCAACTTATGGTATCGCGCAATGCCCCATCGCAAAGCACCATGTCGGACCGTATTGAATGTTTCCTTACCAGTAGCCACGGTTGTGTGAATTATACCGTCCACTATGGTTTCCAAGAGGACCGTCTCACCAGGTCCTCCAACGTGCTATAATGCACTGCTCTTAGCACTTGTGCAAGCATATTCTTACCAAGTGAGACAGACATATCGATGACCGAGGATCTGGCAGTCAAAGAATCTTCGCGCGAGCCCTCAACCACCACGCCTGCACCGATCTCGGACAATCCTCTAGATGCGCCCGACGGTCCCCGACCCGAAGCTGAGGATGCCGACGGTCACGACGATGAAGAGATGACGGGCGTCGACGAGACGAAGAAAGAGAAGGATGGCGATCTTGCCGAAGGCGGCGATGCAGATGCGCAGGCACAGGCACAGGCAGATCTGGTATCGTCAGCACGCTCCCACTTTGTCGAACAGACCTTCTCGACCATCGTTCCGAGTTATGCATCCTGGTTCGACATGCGATATATCGACTATCGCGAGCGCAAGGCACTCCCCGAGTTCTTCAACGAGCGAAACAGGAGCAAGACGCCCGCCGTCTACCGAGACTACCGGGATTTCATGATCAACACCTACCGACTCAATCCTGATGAATATCTTACTGTCACTGCTTGTCGTCGCAATCTCGCGGGAGATGTGTGCGCAATCATGCGTGTCCACACGTTCCTGGAGCAGTGGGGCTTAATTAACTATCAGGTAACAAATACCGACTGAGCTTGAATGTTCACATTTGACTTTCGATGTAGGTCGACCCACAGGAGCGTCCGTCAAACATTGGTCCTCCGAACACCGGCCACTTCAAAATCATTGCAGATACACCCCGCGGACTGCAAGCTTTCCAACCCGCCCCCGAAATAATCAAGTCACAAGGCAAACAACATGCTGGTACCGATCGAGCCGCGAGCCAGCAACCTCTTGCCAAATCCGAACTGAAGTCCCTGGCGACCCGCAGGATCTATGAGCCCAACGGCAAGGAAGCCTCAGCAGAACCCAAGGACAAGACTGCAAACGGCGAGGGAACTTCCAACGGGGCCTCCACGGATCTCAAAGCCCTCGAAATTGCAGCCAAGGGTCCTATCCCCGTCGTGCACTGTAACACTTGCGGTGTGGATTGCACGAAATCACACTGGCACTCCGGAAAGTCCGACTCAGCAGCGCAAGCAAAGGCTAATGGAGCAATGCCCCGAACCCTGTGTCCCCGATGCTACTTCGAGAAGCACTATCCCAGCACATGGTCGGCGCTCGAATTCACCCAAGACGGAGACCCAGATTACTCGGCCGTGCCAGAACCTGAGGAGAAATGGTCAGACCAGGAGACCCTGGCTCTGCTCGAGGCGTTGGAGGTGTTTGATGACGATTGGAACTCGGTGGCTGACAAAGTAGGAACGAAGACGCGGGAACAGTGTGTTATGAAGTTTCTGTCCCTGGAGATTGCGGACACCTACATTGAGTCTGACGTACAAGAGACCGACCGAGCCCCGCCGTCTTTCAAGTTTCTACGCGATCTTGAAAGCCTGGGTCAGCCCGATGAAGATGGCCGTATGCCTGTTCTGCCTATTTTCCATGCCGACAATCCCATCCTTAGCGTGGTGGCCTTTATGGCTAGTTTAGCGCCAGCTAATGTCACAGATGCTGCTGTGGCATCCAACAGGAGCATCAAGGAGATGCAAAAGGTTCTCCAGGACAGGATTGAGAAGACACCCACCGCAAAGGCAGCGGACAAAGGCAAGGATAAGGAGACAGGACAGGCCGGAACGGGCTCTGATGTAAAGAACGAGGACGTCATGGAGATCGATACCGCGCAGCAAACAGCAGGGTCGAAGGATGTCGCCAAGACAGGCAATCATCCTCTGATGAATCTCCCGTTCGCCTTGTCGGCGGCACGCTCCTCGGCTCTTGCTTCACACGAGGAACGCCATATTTCGCGTCTTGTCTCGGGAGCTGTAAATCTACAACTGCAGAAACTACAGATGAAGCTGACCCATTTCAACGACTTCGAGAAGCTCTTGACCGTGGAACGCCGTGATCTGCAACGGCGTCGACAGCAGCTGTTCATGGATCGACTAGCATTCCAGAAGCGCGTGAGGTCACTGGAGGAGGCAACCAAGAAGATCACAGCCAATCTCGGTGGCGCAGGTCTCCCTGGAGCTATGTCACCTGAGGACGCGGTCAGCGCATTAACAGAAGCAATGCGGACATTTGGGGTTGGGAAAGGCGACGATAGCATGGGTGTCAAGCACTCGAGCATTGACGGTAGTGTGCAGCCACTTGGCGATGGTACGGAAGGATATACCAGGTTAGAGGTGTAAGGAGCTCGCCGTTGGCGTTTACGAGGTGCTGCGGATGGTGTTCTTTCCTTGAAACATGTGGTTCTGGGAGAGAATGGGAAGAAGGTGTTCATGGCGTTTTGGGTTGGGAATACTCTTCCGGCTTGAACATGCTACTTCTTTATTATGGCAGCCGGGATCCCTCCCTTGTCCAGCATTCTGAGAATCAATGGCAGACAAACTAGCTTGTGCTGTAAATTATTTTTCTTAGCAACTGACTCGATGCATCCGTCTGGGTACCGCAGTAAGAGAAAGCGCCTTTCACCCTACGTATAAGTATAAACCTTGGAATGGAAAGGTGGAATTGACCAATCTCGTGAGGTGTAGTGATCGACAGGCAGCTTTTGCACTCAGCCCCCTGCAGACCCGAACCTCGGCGGAGCTCTCTCTTCAAAAGTCCCTCGCTTAGAAATATCCCGGCGCGCCATTCTGACGACAAGATCGCTTTTCGTCTCAGCCAAACCCGCGACTCGCCTTTCTTCAATCCTCATTCCCATTTCCTTGTGTCCTTCTTCCCTTTCTTGTTATAGTGCAGCACCATGTTCCGGCCTACATCGCGGCTCATCGCGCGCTCGACGGCGACGCGTGCGCTGCCGCGCAACGCTACACCTACACCTACGAGACGCTTCCTCAGCACAGCGCCCCCGACGCAGAAGGCGAGGAGTTGGAAGAGTCTGGTTGCGAGGGTCGGGATCGCGGGGGCGATTGTGTATTATTATAATACTACGGATGTTTTTGCGGAGGAACCGAGACGTAAGTTCCAAGGGTTGGGAAATAAGTTGTGGCGACGCAACGGGGATGGGGATGGTGATGGCGATAGAGAGTAGAGCAGAGTAAAATTGAGCTGATGACATGGTGTAGATGCAGTACACGCCCTCCCTGTGACGGACAACGAGACCGAGACCGAGACGGCACAATTACCGACTATCGAGGCCCTGGCGAAGGAGCGGCAGCTGCGGAAAGCTGAGGCGGAGAGTGCACAGAAGGGACAGGTACAGACGCAAGCTTCGGGCGCGCAGGAGACAGCGACAGCAGGTGCAGGTGCAGCTCCAGGTGGCGTCGAGGCCTTGGAAGAGGAGGCAGACCAGCAAGGCGCATTCAACCCCGAGACGGGCGAGATCAACTGGGACTGTCCATGTTTAGGCGGTATGGCCGACGGGCCCTGCGGCGAGCAGTTCAAGGCGGCGTTTAGCTGCTTTGTGTACTCGAATGAGGAGCCGAAGGGTGTGGATTGCATTGAGAAGTTCAAGTATGTCTCCGTCTCGCAGAGCCTGGCAGAGCCCAAAGACCGACAGACAGAGGCCGGCACACCACCGCACGCACGCTGACATGATACAGGGACATGCAGAACTGCTTCCGCGAGTACCCCGAAGTCTACGGTTCCGAGCTCGACGCCGGCGACGAGGAAGATGATATGACGGCCGATCGCGATCAACCGGCTGTCGCGGACTCTGCGTCTACCTCTACCTCTACCTCTGCATCATCACAGCCCCAATCACAAACCTCAGACCCCACCAGCCTATCCTCCCCGCAAGCGCAATCCCCGAAAGAAAAAGTCGGCGCCGCAAAAGCAAAGCAACCAGGCACCCCATCGCCCGACGCCAAGGGTCGCCAGGAGCGCGCCAAAGCCGCGACGACGCAGGTCGCGCAAGACTACGGCGATGCGGAGAAGGGTAAGGAGAATGCTGCGCCTGTGATATCGTCGAAGCCCGCGCAGGATAAGGGTACGGAAAAGGCTGGGAAGGAGCGGGAGCGGGAAGCGCAGACCGGGAGTGAGAGCGAGAGTGAGAGTCTGGTTCCTAGAGCGGCGCATAGTGCGGTTGGGGATAATGAGAAGGCGAAGTAAAGCGGAGGGGGTGTAGGATTTGAAGGGATGAGGTGTGGAGGGTGTATCATATTGTGGAACAAGGGGGAAAGGGAAAGGGAAAGGGAGAAGAAAAGTGAGGGCTTGGGAGCATATCGCGCGGTATCGGCATTTGCTGGGAGTTGTGGTTCCTCCCCTATCCTACGTGCTATCGTGTTTTACTAGACATGTACAATCAATGTAAAAGAACTGTCAGATTTCATGGGAAATGCTATGTTGACGTTATTGCGTAACTACCATCATTTTGAGATTGTAGCACAGCTCCGCAAAGACGACGGGCAAGAGACGTAACCTAAGCACTGGTTGGAGGTACTCTAGAGCGTAGGCTTCAAAATTGGAAGGTTTAACATTCCCCGTATATACATTAGCTAGTCCTAAGCCTTGCACACGACCCCTGACCAAACCCCCCACCCAATCCAAGCAAGCCTACACCAAAAGAACAGAGAGCAGAGAGACGAGAAACATGCTGCCACACCGTGCTATAGCCAGAACTGATCAAGCAACGGCATGGAGACTCTATAGACGGAGAAAGTTCGCACCCTAGCACCGCCTGCGTATCTATCGTGGCATACCTCCGGTCCAGGCCAGTGAGGACAGAGCGCTTTACTTCTTCGGCGGGTACTTCTGGAAGAAGTAGCTGTAACCCTAATTAGCACAGTCTCCCTAGTAAAATCAGACCTGCATCGCGGAACAACTTACTTGCTAACATAATAATCCGCAACCCCAAAAAGCCCCACAACACCCGCCCACGCACCAACAACCTTCCACGTCAACTCATTCCTGACGTACTTCCTATACGCGCCCACGCCCAACACGCTGCCCAGAACCACCGCCGTCGCCACATTCGCCGCGACGACCGGGTTATCGGCGTTCTTCCGCGCCTTGTCGCTGCCGCGCTCGGCTTTGGCTTTGGCCTTCTCTTTTGCGGAGGAGGCCGCGGCAGCCGCCTCGCGCGCCTTCTCGCGCGCCTCGTTCTCGAGTTCGATGCGCTCGGCCTGAGTATCGGTTTTCACGGACTGCGTGTCGAAGTCGGAAGGTACCGAGGAGATGTGGGGTGAGTCGACGTCGACGAGGGAGTGCACGGAGTCGTCGGTGTGCTCGACTTGGGGGAGGGCTGGGGCGCGACTGGGAGGTTGTTAGATGGGCAGGTTGTTAGGAAGGGGCGTTGATAGAGCGCGTTGAATTTGGTGATGGCGATGAACCAAGCGGGATTGATATGGATGGATGCGGATGTGTGCAGAGCTTGTTCGCTGGTGGACGAGGGTGGTACTTACGCCTAGAGCTTGTTAGCGCTGCGTCCTCAATGAGTTCTCAGAATCAACTTACTTCTTCAGCAGTCTGCTTGGGCCCTGAGGCGGCTACGTCGGCGTAGGACATGTTGCTTGATGGCTTTGAGCTGTTATGGAGTAGGGTAGCTTCTGTGGTTGCTCAAGGGCTGGGGTGTCTGAGAGCGCGTGCGACGAGTATGCAGCACCACGAAGCGAGCTGGTCAGGCTGGAGGTAGAGCAAAGACGGTGAGTGTGGATTGGAGAGTCGCGTGATGGGAAGTGATAGGTTGAGGTGGTGTTGGGAAACAGGAACGACCCTCACATGTCAAGGTTGGTTCGCTTGACGTCCAGATCGCGTGAATAGCTTAGCGCCTCGACGTCATTGTTGGAAATGTCGCGCCAAGGCTGCGTTCGAGCTTCACGTTTACCTATGGATATTCGAAATATGATGATTGTCGCATCGCCCATGTTCGTGAATGCATTATGAAGTATATGTACTGATACAATTTTGGAAGCTTCAACTACTCTTCTCGAGGTAACAATCGGTCCAAAGTATGTATCAAAGCATCTGGAGCAAGGTTGCCCTACTACGTCTCGCCGTATTGCGTTCGACATTCCTTTGATGGCTTATAGCTACAAGTGCATGTGCAACGGGGAGCTGAACCTGTCTACGTGTAGTGTAAATATTAGTGATGAACGCGCCAAACCAGATCTATACCTTTACTTGAGGATCTTTGCTCTGTACTGGAGGCTTGAATCTTTGACAGAATAAGGAGGGAGGCGTCATCCGCCAATGCGAAGCGTAGAAGCGGGACTTCCGCACTTACAAGGTAAATCGTTCGTTGGGCTAGGCCGCATAGTATGCTATCAGTAGGTACGCATTTGAGTCACCAAATGACCTCTCAAAAAGTGGTGGCTTGTTTTGGTGATGTATGAGAAGGTTGTGGAAGTACTACCGTGGATTTTTCTGGACCCAGCTTTGAATTTCATGATCGTTGCTAGGATGATTCGGTTCGTTAGGAAAGAGACAGAGTTTCGGAGAACTAAGATACAGCAGTTGAAAGATTAGTTCTGAGAGAAGAGCTACAAAGTGTTCTGTAGGTATGCTAGGTAGGATGATTATTAAACAAAAGGGTCTATCAGATGGAAGAGCATCTTGAATGGAAGGGTCTGGTGGGAAGAGAATGATGTTCTGAGGAAGGGGAGTGCACAGAACATTCTGGTGGAAGAAAGAGTATATCGAATCGAAATGGGAAAAGAGCCGAGCGAAGGAATGGGGGAAAGGAAAGGGTGCAGTGAAGGGCGAAGCCTATGGAAGAAAGATGCCTAGTGAAGTGAGATGTCTAGTGAAGTGAAAATCCCCAAGGAATGAAGTAGATGCTCCAGAGCCCGGTAGTCCTGGATAGGTATAACATTGTAGGAGGGAACAGATAGATCGTAAGAGTTCCTTGAGGAGACGATTTGCGATCTGTGGATCGATCGGCTTGGGAATGATGACTGGCTGTAGGAGAACAAGCTAAGAAGAGATATCAAAGATCTTAGGAGCAATACACACTGTACACTTTCGACGACAATATGAAGATTTACGATTGGATGAAGGTGATCTTTGCACTTTAACGGGTGTGATGCGAAGTCGAGAGGTTTCAACACTTTTCCGTCACAGGTTATGGTAATCCAAATCTTCCTATGTGTACATTCGTATGTTCTTCATGATGATTGCCTAGACAGGAAGGTTGCATAGATTTGTTGGTAGTACCTCAAGTTGGAATCTCATGCGGTATATGATTACGAGTACTGCACACGAGGTCTTATCCGACGTTGCTTCAGAAAGCAGCAAGCACGATGACCTCACTGCACTTGGTAGTGCCGACAGGGGTAGCTTTTCGTCGGTACCGACCGCCTCCCAAGCTGCAAGCTCTTCGAGAGTGTAGCCGAAGTGGGCTGCATTCTGAAACTGCACCTCTTGAATGCGATGGCATCACTCCACCGACTCGTTTGATTGTATAGGAACAGTCACATGACGTATTCCTATTCACCGTTGCCCAGTGCTGAAGACGATCTACCTGAGACATTGACGGATTTCATCGAAAGGGTTTGCAGTGTTCAAAACTCGTCACAACGTGGAGACCGCACGCGATGGCGCCACGACCCCGCCATTGCTAGCGAAGCTTACGAGGACTGTGTTTCAAGTCGCCAAGCTGCAGTCGCCATTGGCGGGTTCGCTCTAGTTGTTGTGGTGTACGTGTGCAATTCTCCGAACCTTGAAAGGCCATGTCACCGTGGTGTTGAGCTTCCCAACCACCTTTGTTCTCATCTGGTGTCTGATTGGGTGGGAGTTGCTTCCTGCATCTGCCCCGGTGCCGTCTTGGAGAGCTGAGATACATCACGATACATTCTTATCTTCATGATAGACGGGTCCCCTGTGGACGGGTAATGCATCTCTGTCACATATGAGAGTCATCAATTGCGTCTCCACCCGGGTTCTGTGCAATTGGCTCTGCTCTAGCACACACGTTCCTTCCGTGGTACAGGCTGTAGAACAATCGCAACCGCACCGCCAAAGCTCCAGAAAAGCTCGTAAATACACTGGCCTGTACTCTGTGCTGTTGGTAGCACGGTGCACAGGAACGAGCGTGGCTGACCTTAAGCGACATGCATGGCCATATTGGATGAGCCGCAAGCGGGAATGGCGGTTCTGCAGAGCGCGCAACAAATCTTGGAAAGCCATGCACAGAAGGGAAGCTTGGAGAAGACGGCATCGCAAGGCGGAAAGCGCACCAGCGGCCTCAGGCTGCTGCACATGTGGTCCGTAGTCACTGCTAGCTCGCGGCCGGCGTGCTGCATGTGGGTTTCCCACGTCGTCATCTGAGAAGCGTGAGTGCCATCCTGGCGCCGCGCTGCAGCAATAATCCTGCACGGCCATATAGGCACTTTGACGATAACCTCAGCGCTTCGCGCACCTCGTCCCCTTTCCCTCTTCGCATGCCCTCTCTCCCGTGGTGTCGCGCGCTGCCCGCCTCTGTTCGCGATTGAGGTCTCGCGCCGAAGCCAGTCCAGCCGGTCGTCTCTGGTCTGTCGCTCGTTCTTCGAAAGGATTCCGCTCCACTCGTTCCTTGGCAGCTTGCGTCGCGCTTTCCCCGGTTGCTCTGAGAGCCGCGCGCCCGCCCTGTCCCAACACTCGAGCTCGAAAATTGCCCTTTTGGACCAGCGCCAGGCATTGCCCTGAGGGAACCAGCGATCCGCGGCGCTGAGCGGTTGCGGGTGAGAGTTTAAATGCGGCGACGACCGTCCGGCTCCTCTGAGGAACAGGAACAAGACGCCTCGACTCCGGCCGCACCACCGCATGGCGACCCGGCTGCCAATTCGCGCCGCAGCATAGAGAAGGATACCCGCAGCGGCACGCACACGACCACCAGCGCGAGGCCGCCAGATAATGCACAGGAGCAGCAACCGCACGGCTACACCCATCACTACAGCAGCTCGCCCTCGCCTGCCCCATCAGCGCACATGGAAAAGGAGGGCCTCGCCATGGCCTCGCCCGCAAAGGACATCTCGCCGGACAGCATGGTCGAGCGCCAGAGCAAGCGCCCCGCGCAGCTGCGGAACCCCTGGGCCTGCTCGCCCTACACAATCGTAGCTACGCTGCTCGGCTTCGCGGTGCTGCTGGTCATGGTCCAGTCCTTCTTGACGAGGCAATTGGACACCAAAGGCTGCGAGATGTCCTACATGCGGCCGGCCTTTGCCAAGTTCGCCGACTTCGACACCGAACATACCCGCTTCGCCAGCAAATACTCGCTGTATCTCTATCGGGAAGGCGGTGTCGACGAGGATCTCCGCGTACGTCTGACCTCTGCTCTACGGTTGCGCTTGTGCTAACAGCTCTCAAGGTCAAAGGAGTGCCCGTTCTCTTCATCCCGGGAAACGCTGGAAGCTACAAGCAGGTCCGACCGCTTGGTGGAGAAGCTGCCACCCACTATCACAATGTCCTCCGCCATGATGTTACTGCGAACAAGGCGGGGAAGCGCTCCCTAGACTTCTTCACAGTCGACTTCAACGAGGATATCACTGCGTTCCACGGGCAGACATTGCTCGACCAGGCTGAATACCTCAACGATGCCATCACCTTCATCCTGTCGCTGTACCATACTCCTGCTCGCTCCGAACGCGACCCAGACCTGCCAGACCCGACCTCCGTGATTATCGTTGGGCATTCTATGGGAGGGGTGGTCGCGCGGACGATGCTCACCATGCCGAACTATCAGTCCAACTCGATCAACACTATCATCACACTCTCGGCTCCCCATGCCAGGCCTCCTGTGTCATTTGACGGAGACATCGTACGCACGTACAAGGGGGTCAACGACTACTGGAGGCACGCGTATTCGCAGAAATGGGCCATCGACAACCCGCTATGGCACGTTACTCTAATATCAATTGCCGGTGGTGGGTTGGATACCGTTGTGCCGTCGGATTACGCAAGCCTGGCATCGTTAGTCCCAGAGACACATGGTTTCACTGTGTTCACATCATCAATACCTAGCGTCTGGACTGGGATGGACCATTTGGCGATCACATGGTGTGATCAAGTCAGAAAGAGTATCGTGCGAGCATTGTACGATGTCACAGATGTGTCGCGACCCACTCAAACGCTGCCCCGTGCAGAGCGCATGCGGGGTTTCAAGAAGTGGTTCTTAACCGGTCTAGAAGACACCGCCGAGAAGACTTTGCCGCACACGGAGCCGAAAACGCTTCTTACTCTAGAAGACAACTCGAATGCGATCATTCCGCCAGGCGAAAGATTAGTTTTGAGGAGCCTAGGACGGACGAAGCAGAAGCCGAAGCCATATCTGCTACCAGTACCGCCGCAAGGAGAGGGAAAGAAAAGATTCACGCTGTTGACTAACGAAAGACTGGATTCAACAGGCGAACATGGCAAACTCGAAGTCTTGTTCTGTAGTGTATTTCCACTCCAAGCGGGCCAGTCTGCGGCCCTGTTCTCAATGAATATGGACCTATCCGGAGACAGCTCAGGCTCAACCAGGCTGGCATGCAAGAACGCTGCTGCTGACGTTATTGCGCTTCCATCGTCTACAAGGGAATCGACCTTTGCCTTCAACACTCAGGGTGTGGCTCCGTTTTCCTACCTGCAATATGAGCTTGAGGATCTTGCTGAACACCAGTTTGTCGCTGTGGTCGACAAGTCTGGGGAGCACAGTACCGGATGGGTCGTCGCAGAATTCAGCACGTCTTCCGAGTCGGTGTACCGAGTGAACATGGGCCTGCGGCGCCTTTTGACGACAGGTCTCAACATGCGACTACCCGCACGGCGCTCCTTGACGACTGAAGTCAAGATACCTGCTCTCCATTCAAGTCTGCTGGCCTACAAGCTTCACATCGGCAAACAAGCCTGCGACATGGGAGAGCTCTTTGCGCCGCTTCTCCGTCAATACATCACTGATGTTCATGAGAGTAAGTTCTTCGTCAACGTCAAGGACGCCGATATCAATCTACATGGTGTGGCGCCGTACATGCCGCCTCCTTTCCTGGCGAAGCAACCCTCCAATGGACTATCACTTCAGCTTTGGTCTGATCCGACCTGCGACAGCTCAGTAGAGATCACCCTGAGAGTCGATTTACTCGGCAGCATGGGCAAGCTCTGGATGAGGTATCGCATTGTCTTCGCGGCTTTCCCTCTCCTTGTCGTTGCTCTAGTCCTCCGACAACAATTCCGCGTCTATGACGAGACGGGCGTGTTCATGAGTTTCGCAGAAGGTCTGAACGAGTGTGTGCTATCGTCTTTGCCGTTCGCATTGGCCGCATTGACGTTTCTGTCCATTGCGCTGGTAGGGGCGCAACGACAGACTCCAAGCGTTGCGCAGCGCTCTCTCAAGGGGACCGGTAGCAACGTCACAGACCTCTTTGATTACACCAACCACGAGCTCCTTTTGGGATCCGAAGATACCTTCTTCTGTTTCTTGGTGCCTGTGTTCGGCCTCATGTGCATTGGCATATGCGTAGTTGTCAACTACGTCGCGCTCGGCATCACCTCGACTCTGGCTCTGTTGTACTCGGTTCTCCGCTCTTCCTCGTCTCAAAACGATGAAGCGAAACGCACTCCTGGCGCATTCGCGGTCACATCCACCCGGCAAAGACTCATTACCACCTGCATTCTTCTATCACTAGTATCAACAGTCATACCGTACCACTTTGCGTACATGGTGCTCTGCATCGTTCAAATCGCAACTTGCGTGCGTGGCTACAGACTGGCCAGCGACACCGTCAGTTCTTGTGCTAACTTCCCTACTTTGTGTCCTATGCTAACAAACCACAGCGCCTCGACACCAATTACAATTTCTATAATTACGCACACTCTATCCTCATTTTGATGCTCTGGATCCTCCCCATCAACCTTCCTGTGCTCGTCGTATGGGTACGGAATCTCGCGGTCCACTGGTTGACGCCATTTTCGTCGCACCACAACATACTCTCAATCATGCCCTTTATCATGCTTGTCGAAACACTCAGCACAGGTCGCATGGTCCCACGAGTTCAATCCCGCTTCCACCTGTTCACCAACGTCCTGCTTTTCTCCCTTGCCGCGTACGCAGCTGTTTACGGAGTCACCTATGCTTATGTCCTCCATCATCTGGCGAACATCCTCTGCGCCTGGCTTGTGATACTTCATTTCGACGCGTCCTCGTTTTCGGCCAAACAGATCAGTACTATCCTTGAGACTATTGACCCAGATAGTAATGTCAAGAAACGGCCCTGAACGCCTTTCCATTTCTCTTCATCTGTCCAATCAACCTGCCTCTTGGATAGCCGTGGTACCTCTCTATTGCAACCGTACACACAGAGCTAGCGAATTCAGAGGATCTCTTCTTGTTCACTTCGACGGCACTCATGCAGCTATTCACGTCTTTCCACGGAGCGAGCACGACGAGTGTTATGATTCTCGACTGTGCGGCAACAGTGCGCTTTGTGCTGTTTCATGAGTCATATTATACCAAATTTTCTACGACTTTGCATACCATTCAATGGCGTTGGTACGGAGTCTCGACATATATCAACGCATTCCTGGGAGGGTTTCTCTTTTTGTATAGAACTTCCGCCTTGCCATGTGGCCCTCCTGGTAGGACTACTCGGCTCGCGTCTTCACATTATGAAGGATAATATTGGTCTGGCACCAAGGATAGAAGAATACTTGCGACAGCGAGAGGTGGTCTTGGATAATACTGGACGTAGAAGATTTGGGTATGTCGATCTGCGAATGCGGCTGCATGTCGAAACGCCGCTGGCAGACATAATGGAAGATCGGCTACAGAAGACACGAGCTAGAAGAGGAGGTGGGCAGACGTAATGGCACGCTGCTGAGCAAGTAATGTTTATATATTGGACGATGCTAGCCTACGCTCCTTGCGGTTGTCGAAGGAGCGTAGGGTGAGCAACTCAAGTACATAGTAACCTTTTATCACTTTAAGTGCTGCGTCCATGTATAAAATGTCTGACGTGATGTCTTCAAGGGGGCGAGCGTGAGATCGATGGCCAACTACGCCAGTCCGGGATCGGCTAGCGTCCATCTCAGCTCAAAGCTTAACCTTGGAGGTGATGATGCAAAGTGTCCCGACGAACAATTTGTGCCTACAAGGCCTCCACCACGCGGCATAAAAGATATTCTCTCCTTCTAGAGTCCCCATATCCCAAGCCCACACTACATTGTCCTCTCGATCCACAATGGTACGCGTCCACCCAAACATCCCCACACCCACACACCAAACCACCCCATAAAACTAACCCCACCCTCCCAGAACGCGCTCTTCAACTCCGCGCTACGGCAGTCCTCCTCGATCCGCAAAGACTTGGACCTCTTCGCGGACACATCGTCGCCGTCGCCCGCGCTGCAGGGCCAGATCTCGGCGTCGCTGACGTCGTTTGCGCGCACGATTGACGACTACGGCAAGCTGGCGCAGCAGGAGCCCGTGGCGACGAAGCAGGAGAAGGCGGTTGAGCGGGTGAAGACGTTTCGCGGGGAGCTGGGGGATTATCGGGAGAGGTTTGGAGCGGTGAGGAGGGGGGTTGAGGAGTTGGTATGTTTGTCCTCGGTGATCTCAATCCTATGATTCTGCGAAGAAAGAAAGATTGGATGAGTACAGATATGGTAGAATAGGGTCGGCAAGGCAGAGAGCACGATAGCTAACCCTCACTTCTACCCAGCAAACCACACATGCCCGCACCGAACTCCTCGGCCGCCGTCCCCACCACACCTCCACCCCCGAAAACCCATACTCGCAACCCAACCTCGCTGCCTCATCATACGCCTCCTCACCCTTCGCCCCGTCCTCCTCCCAGCCCTCCAACGCCCCATACCGCCCCAACCCCTACTCCGCCTCCGCCCTCGGCAGCGGCGCCTCCGCCGACGAATACACGCGCGAATCGCACGCCTACCGCGAGCACAGCTTTCTAGCGCAGACCTCATCGACGCTAGACGACTACCTGGACCGGGGACGCGCGGTGCTGGGGGATCTGGGGCAGCAGAGGGATATGCTGAAGGGGACGCAGCGGAGGCTGTATAGTGTGGCGAATACGCTGGGGGTTAGTGGGGATACGATTCGCATGGTGGAGAGGAGGGCGAGGCAGGATAAGTGGATTTTTTGGGCGGGCGTGGTTGTGTTTGTAGTTTTTGTTTGGGCGTGTTTGCATTATTTGCGGTAGAGGTGGTGGGGACAAGAGGAAGGAAATAAGGAAAGAAAGGTGGGATCGGAGATGGAAAGGGACATGGGGAGGGAGATGGAGTGAAGCATGTATTCAGCTTCTGTGTGTATACTTTGGGTGGTTTTGTTAGAGTGGGATTTTGGAGTTCACTCGTATTGCATTGCTTAGCGAGGCGTTTTGAGGATCGGATTGGGAAAGAGGACAAGACTTTGTCTGGGTAGAAGGTTCCGTCCAGGTATGGCATAGATATGCATTACTCACGAGCACGAGATTTTGCATACCTAGGTATGTAGTCTCAGTAAGCAAGGCGTTCCAAACCCGCTTCCCTCGGTCCCAACATGGTTCAGCACACCCGATATAAGTATGTTCACATCCAAGCTAATGAGAGAAGAGTAGTAGAGTCTATCCTATTATACAGAGACCACGCCTTAGATGAAGCAGTAAGAAAGGACCCGTATATATACCTTTCCCAGAGCACTGTGATTCTACCCAAGAACCCACTTCGGTCAAGCATGCACGCTATGCAAGTCCACAACTCCACCTTTGCTTCAACTCAGCCTCGATCGACAAACCAGCAACTTTACCTTCCAACACCGGATTCCCCGAGAGTTGCGTTAGTGGTATAGAACATAAGTATATCAGAACGCTGCCCGAAGAACGAGAAAAGAACAACGAAAGGAGAGCACCGCCAAACACAACCAGTCCACCGCCCATGAAAGAACGATACCACCAACGAAACGCGCAAGCCTATCACCATCCAACAACTCACCCATCACCCTTCACCAAACCCCAACCTCCTGTCTCAAATTATCAACTTCCTGCTCTAACATATTCTGCCTCATCTGCAGATTATCAATCTCCGCCTCCATCGGCGGCCCCATAAACCCCCCATTCATCGCAAGATCCATACTCGGACTAGGCGACGGAAACGCCGGCGCAAGCGCCAACGCATCCGCCCTCGGCGGCATCAGCAATGGCATGCGCAGCGGCGGCATAGTCCTCGCACGCGGTCCCGCCGGGAAGAAACCCAGCATAGCGCGCCGTCTACCGCGACCTCTGAAGCCGTCGTCGCCAGCAACGTGCATCTGCATGAGCATATCCATGACGAGATCGAGGCGCGGGTCCCTGAAGCCCGAGTTGTGGTATGCGTTGACGATCTTGTGGCGTTTGGAGGCGAGCGAGCGCAGGAAGTTGTGCACTTCGGCCGGCGAGATCAGGTCCGAAAGTTCCATGAGCCCGACACACCACATGTATAGATCGCGCTCGGCGCGTTCCGTCCGCAGGATCTCGCGCCAGTGCCGGTAGTAGATCTCGAGGAGCACGTGCGCGAGGGCGGTCGACTGCGTGATGCGGGCCAGTGTGGCGAGCACGAGGAAGTGTCTCCGGCTTCGGCGTAGTGGTGACCAGGCTACGTGGAATAAGTCCTGTTCGAAGATGCGCTCGAGGTGCTGGATCACGGTGTGGTGGAAGCCTTGGAAGAACATCCGGCGGGCTTTGAAGACGCCGAAGAGGACTTTGAGGATGTTCCGGACGTCTCCGAGGTGGATGCCCCACATCTGGAGGTGAGGGTATAATATTTCGGATAACATAGGGAGGTCGAGAAAGCCATTTGTCATCATCTGAAGTAGTTGTGGAAGATGGGCTTCGATGATCGAGGTATACACTGTATATGCTCTTCCGCCAGTGTAGATCGTGGTGAGTTCTGGAGTCATGCCGATGCCTGGCATACTCAGTGAGTTGAAGAAGGGCATGTGAGTGAGTGCCATGATTTCCTTGTGTCGGTCGCTAATGGCGTAGGTCTGTATGAGTGTAGAATGTTAATGTGATCCCTGTCGTTGAGTAGTTGATATCAATGTGAATTGACTTGAGTTGAGATATCGTGGACGAGAACGACACTGACATGAACCACAGCCCGTTACATCATGCTATTTATCTGTTCCGGGGTCGAAAGCAAGCAGACGACATCTGTACCTCTGACGATGTTGCACGGCTTTACACTCTCACCGACTCTTGCAACGCTTATCGGTGTTTGCTGGCTGGCGACTGACCAACCCAATGCATGGCCACCATTACGCCGGGGAAATGAAGCCGGTAGCAAACAGTGTTGCCTGTGAGGACTTCCAGTCAGCCACGCACGCATGCGGTACCAAGCGTTAACGACTTTAGTCCGTCGCCAGTGAGATAAGACGAGGCGGGACTGTGATTGGGATTATCACTGTACTTTCGTCTTATTTTAAGGTGGTGGCGTGGGGAGCTGCCTTTGGGCGTCATGTCATCGAGCTCGATGTATGCGGAGAGCAGCATGCTCTCGTCGCCGTGCGAGCTCGAGATCGGTGTGAACAAGGCCATTCGATAGCTCTGATTGATTCATCTCGCATAAGGCAACCTTGGAAGGACGACGAGCCGATCACGCGATAGCCACGATTTCTGCGTACGTGCTGCGAAAGTCAGCCTGAAGTTGACAGCAATGATACACATCGTCGTCACCTTTTGATTGAGAACTGGGCCCCGCTCACACGATCCGAACTAGTTTCGATTCGTGGACAAACCAGCAGTCATCAAACCGTGCAGCGTGAACAATCCAGCCTCACGATCCAGGGCCTAGTCTCCTGAAGATTTGTCCGGTTCGGCCGAGCGGTCAGGCAACATGATGGCTGCACACTCTGCGTACTTGTAGTTGCAGGCTATCGTTGCTTCGTGTCGCGTTGTACTCTAGTTGAGTGAGGCGTGCGACTTAGTGACGCCGATGTTACCCTCTGGGAAGGTGACACGGTTTGACAGCCTGACACCACGACGATGTATTTGATGGTCGGCGAGGCGGAGGAAGGGAAAACCTGTGAACGACGATGGTGTAACAACAGTGTAGTGGAAAGGGTAAGCCGAGCGACGTCAGGGTTGCTAAGTGAGGAAAGAACCCTGGAGCAGGTTATCCAGTGCTGAGGGAAGGTAGCAACACGTGATCGATCATGAGAAACTTTGGAAGCAGCGAGCGACCTAGTAGTTATAGATGAAGTTCCGGGTTCTCATAGCGGAAGATCTAATTGCAGCGATATTCGGCGCGCTATGATAGTTGCTGTTCAAGCAGGCAGAGTAGCTCACCTTTAGGCTACAAGCTTCACATGGTAGACAGCAATCATAGCAGCTTCGCCAGTTCAGCGGCAGGGCGGCGCGGCCGGCAGATTGCGTCGCACATAGATATGAACGGACGTGTGGTCGATAACCGAGACCCGATTGCAATTGCGAAGACCAAGACCAAGATAGCACTCATGACATGAATATCTTATACAAGCCCCCCTATATACAAAACGCCCTTCGAATGCCCTATCCTATTCAGTCCATCATCACCAATCTAGCCCACCCGCGCCCCTCTCCCCACCCGCCAAAATCATAGCCGCCTTCCCTCTCTGCCCCAACCCGCCCTCAAGATGACTCGCCGCGATGCCCTTCCTCCCCTTCATCTTCATAGCCTCCAACTTGCGATCCAGCGCCTCAAACGGATCCGTCGTCTCGCTCTTCTTAATCTTGAACTTCTCGGTACCCAGCACGCCATCCAACTCCTCCACACTCGGCAGCTTGACGTACACCCAGCCATCGTCCCGCGCCTCGACGGGGAACGTCGCGATGTTGACACTCTCGTCGTTGGCGCAGCGCCCCGCGTTCTCGCCGCCGAGCTCGTAGTTGCGCTTGTGGTACGGGCACGAAACCCAGAGCTTGTTGTTTGCAATGTCGTCGCCGATGAGGCCGTCTGAGAGCACGAAAGCGCGCTTGTGCGGGCACATTTGCTGCGTGCAGTACCACTTGCCCTTGACCTTGAAGACTGCAAGTTGCGTATCGCCTCGCTTGATGGCTCTCGAGTCGCCGGTCGGCGCGTCCTTGAACTCTTCCGCTTTGACGAGGGGCTGCCACGAGAGTTCGGTCCACTTGGTGCCTCGGAAGTCCTCCGTGACGGAGTCCTTGGGCCAGTATGAGGGGCGCTCTTGCTCGCGCTCCTTTGTGGGTTCGATGGTGTCGTTGATGGTTTCGTCCGTGTTTGCGAATTGGTTGAACCAGGCTTTCTTCGCTGGGTCTTTGAGCACCTCTGTCCACTCGCAGAAGAAGGAGCCTACGAGCTGCTCCATCTGCTTCTCTAGCTCACCGCTGATGCCGAGTTTGTCTTCTAGAATGACTTCCTGTAGGTATTTGATGCCACCGGGTAGGTTCTCCATCCACCGAGCTGTACGTTGCAGCTTGTCGGCCGTACGAATGTAAAAGGCTAAATAGCGGTCCAAGATAGGGACGACATCATCGGGAGGTACATCTTTTGCGAGTAGTTCTGAATGCCGGGGCTTCGCGCCGCCATTGCCTCCGACGAAGATGTTGAACCCTTTCTCGGTTGCAATGAGACCAAAGTCCTTGTTCTGTGCTTCTGCGCATTCTCGGACGCAGCCTGATACACCTCCTTTGATCTTGTGTGGAGAACGGATGGACTTGTAGCGCTCCTCGAGCCGAACAGCCATGCCCACAGAGTCACCGATGCCGAATCTACACCATGTCGTACCAACACAGGACTTGACGGTTCGTAGTGACTTGGCGTATGCGTGGCCAGACTCCATACCACCGTCGATGAGCTCTTGCCAAATGGCAGGCAGATCTTGTTTCCTCGCACCAAACATGTCGATGCGCTGACCACCAGTGATTTTGGTGTACAGGTTGTATTTCTTCGCCACCATGCCAATGATGATGAGTTTCTCTGGCGTTATCTCGCCACCTGAAACTCTGGGGATGACAGAGAAGGTTCCGTTGCGCTGAATGTTTGCCAAGAATCTGTCATTGGTTTCCTGGAGGCCTCGTCGTTCCTTGTCTAGCAGATGTTTGTTGAAAAGTGAAGAGATGATCGAAGCGATAGTCGGTTTGCAAGCTTCGCAGCCAGTCGAATTAGGGTCTGTTCCACACTCTTTCATGACATCTGCGAACTCCTTGAGACCCTTGACATAGACGATATTCCACAGATCAGCGCGAGAGTGTTCGAAATGTGGGCATAGATGGTTTTTGACTTCTTGGCCCATCGAGGACATGGTCTTGTTGAAAATCGTCTGGACAAGTGGCATACAGCCACCACATCCTGTGCCAGCCTTTGTGCACGACTTGACGTCTCCAATACTCTTGCAAGTCCCGTCCTTAACGGAGGTGACAACGTCACCCTTGCTGACATTGTGACAGGAGCAAATTTGAGTGTCATCGTCGCTGGCGGTTTGTTAGTGTCTCTCCATCTCGTTCACCGAACGTGCACTTACAGATCATCGCCGTCATCGTCTCCCTTCTGGGCACCAACGATAAACTCGCTTGGCGGGACTTCCAACTGTTTCTGATTCTTGACCATGGGAACAAGTTTGACATAATCCTTCGTATCTCCAATCATCATGCCGCCGAGGAGATACTTGCCGTCCATGGTGAAGATATATTTCTTGTATACCTGCTGGAAAGGATCCTTGTAGGTCAACGCTTTGACTGGTGGCGGCGCTGGTCCATCAGTCAGGCTCTTCACCTTGTCTCTCGTGCCATTGATACCTTCTTTCTTTTCCGCTCGCTGTCGCCCTGGCATTTCTTTGGGTCCATCTCGGTCTGCGAAGAAGTCTCCGAAGCTTGCCACTTCTACGCCCAGCAACTTGAGCTTGGTGCTCAGATCAGGTCGTTTGAACTTTCGCGGTGAGTGTGCTTTGGCTTGTGTGAGGTTGAAAGCAAGAACATCCGCCATTTCGACACCAGGAGCAATCAATCCGAATGTTTGGTTCTCCCAGCTCGCACATTCGCCGATAGCGTAAATATCCGGTGCAGATGTCGCAAGATCGGGTGCAACGACTATGCCACCTCCTCGGTCCGCACACTTAATCCCAGCCTTCCGTGCTAGTTCGTCCCGTGCTTTGATACCGATCTGTAGCTTGTTAGTCGAGTGTCATTTCACCATCAAGGTCGTTTGGCTTACAGCAAAACATATGCAGGCGCATTCCATCTCATCTCCGTCTTCAAATACGACACCCTTTACAGAATTATCGTCAGTGGTCAAGATTTTCCCGACACGCTTGCTAAGCATGACATCCAATCCAAGCGCTCGTACTTGCTCGACGACCATGCCACCAGCGTCGCCATCTAATTGTCTAGAGAGCACCCATCTGTTCCTCTCGATCAGCTTGACCTGCGCGAAATCTTCGAGATCCATCATGGCATGCGCCGCCTCCAGTCCGAGCAATCCACCACCAACAACAGCTCCCGTAGTACCTTTTCTCGTGCTGGAAAATTCAATGAGCTTCTGCAAATCATCAATCGTGCGGTAGACAAAGACGCCCTTTGCATCGTGACCAGGCGTATGTCTTGGTAGAACAGCGTCGGAGCCAGTTGCCAGAACAAGGATGTCGTAGGGCACTGATTGTCCAGATGAGGTCTTGACCACTTTGTCTTGCGGGTTGATCTCAGTAACCATGGTATTGAGGTGGTAATTGAGAGAGCCTTCAGGCATCGAGGAGTACTGCTCTCGAGTCAATTGATCCATCCTTCTTAACACAAGGCATTGCAGCTAACTCACCCATTCCTTCGGATTCAGGTACAAGTTCTCAACTTCTCGATGTTGGAAGAAACTTGTCAACCCCACGCGGTTGTACGCGAGATGCGGTTCCTCGCCAATGACTATAACATCGTACTCTCTCCGCTTCACGTCGTACTTCATGAGTTTCTCGCTACATACAAAGGTTAGTAATGTGTGGAACTGCCTCTAAGTTTCATTCTGCACTTACATAAATGCGATTCCCACCATTCCCAACCCCACAACCACAACCCTCTTTCTCTCCGTGTCCTTGGGCAATTCGCCCTTTTTATCCAATTCCTTTACCTTCTCAGGCAACTTGTTCGCCTCTGCATCGTTCCAGTCACTGTTCGACACATTCTTCCCCTTCCTATCCCAAATGCCATCATTCGGTAATGATGCAGGAGGACTGTGTGATTCTCCGCTCGAGGGCTCGACTCCGGGCGTCATAACAGGCTGAGGTTCTGTCTCCGAAGCCATGCCTGCAGTCTTGGGCTCCACAGGGGAGCTATCTTCGACACAGCAGGAGACCGAGTCAGGCGCAGGTGAAAGCAATCCCCGCGTACCAGAGCTGTGACAATCCCCGACTGCGTGAAAGACAGTGAACAGTGAGTAGAGGGAAGAAGACACAGAGAAGCTCCAGAAAAGATAGTGTCAGGTTGTAGATTGGAGAGCTCTGACTAGCTTACTACCAGTACTCGCCGACAAAAGTAACAAAGCTGCAAACCAGAACAGCCGGCCAATCTCATCTAGACAAATTCAAACACGCGCTGCAGTAATCCAAATGCGTCCAGATAACCTGCGTCTCCACGAGGAAATGCGTCAAAGCAGGCCCCCTTGCACGCGCCCCGCGGCGCCGGAGATGCAGTCCTGACGCCATAGCGCGCTGCCAGGGCTGGCTCGTTGCTCGATTACCGTGGGCTAGGGTCGTGGCAGGCATGTTGACAATTGCCATGGGCATAATTGCTTGTTGATAGGACTCCGGGGAGAAAGCAGTGTTGCGGGTAGAAGTGGAGACCGCGGGTGGCGCACGGGCGATCCTGATAAGAACACGGTCGGCTGTTGGCGCCAAGATGGGGTGCGATAAGAGATCGGAACGGGCATTTTGCAGCGGAGATGTCAGTGCTGTGTTTGGGTCTCCGGATTAATATTCATCGTCGATGTGTGAAGATTCGATATGTTGGGGGTTCATTGAGAGTGAAGATATTTGTGACTGCTACTTTGCAGTGGATCCTTCAATGTTGGCGTTAGTTCTTGATGCATGTGACAAAGTCTAGGGGCTGGTGATAGTCATCAAATACTTTTGTTATGCGAAGATGTTCCTGAAATGCCAGATGTTTCAGTGTCCAATGCTCAACCGTCTTATAGAGTACATGCAACCCCATCGTGATGTGGTAGAACCCAATTCTAAACGCCCTGACACCATCGCCAACCAACCGTGGTGCATATATGCTGCAGAAATCAGAAGAACAACAGATCCGAATCTGGCCAGCCCTGCTCGTTCAAGGCTTTATGCGCGCTCTTTTCCAGTGCTTCAGGACCGCACAACAACACCATGGTATCGCTCTCTGTGCCCTTGATGCAGTGCTCCTTGAGTAACGGTCCGGCAATCCGGCCTCGCAGACCCTGCCAGTCCTCAGGGCCTTGGGTGAGTGTGTATAAGAGTTTACATCTGTCGATATTATCCCTAGCAAAGGTATCCAAATCTTCTTTGCAGAGAATGTCTTCGACTAATCGGTTGCCGTCCAACACAACGCACGTTGTCGGGTCTTCCTTGTCTTGCATGACGGCACGCAGAACTTGGAAGATGGGTGTGATTCCGGACCCACCGCAGATCATGATGAAGCGCTTGACCTTTCTCTCAACACCATTGACAGCGCAGAGACCGCGGCCAATGTACTCGAACTTGCCAATAGGTCCTTTGAATTCAACAAAGTGCCCCGTAGGGATCGCATCTAGCGCCTTGGTCATCTTCCCGCCGGCACGCTCCTTGCTGTCGAGGTAGACCTTCACCAGCACATCGCAGTAGCCTTTTTTGGTGGTTTGCGATATAGGTGTGTAACTTCGGATGATGGCTTCGCGAGTTACAGGGTCACGCAGGCGTATCATCAGATGCTGTCCAGTTGGCAGACCGAGCTTTTGATCATCATGATCTAGCTTGAAGGTGAATATCCGAGTATCCCACGATACGGACGTCTTTTGGTGCAGAAGTGTCTTGTTCCAGGTCCTTGAATCCAAGAATTCAGGGCGGGGCTCTGTCGACTCATTCGTCGGCTCTCCTTCGGCCAAAATCTTGCGGGACGCTTCGTCCAGAGATCCAATGTGATATGAGGGCATCATTGCCTTTGCAGTCTCGCTGTCTGTGTCTAATGTTAGCATCGTGTTATTGTTGCCTTTCATAGAGCAAGAACTTACGAATGGCCATGAACTCGTCGCTGGTGTCCAGACCAGCAGCGGAAACGATACTCTGCGCACCTCCTGGGTGCTCTTTGAGGAAGGCCGTACCATCATACACCTCGCCATTAACCACAAACCATGGGCTATCTCCTTTATCATGTTTCCGGAGTTCGTCAATTGATATTTCTTTGTCCACGCCATCCTTGGTCATCTTGATCTCTTTCGGCTCTTCCACTTCAATTGCTTCTGCCTCTTCACCTCCTGTTCTTTCCCCCCAAAAGCCATTTGTCAGATTTCCTCCAGCCTTCTTCACTCGTTCCATCCATCCACCAGGCATAAGTGCTGGCTGAGTAGGATGCTCAAATCGTAGCGCGCCGTCTTCCTTGTGAATGACGACCCGGAACCACGGATTGTTCATCATACCTAGTACAGACCAGTACATATCTCTGGGCTGTATGTTCATACTCTCGTCCATCGCTCTTATCAGTATATCGTTTGCTCCCTGAAGCTCTTCGATTGAGATATCGAGACTCCAGAAACACCAGCAAAAGCTAGCCTCTCTCCAATCCATGTCCAGTCTCCCGCCAAATAATTGCCGGTCCTCGTAAGCCCGGTACCTGTCTTCTGGATACTCGATGTTGGAGAGCCTCCAGGTCTTGCCTTTATCGATTGACACTTCTGCTCTCGTTATACGACGACCACCTCCGCTATAGGCGTATCCTCGAACAGTATATTTCTCGGGCGCATCTTGAAGAGGGAGCTTTTCATTGTGTGCTGGGAAAGCAATTGCCGAATTTGGGCTCAAATCATATATTGCGTAACGGTCGTCTGTCCACCAAGCCGGATTACGAGCAGATTCATCAGGATCAACCATAGTCCTTTGTCGATTAGCACTGACTCCCAGAGGTTTAACAAACACTTACGGAAGAACTCTGTTATCGTAGATATGATACCAGTTATCACTAGGTTCGGCAGTGACGATAAGCTTCTTCAGCCACTTCACACTACGTCCACCAATTTGGCCTGGGATAACTGCTCGAAGGGGCTTCCCGTGATCAGGTCTCAGCATCTCGCCGTTCATTCCGTGAGCGAGCATTATGCCTCGATTAGGATCCATGACCCAGTTGAGTTTGACCGAAGTGCCGTAATAGCCATTTGGCTACCGGCAGTTAGCTTTCCAAATTCAAGCTGGAAGAGAATATACGCACCAATTTGTCGGCACCCTCCATACAAACATACTTCGCTCTTCTCAATGGCCTGGCCCTCTCAATGACATCTTTCATCACAACTCCAGTGAACAGCGCGGTTGAGACACCTGCAGGACCCCACGAAAAGCCTTTGGATTTGCGAACGACATTCTGTTCCTTTCTCCGGTTCCCGGCGCACACAAGTGTTATGGGATAAGTAACATTCTCATATTCTGAGAGAAGCCCTTTCAGTGTAACTGTGAGAGGATTTGCCACCATGCTATCGATATTGTTAACAGGGTACACACATGACCATTGTCGACAGAGATTAGTACATACCCTTCGACAGTGAACTCCCAATTGGGAATGTCTTCGTCTTGTACAAGTGGCACTGCGCCATGGTTTCTTACATAAAACAGTTCCGGGCTAGTCAAGAACCCTTCGTTGAACAAATCGGTCAGCGGAGCCTCGACATTGAACGGATGTACACCAGTCAACCGTATTAGCCGCGGGTCTCGGGGTACATGTGAATCAGGTGTTGGCCGGTCGACGTCGAGGACCTTTGCAGGCACAGTACTTGGTGGAGGAAGAGGGAATGGAAGCAAATCCTTCCCATCGTCCGTTGAAGACTTGTCATCGTCTCCGTCGATTGTTTCTGGAGGAGTAGGTGGTAATGTAACGTCCTTTTGTCCCTTCGTCGCTTCAGCTTGTTCGGTCACAAGTGCCATTGTGTGATGAGCCAAGAAGTGTATGCACCCTTGAGCAAAGCCGAGCTAGGAATCACGAATCCGCAAGCTTACGCTCATGTGAGCCTACAATGAGCCCGTCTGCGAGATATGAACAAGAGGAAAGTGACAGCAAGACAGATCAGCATGTGGTAACACCGTGCAGATGTCTGCACCAGCTATGGCCGTTAGTGAGTAACGTTACCTGGACCATCCGTCTGCAACAGCGTCTTGGGCTTCGTCATTACTCTTACTGTCAGAACGGACCAGGCCGGAGAAAGTTGGTTCGGTTGCGGGAACCACGAAACCAGGGCCAGTGGCCCGAAACGAAAAAGAAATCCCACGAGATCTGTGGGGAAAGATTCGATGCGGATACGCTGATGCTGTCATGCCCGTTCGATGATGCGACATCATGCCTCTCGCAATATGCATCCTTATCTTGCGCAATTAAGCGGGCCGCTTTAGGAATAGCGTGGCGATGGCTGGAGATTGTCTAGCCCTGGAATGCGTCCACGGAGAAGCATATAGGGCAGCGGACTACGTGTTACTGCTAGTGTGTTGACACGCATCCTCCGACTTTTCTTCTGTCTAGGCCCTTGCAGCGGTGTGTGAGATATCAGTTCGCGGAGATATATGAATAGGTGTGTCCGTGGAGAAGGCGTATTTCGGCAACCATGATGCGCTATGTCCCAGATATTAACTATCAACTTTTTGCTTCATTGATGGACAGGAGGATGTTGTGCATTTCTGTTGCGCAGTCCGCCGCGTACGCTGTCTGCTCTCAAAGGACCGTGGTATTTGCCAGTGGTTGAGGCTTTCTCTTATACCTCAGCGCTTACGCTATAGCATGTCCCTCTTCGTTATTCGATACCACGTTGACAATGTCATCGGTACTGATACTGCACTCGATCACTTGCATTCTGAACGACAGCCGAGAGTTCATCTGGCAATCGGGAGCATGGTGGGCCGTCAGCACTCTGGCTCTCAGCACCTCGAGATCCATGGAGGCCGTGTAGGTCGCTGGAATGAATTGACGTCGGCATCGTCGTCACTGGCTTGAATAATACGGGCAAGAGATAAGAGATTGGAGATTCGGTAGAAACTGAAGTGCAGGATCGGATGAACCTAGGCCCGCGCTGTAGCATCTCCGCGGAGACGATTCTGGAAAGGTCGATTAACAAGTAACGCCACGGTCTGCCGCTTGAGGCCACAATCCTTCGACTCGTCGTGCTCGGCATGTCCAGATTGCAGAGATCAATTGTTCGTTGCTTGCTTCGTCTAGATGAGTATGTAGAGACTTTGACTTTCCCATACCACGAACGATAAAGACAGATGTCCGTACAGGTACCGCGTAATTTCAACCTACTCCCACGCGAAGTCTGTGAGAAACATTTTCTTACCCAGCAATTCGCCTCCCACGCGTTGGCCTTCTCCATCCATAACTCGGAGAAGAGCAGGCCATATTACAAGTTCCTCGGGAGTGATGTGGTCTTGCATGCTCGCCTGCTGTATGTTTCCCTGCGTGAATTGTTTTTCTTCTTCAGCAGAATCTTCCTGCTCCTTAGTGCCCTCAGCGCCGATCCAATCTAATTGCCAGAAGCTAGGTTGTGCAAACAAAATGACGGCAAACGTAGCTCCCCTCTTCAATATAGTCCTCAGATTGTCCTGTCTAATTGTTTTCGAGACATCATCAGAAGCGTATAGCTCAAGTAGAGGGTCGAGATCATTGAGTGCGCGCTCAATGTTGACCGTGCGGGAGTCGAAATGAGAGAACGCGTCCCGAATGTAGGTGGTGTGCATGAGAGTTGCTGATGCTTGCTTCCAGCGGGACAGCAGAGCAAAGTTCACTTGAAACTAAGTGGCGACTCCCTTATTCGCAAGACACAGCAACATACCTTGACTGGGGTCGTCCATTCCTAGCATGACCGCTCCACCGACTGAAAAGGTCTGAAAACACTCTACGATCTCTGGTGGCAGAAAGGTACTTCCGGGACTGTTGCTCATCCCCAGCTTTAATAACAAGCTCCGACTTAGTATTGTCCAACCAACACACAATGCGAGCGCCCCGAGCCTCGTCGAGTGTTCGCCCAGTAAAGAGAGTACTTGCGGCCATGGAATGCCTAGCCCGGCCGTGGCATGTTCAATGATAGCTTGCGATGCGCCGTTTGCCGCCTTATCAATTGAATAGAACTCACGAACATGAGATATAATAGCCTGGTACAACGCGTTGAACTCTGTTTCTATCGCAGCGTCGGGATGTGGCTCGTAAAGACCAGATATGGAATACAGGCGGCTTGATTTTGGTGGTGTTTCGAGGAGGCACGTGTTAGACTGGAGCACACTGGCCGAAGGACGATGTTCAGCTGTAGAATGAACGCTAGCCTTCCTTTGCCGAAATCTGTATAAGCTGAATAGTCGGTGTCTGTGACTATCGGTATGGGTGGCATGATCTGTATTCGATTGGCGCGCTTCCGGCATAACGGCAAGAATATCGAGAATACCGGACGGGGCGTGAAGACATTAATAAAGGAAAAGGAACGTTATTATCATCTGGTCTGGTGAAGCTTCCGGATTCGGTGACCCGAATGTTACTTCCTTTGATATCTTGGGTGTGAAATTTCCTGTTCTCAGACAAAGAGATCTGGAACACCCGGGAATCGATTCCGGGTGAGTACGCTTTGCTTCTAGAAGCCGAAGTAGTACTCAAACCGGCTGCCAAGAAAGGATTTGACGTTGTGTGTCTGCCGATCTGTCCAGTGCGTCCTTACTGATGTTGCAGTGGTCCGACTCGGATCTGAGGTTGAAGTTTACTTCGCAGGGACTCTGCTCGCTCCCGAGTACGGACTTCAATGCGTTTCTTGGTCGACGCTTTGTCATACTTCCCTCTAGTCCCGTGCTTAGTTCTAGTGATCATGTCACCCGCTTTCCCTTTGGTCAGGTCAGTAGGTTTCAGGTGATCCTCCTCTGGACGAAACTTGTTTAAGAAGTCGACTTGGGCTTGAGATGCAGGACTCCTTCGCCAGGATTGACTTTTAGAGATCCACATATACTCGAACACCTCCGCGGCGAACGTGTCTGCGGCGTGAACCGCATGTTCGAAAGAATCGCCTTCCGCTACGATACGAGGAGTAGCGTATGGACTTTTCGATTTGACACCGGAAGGTAATTTGCGATAGTATTTAACCAGGAAACCGTCTCCAGTCAGTGAGGGTTCGATTACGAGATAGTTCCCGCCATTCGTGGTCAACACAAACTTGCCGTCCCCGATACCGACCCAGGCGAAGTCGCTGATTCTACGTATATATTGGTCTCCCGAAGTGTCCGCAATGAGGTCATGAACCGAATCGTAATCAGTAAAGGTCACTGTGCCTGGAAGCTTTCTCGCCGCGCTCCGCTTTTCGACTTGTGCAGCTGCTTCTTCGCGTTCATTCTCTTTCTCTTTCCTCTCCTTCAATTCCATCATGGCTTGGCTATCGGCATTCTCCACAATTTCCGCCGGGTCCAGGCCAAAGAGCGTTGGCGTCGAGACCACGCCCGTACTCAGCGCAGCGACGAGGTCAATGATGTGACAATTTTGCTTCCCTTTGTGTAAGCGCATCCCACGACCAATCATTTGGACCAACAAATTGCGTGATTTCGTTGGCCGAGCGAGTAGAACGCAGTCGATATTCGGGATGTCTGTGCCCTCGGTGAAGACGCCACAGTTCAGAAGCACAGGAAAGTCGCCATTCCTGAACGCATCGACCCTAGCGCTTCGTATCTTTTTGGGTGTGTCACCCGTCACAAACTGGGCCTTGATGCCATACTGCCGAAATTTTGCGGTCAAATTGGAGACATGGCTCAGATCCACGCAGAAGGCAAGCGTGGATTTCCTCTCTTTTGCGCGTGAGAGCCATGACTTGACGACCAGATCATTGGTCTCCTCGGTGTCGATAACTTTTGATAATGCCGCAGTTTGAAAGTCCCCATTCGCACCCGGCCGGACCTGTGTCAGATCTGCTTTCATCTCGACTGTGGTGAAAATGACATCAGACAGCCAATTTTCTTCAATCATGTCCACATAATCACTAGAGTTGTTAGTCTAATGTTCATGGGTGGAAGCGAACCCGTGCCTACCGGTGGTAAACAATATGGTCAATGACAGAGCCAAGCTTGCGTCCGTCAAACCTCGAGAAGGTAGCCGACACGCCAACAAGCGCAGGAGCAGGCACGTCCGTCCAGTCTGCTGCTTGTCGCAACCCGAAATGGCTTAGCAGATCGAGGTACTGCGAACTGACGATGTGATGGGCTTCATCCACAAGGACCAGCTTGTATCTGGTGGGATCAAACTTGGAAAGCCGATCACCAGACATGATGCTCTGAATGGAAGCGACTGTTATATCAGCCGCTCCCGAGGCATGATTGTTGCCCATCTCGATGTCGACTCGTTTCTGCGGGTACGCGAGCATGCAGTGGCGCGCTGCCTGTTCGACGAGCTCGCGCCGGTGGGCGAGGATGAGCGTTTGGGATGCATCGCGAATTGAAGGGATGCGGTCGATAAGGTGCGTGAAGATGACAGTTTTCCCACTGCCTGTAGCCAGGGACACGCCCAATCTCTTGTGGCCTTTATCGAGGTACGATAGAACCGACTGAATGCATTCTTCTTGATACTCGCGCAGGGTGATCTGCAGAGGCGATTTCGGTCCCGTTTGCGGAGCTACGAGGGCTGAAGAGGTGGCTGTCGATGCCCTTCGGATTGGGAGAAGTATGCGACCGGGAACATTGCCCGGCCGCCGGAGGGTTCTCAGCGCATGTTGGCAAAAGAGGTACATGAAGTAATGCAGAATGAAACGTGAGGGAGCGATGGCGGGCGGGTCGGAGATGTCGCGGCATCATCGTTCTTGGCGTCCAGACACTCCAGGATATTTTGAGCTTTCACGACCAAACTCTGCGGCGACGGTGAACCCACACCATGATCACACCCGCCTTCTCTCCTTCTCACTCTCCCCTGTGGCAAACATACAACGCCTCAGACTTGCAGCACCACCCGCCATGAGCTCGTCCGACTCTGACCACGCGCCATCGGACGGTGATGCGTCGTCACCTGACCACGCGTTGAAGTCTCCAGCTCGCTCGCGACTGTCCTCCCGCTCTCAAAGCGTGTCCCGCAAGCGCCGCCGCGAATCGCATTCTAGGTCCGCTCAGCCTGGGAACAACAAAGAGCATCTACACAGTCAGTTCAATGATGGATATCGTGTCATTCTCAACGAAACCGTGGATAGCGCTGTCGCTCGCTTCGAGGTCGATTGCACCTTCCGGCCACGAAGAAGCCAGATCGGCACATCAACATGGACAACCGAAGAAAAATCCGTATTTTTCGCCGCTCTACTGAAACTAGGGAATCGAGACATTTCTGGTATAGCTAGGGCCATTGGAACGAAAAGCATCCCAGAAGTGCAGACGTTCCATCTATTGCTGCAAGATGGAGCGGCGAAACAAAGACTCGCCAAGCCGACACTTTTCGAGATGCCAGCTGCTCTTGAAATAAGCGTAGACTGCGATCATCGCCTTGAGTTAGCGGGTGACGCAATAGCGGATTATCAGGAGCGCTTTGAAGCGAAGCAAGAGCGAGAAAGGTACGGGGACTATTGGCTCATAACTCCAGCCATTGCGGAGGAACTTGCAGCGGCTACAAAAGCGTCCAGGCAGCCCTCTCTAGCCCCATCTTCACCTGCAGGTCCTGCCGATGCTCAATCTTCTCGGCC
This sequence comes from Lophiostoma macrostomum CBS 122681, assembly GCA_010405375.1. Lineage (NCBI taxonomy): Eukaryota > Fungi > Ascomycota > Dothideomycetes > Pleosporales > Lophiostomataceae > Lophiostoma > Lophiostoma macrostomum. The sequence continues at coordinate 97,152 of MU004317.1, read as the reverse complement.
TCAAGATGCGTACACCAATTCAGAGATACTACAGCAAATCCCTGAAGCCGAGCTTCTGAATCCGTCGACTTTACTGAATCTGTCTTCCTCACTCTTCATGAATGGCTCCCCTAGTCCGCCGTCATGGTTCCCACATTGGTCGACACTGGCGTCACCATTGGCTTCTGAGCCATCAATTTACCGAACCGCTTTCAAGGATCTACATACTCTAGTGGTCTCACTCACGCAGCGTCTTGTCCAATTCTGCATCATGCAAGCGACTTCTAGACTCCGTTCTCAGGGCTGGCGCGTTAAGAAGGGTGTTCTGCCCTTCGTAAAGAAGAGAGACGTGCTTACGGCAGTCGACATACTCAATCTCCAGCGTGATGGCAAAGAACGTTGGAGAGGTGTCGCCAGACGATGCGGACTGGTTGTCTTAGAAGGAGTTGGAAAGCAAAGCAGACAGATGGATTGGGACGAAGTAGAAGAGAATTTGTCCCAAAATCGGAGAGTATCCGAACCTCCGTCGAGCGGAGACGAGCAAGCAACTGAATTCCCGTCGGATGTAGAAGAGAAAGATTTCAAATCAAGGGCTGTCAGAAGTGGAACCCCTCTGCCCAAGGGTAACACGGTGACATCAAATTCCGATGTCGAGGACGCGTCGCCTTTAGAGTACAGTGCGGACGAGTCAGACGCAGAAGAGGGACCATCTGATACAGAATCGCTTTCGTCGCTTAGTGACTCTGTGACAAAGTCAACTGAATCCGAGTCAAGATCGTTGGAGTTGGAAAACTTCGACAACGAGGCGAGTAGAACGGAGGAACAACGGCTCTGGAACATTCTCGGTGTTTCCAGCAGTGCTTCTCCCTCGAGAGCGAAAGTCAATGAAGATGAGTGGAGTGATAGCGAAGCGGACGCAAGCCTCATGCATGGCAACGACTGGCGTAAATGGGTTCAATACCATGCGGAATGGGAAGATTTCGAAGAGCCCACACGTGAGGACGTCTTCCGAGCCAATCAGAGGCTTAATCGTACAATCGTAAAACTAGGTTTGCAATCTTACGATACGGATACAGCCGCGACGAGTCAGCCCTCTAGTGGTGAAGAGCGAAGTGATGGACCGAGTAGAAAAAGACGGAAGATTACAAAGACAGAGCTCCCTGTCAGAGGGGCCCGCGCATATGCAGCTCTACAAGACAGGCAGCTCGCATCTGAAAAGCATGAACCCGAAGATGAAGCCTCCGAAGACGATGCTAAATTCGCTACGAGCGTGTACGAAAGTCCTACTCGAGATCAGCACCGAGCAGCATCGCTTCTCGAGGACGACTCTGACATGGATGCTAAACCCCTTCAATCAATCGAATAGACCGGGTGAGCGCAGATAAACGGAGTATACCTTTTTTAGCGTCACCCAATTTGTCAACGGCATTCTAGTAGCCATGTGAACATCCGCAGTGCTCATCGTCTTATTATTCGACTTCTTGAACTGTATTGCTTTCTTTCTCATGCAGCTGCAAGTTGCGTTGCAATCTGTTCCCTGCTGTCTTCATTGCGGATACAGTTGGTGAGGATTGACTTGCTGTGGGTGTTGACGTCCTCGAGCCATCATGTCCATGCCTAGATTACAACCACCTTCCTATTTTGGAAACAAGCTGCCAACGTACCCTGTCCATTCCCCAACTACCAGGATACAGCAATAACCGAGCCGCAGACGGGAAGAAAACGAAGAACATATTCTGAATGAGAATGAGGGGCGCTCAGGAACCACCTCGCTTCGTTAACTGTTTCAGGCAGCTCCCTAAATACCCATGGCCGATATAGCTCCCGGTATCTCGACTCTCGTCATCGCCCAGATTATTGCGATGGGCGTCTTTAAGACAATGTCGTGCCATGCTTTGTCCCATAGTTCGACTCAAGGTCCAGTCCGACGATTACCATGTACAGGAGCATACTTTCCCTCCTAAGCGTTTTGTTGGCGGTAGTCAATGCGAACGAGCTTCTACTTCCGAGGACCCTCCCTCCGGCCGTCGCAGCAAATGCAAGCAGTTACACCGACTGCGCCAATGCAGCATGGCCTCCGTCCGATGTTGGTGTAGAACTATTGCCTCAGGCACCCGACGATGAGCTTAAAGACATGCTTGACGCGATCAGCCCAACGAATATAGAGAAAAGCATCAAGAAACTTGTATCGTTCGGCACACGACACACATTGTCCACTCAGAACGATACCCAACGAGGCATTGGAGCCGCGCGAGATTGGATCGCCTCCGAATTTAGGAAATATGCTGAAAATTCGGAAGGGAGAATGTCGGTGACGGTCCCGGGATACATTCAGCCCATAGCGTCGCGAATCCCGTTCCCGACGAAGATCTCGAATGTTCTCGCGACTATTGAAGGCTCTGAAGATCCCTCGAGGGTGTATGTCATCACTGGTCACTACGATAGCCGCGTAACGGACGTCCTTGACTACACTTCGGACGCGCCCGGAGCTAACGATGACGCGAGTGGAACTGCATGTATGTATGCTTCACTCGATTTAGGCGCGACTAATATGTGACAGTGGTATCGGAACTGGCGAGAATCTTAGCAACGAAGAAGCCAAAGTCCACCATCATCTTGGGTGCAGTGGCTGGTGAAGAGCAAGGCTTATATGGCTCAGCATTCCTGGCACAAACACTTAAGAACGCGAGCGTCAATGTAGAAGCAATGCTAAACAATGACATCGTCGGATCCTCAACAGGGGACCGAGGACAGAAAGATCCTTATACCATCCGAGCCTTCGCCCAAGGACCACCCTTGACTGAGTCGACCACCGTAGCAGCTACACGACTACAAATCGGAGGCGAAAATGATTCGCCAGCCCGAGAACTCGCCAGATTCTCAAACGAAGTAGCAGCCAACGACGCCACTGGGATGAACATCGCCATCATCTACCGGCTCGATCGCTTCCTGAGAGGCGGCGACCACTCCTCCTTCCTGCAGGCCGGCTACTCTGCTATTCGCTACACGGAGCCTAACGAGAACTTTGCACACCAGCACCAAGACGTCCGTGTGGAGAATGGCACACAATATGGCGACCTAATCGAGTTCGTCGACTTCGAATTCACTGCCCGCGTCGGCAAGGTCAATCTCGCCACGCTGTGGTCATTGTCACAAGCGCCTGGACAGGTCCGCAATGTGACTGTTGACACAACAGCACTAGACAACAATTGCAGGCTAAGCTGGGTTCTGAGCAACGACGAAGCGGTAGCAGGGTATGAGGTTGTGTGGAGGCCAACGACGAATCCGTTGTGGACTCATGTGGTCGATGTGGGAAAGACGAACACTGCGACACTGCCTCTGAGCAAGGATAATGTGATTTTTGGGGTGAGGGCTGTAGGTACAAATGGGTACAAGTCGCCTGCAACATTTCCTTTTCCAGCTGCCGTGTAAACGGTCATGGCATTGCTCAGACGCTCTGGGAAGGAATGAAAGAATGAATCGATTGTATCGGGTTGCCTTAGGAATTCCAAACGTTCAATATAAGAGTTCAAGACTTTTCCATCAATCACCTACTCTCCAATACTCTCGCTAATTACTAATACGGTCTAGAGGGGTACTGCCCCAAAGCATATATTTCTGTAACATATTCTACAACTGTGCCGCACCCCAGCATTCATGTGACATCGCTATTGTGGCATTGTCCTGAGGAACAGGCCGGAGATCGTGTCTTGGACACGTAAGCATCGACGCTTAACAGGACAGATTACTCTGTCTGTTAGGCTAGAAGCCGACCGATAGTTCAATAATCCCTAGAACTACTATAAGGACGTCAACCATTTCCCAAGTAAGCCGCAACCGCAATCGCGACAAGAGGCTTTATTAGACCACGTCTTACTCCACCAGATTGACTCTGCCTAGTTTCACACTACCCGCTGTTGCTTTCTGAGCCGGACTATCACTTGACACCCCTTCAATAACTACAGACTCATAAACACGATTTGTAGGGCCGAAATCGGAAGTCTCCAGTATCGACCCCAAACTACGCCGCAATATGTCCAAACCCTCATGTAATCTGAACATCGTATCACACAAAGCCACCATCTCATTCGCTTCTACCAACTGCTCATGTTTATCAGACCCCAGAGCCAAGAGTGCGGGCAGTGCATATACCATGCGGCAACTAGTCGCGCGGCAGTAGCCTGAAGTCGCACCCTGGGAGGCTGAAGGTGGCGTATGCGAGCTAGTGTGGAGGCGGCTTGCTATGGACAGCCTCCAGGGCTATTTGTGTCAAACAATAAGTGGCGAAGAGAACATACTTAAGGGCTGGTCTGCTGTCTCGTCATGAAGTGTTACCGAGCGCGTTCGCCTAGTCCAGTACAAGACTTCATTTTGCTTCTTGCTCACCAAGCTCGAGCACGAATATCGAAAACACATCAAGCTTGTTCCTCGTCGCCACTACCCACTTTGAAGCCCAACGACAGCTATCCCATAGCCCATCAGAGCCACTTGCTCAAAGCCCCATTTTCGCAACCATGCAAATCTTCAATCCTCAGACCGCAGACACTCGTGCTTCTTCCATCACGTCCACCAGAAGCTTCGCCTCAACCATCGCATCCTACGCATCCTCCACGTCCTCCTGGATCAAGTCTTGGTTCCAGCCAAACGCTCAAACGCACGAGGTAGACGTCGATTCAGGATCAGTAAGGTCAAGCTCGACTATTTCCTTGATAGCTTTGTGGTTCAGATCGTTGTTTCGACCTAACCCGTACAAACCAAGAATGAGGGAAACACCAGGGCAAAGAGCACAGCGCGAGCATATTGCTGCTGAAGCGAGGTTTGCTTCTATGTGTTGATGAGAAGGCATTCTTGGATTGAGTACGGGGAGCGCGTATTGAGTCATAATCCAGCCAGGAGCCAAGGGGCTTCACGGGCCTATGTTGTCCTCCATGATGCACTCCAAAATGAGTCTTACAACATCAAGATAAGCCTACTCAGTCAATTCATGCTAGCTTCTCGTACGGTATCTGGGACGGTGCAGGACTGGCTTCCATTGTTGGTCAAGGACATTGGAAATTGTACTCGAGTTCCTGTTTGCCTTTCACGATTGCAATTTGGAGTCTACAGTCCGGCTCTTATCATGTTATCCTTCGCCAATCTTACGAGTGCAGAGATACTTCTATTTCATAGTGATCGGCTACTCAGTGAGCATATTTTACGTTTCCTAAGATACCTTCTTTCCGCAGTCATACCTTCCTCACCGCTCCAATCTCCCGTCCTCACAGTCCCCCGCAAGCCGTCTAAATTCGCCCCTTACAATCCTATTGGTCCAAACATTCACAGCAGTCCGCCTGCCCTCAACGCCACTATATCATTCGCCATCCTACCGTTTGCACCAACATGTGCATCTCTCAACCTCGACCCTATCGGAGCGGTGAAAAGTCTCGAACACTGACATAACGCTGAAGCCTGATCTTCACTGTTTGTTTGCCCGCGGCATGTTTATCAGCACGTGGACGAGTCCACATGGCAACGGCCACGTGAGGGCACTACACTGGCATCTTATAAACGCATCAACGAGGTTTCTGCAATCTCTTCTTCGTTTGCTCAACGCATCTCATCGACTCTCAAATTTGGTCGTCGGCACCCTCATGGGGTTTTGATGGTGTGCAGCAATTGCGTTTGAAGGATCTCATTAGTGTGCAATTTGGCACATCAAGGCGGGTCAGTACGGTTTTTGAGACTCGAGGTACGTGTACATGGATTCTGGTTTGTTTGTTTTGGGGTTTGGTTTTGAGAGGCTGATTGGTTTGAGGGAGACATATTACAGCATACGGGCACTTTTTGAGCACGCAACTCGACCTTGATCTTAGACTTTGTCTGATTGCTTGTACTATCTCGACACGATAGCAAGGTGCCAGTTTTGTCAACATGACATCCAAGTTCAACCCCATGATGTTGTCACCGTAAGTTCCTTCTTTTCTAGAGTCATCGTTATCATCTTTATGCCCCTTCAAGCTTCAACCACCGTACTGCATTGTTTCCTCGAGTCATATGCATCACTATCTTTTGATGTATTGGTTCTCATGTAATACTCCTCTTCCTCCATACTCATCTTCCAATGACGTTCGAGGAGACCAAGAGTGAGCATAGTACTTCACCCGACTACTCTCGTTGACATGCCAACTCATAAACATGTTTATCTACAATCCTTCACTACTCACACCACCACAGCTCCAAACCCCCAACCAACAACAGCACACCCTATAGCCCCGCCCGCTACCGTCCAACCCGCAACGACCGCCGCTCAGCAAGCCCCGATCTCTCAGACCGCAAATCCAACTACCGCGACCGAAGCTCTCTTCCCCAGCGTCGCGTCCAACCCAAAGGACTCGTCGACTACCCCAGTGACGAAGAAGAAGCCTTCGACCCACCGCCGCAATACGCACACCGCTCTACGCGGGAGTCCAATCCCGGCCCTGATCTTGATATAACGCCGACAATTGAGCCCGCCACCGACTTCAAAGAGCAGGTGCAAGAGCGAGAGCAACAGCAAGGAGTTCGCAAACAAGCACACTCACCTTTACCCTCCAGCCTCTTCGTTCCCGAGGACGAAGACGAGTCCGGGTCCGAAGACGATATCGAGAGTGAGGGCGAGAACAATCGCTACATCGGACAATCTGGTAGGATTGCAGCCCAGCCGACCATCACTCGCGGCCCGAAGTCATCTGCAATCACCATGGCCAAGCGCGGCGCCTCTGCAATGCCACCTCCAGCCTCGCCAGCGAAGCGCGCCAGGACGACCAAGTCGCCGCTAGAGACTGTGCTCGGGACGAGCAAGAAGACGGCCGGACCGCGGAAGCGCGTCGAGGATGATCCGGAGAATATCGAGATTATGCGGTTGAGGTGCGAGAACAGGATGACGTGGCTTGCTATTGCGAATCGTAGGTTCTCCTTTCTCCTCGTCCCCTCCCCCATCCTTCCCCCCTTTCCCCCATCCTCTCCCCTCTCCTCTCTACTCTCCCCTCCCCTCTATCCTCTACCCTCTCTCTTCCCTCTCCCCTCACGCCCCTCTCCATCAACCCCCTAACCACCCCAGATCTCAACGCCCAACGCGCCCTGCACGGCCTCCCAAACACGTTGACCGAACCCGCCGTCTACTCGCGCTTCGTGCGCAACAGCCCCCGCATCGCCATCGCCAACGGCGAAGTCGGTTTCGACCCCAAAGACTTCATGCACCTGCGCCACCCACACTACTACCCGAACCAGCGCCTCGAAACCGGGGGCCACGCCGTGCACGGCGGGATGCGGAAGCGCGGCGCTGCGAGCGCTGTCCAGCTCCAATTCGATATAGACCTCCAGAATGGGCGCAATGCGGGGGCGGGCCAGAGCCTGCTTGGTAGTACTAGTGCTGGTGCTGGAGGAGGTGGAGGAGAAGTTGGGGGAGGAGGCTTTGGGGCAGAAGGGGATGAGTCCATTCCGAAGGACATCAAGAACAACTACCGGCCGCGCATGGGCAAGATCGACGAGAACGCGGCGCTGAAGGAGTGTGAGGAGTTGCAGTCGCGGGAGCGCACGGAGATGCTGCTGAGGGCGGCGGGCAGGGTGGAGCGCGAGTTTTGGGGGTATGTGGCGGATGAGCTGGAGAGGGAGTGTGGGACGCTGTATCATGCTAAGGTGCTGGAGAGTGTGTATCGCGGGGCTATGAAGTGAGGTGAGTTTGAAAGCGCGAGTCTGGGTTGAATTTGGTGGGTGGGGAGAGTTGGGGGTGGAGGTTGATGTCGATGTTGATGCTGATTGTTTGCAGGACAGCGAGGTTGAGTGGGTTCGGTGGTGTTCATCGCCTGTTCCATCCACAATCGCTCCCGCGATCCTACGATCGATACGACACCTGGTCCTGCGACTTCAGATTCCGGTCGATGATGACCAGCATCAATTCCCCTCTTGACAACCAGCCACACACCACCACAATGATTTCTCCTCAGGTTTTTCTTTTCTTTCTTACACTTGTTTAATAGTCCCTCGCCCCCCAACCCCGACGATGTTCGGCATCAGGAGTTGGGCGTTTGGTGTTTTCATGGAATACCACTCTGTTTCCTTGGTCAGCGTATGCAGCACTGAAGCTTGCAGGGTGGCGGAAAATTGGGTCGATTTTGCCGATTTCCTAAGCTTGTGTTTGTGTACTTGGAGGGGTCGGATCGTGTGTTCTATACGAGGCGACTTTTGATGACTTTGGTTCAGTTAGTCAATGCGAAATAGACTCCACTTACCTTATTGAGTATTGTGCTGTAGTGAAGACCACACGTTGATAGCGTCAGATATACTTGAAGCAGTCCCACACACAGCTCTCAATGAAACGGGATGAGGACGGGAAAGGAAAGGAAAGGGAAATCCAATTATGAGAGATATAGAAGATCCGAAGCCATCAAGCCAAGTCTCCAATCGGCACTCCCACGTTCATCGACCCTCGCTCTCTCGCAATGACTGACCGCATCGCAGGGCTACCCTGCACCAGACTATGTCCAACCATTGTACCCAATCATGCATGCGCCATTGATAGTATTCTGAATCGTGAAAATGTAGGAAAGCATCGATGACCATCGAGGTGTCTGCAGCGCGCAAGCCGTCTAGCCTCCGTGTTCATACTCCGGGTGCTCGATCGGCGGCTCCACTTCCGTACCCTTCGGGTAGTACTTGTCGGAATCGCAGTCGTTACACTATGGCAGCACGGTTAGTGTTCATCCCTGCCTAGCTTCATGAGGAGCTGGTAATCATTGAGGAACATCCATGCGCCTTGCTCCGATACAGTTAACTCTATATGAGCAATATCCTAAATAGTGACACAGGCCAACGAAGCTCATTGTCTGCTGTCTGTTCTGGAGTGTAGAGTATCCCTCAATGAATACCAGCTCCTTCGTAGAGTCTGGGGGGCTTACAACGTCGGGATTGCACATAATAGCGCGCTTCTTGCAGATCTCGGCGGAGGGGAGACCGGCGACACCGGAGAGCTATATTAACGTTAACAGAATCCTTGGACGCAGAGACCATGGGATACCGACATCAAGACAGGTATTATACCTCGACCCGCAGTCATCGCAGTTGTCCGTCTGCGGGCAGTCGAGCGCAGTGGCCATAGCCGCGAGGCTGGCGAAGAGGAGTAAAAGCTTCATTGTAAAGCTGCCCTGATATTGATGTCGCTGTAGACTATAGAGGGTCGTCGATGTGGATGCGATTGGATTGGTTGAGCTGCGGATCGAGGGAGCGAATTGGGGTAAAGAAAAGGTAGAAGCGCAAGCTTGTTGACGAAGTAAGGAAAATGGACTTAGGTGAGGCTCGAAAGTGAAGTGCCGCATGCGGCTCGCGCGTTTGTACGCAGCTGTCACAGACGCGGTGAAAGACAGAAAGAGCCATCGAGTGAACGATGTTGGCGGCACGCGCATACCAACGGTAGCACACGGCCCACCTATTGCCTACAGCAGCTTTGCACAATTGCCATATGCTCTTTACGATCTGCTCAGGGCACCGAGTAAGGGTCCACGAAGTCTCCATCACACAGCTCACCTTTTTCCACGTTAAGTATAACTAAAGATAATTGTAGAACTCTACCGGTTTAGGTAGGCTCCAAATAACCGATTTGGGTATCACTGCGGTATTGCCGGGTGCGATGTGGACCACATGGTTCCCTTGTATGGGTCTTGTTGTATTACAAGGCAGTAAGGGCCCATCGAGCCCTCGATGGGCTGCTGTGTCCTACTAGACCCGTTGTACTGATATACAGTGGGAAAGCGTAGGCATTTCATTGCATGGGCAGAACTGACCGGGTATCAAGATAACCTTCCAGGTCGTCAATATTGTGTTCATGTCAGATCACCGCCTTCTACCCGTCCTTCTTGCGGGCTCCGGCTTCTTCTTCTGGGTGTTAGTTCGATTGGTCCTCCGCGTGCTGGGGGCTGTCTCTACTTCTGATTCTGCACTTTCTTCGTCCTCGTCTTCATCCTCCTCCTCGTCATCGTCATCCGCAGATTCGGACACTGCCGACTGCGCCTTGGAACCTTTCGTAGTCTGTCCGGCCTTGGTACCTTTCCCACTCTTGGTCGCAGTTGCTCTAGTTGCGCGGGTGCTCTTTGCGGGTTTCGGGGTTGGGGTAGCGCTTTCTGCCTTTTGTGACTTTGCACCTTCGGGGAGGCCCCGCAACAGGCCGATTCCGGGTTGATAGAGCGCCCTGTCGTCTTCAACAGGCATGAGTGGCGGAGACGAGGATGGCTCTGCGTTTGGCCCACGGAACCGCCTCAGCCACATGAGCTCGCCAAAGTCATCCTCTGGTAGTTCAAACTCAGGTATGTTGAAGGCTTCCTCCTGATCCCATGGGTCGGGCTGGTCGGCAAAGGCATAGGCATTTTCGCGATCATCGAGGGCTTTCAGGTCGTATAGCTGGTTGAGCTTGTCCCAGACGCCAGACACGCGCGTGTGCTCAGCGTGCTCGGTCACGAAGCCGTGAGAGCGCATGTCATTGTGGATCGAGATCATACGGAAGTGCTTGTGCAGGCCTATACACGGGTCAGCAACTCTGGATGTATTGGGAGCGAGAGGCAGTGTCGCGCACCGGTCGGCTTCCATTTGATGACGCTCTTGAAGAGTTGGGCCTCCTGGTCGTCGCTCCATGGGTCGTTGAGCAGCTTCTCGGTCGGCGACGACTGATCGTGGGCCTGGGTCGCGGCACCCGTGTCTTGCGGTGTCTTGGGCTGCGTCTCTGCCAGCGGCGTGCTGGCGGCGCTGGCTCTGATCCTCTTTTTCGGCGGCATTGCGACGGTCGTGCGCGCAATTGAGTGTGTGGTGGGCCTCCAATGTGATGTGCGAGAGGTTGTCGTGATCGCGACGTGCAGGAAGCTTGAGGGCAAGGGTCCAGCGTAGGGCTGACGTCGTCATCATGCCGAGGCTCTGTCTACATTTGAACATTGAAGGAGCTGGTTTCGAATGAGAAATAATTTTTGCACCTTCGTTTAACGTTGTTATATACTATGTAGGCATTGTTTCAGGGTATAACGAAGCCCGACGGAGCCTGTTGCGCGGGGGCTGTATGTGTTGACTACTCCTCAAGAGCACCAGCTCCTTCGTAACCCACCCCTCCAGCGCGTCTACGGCCGTCGGTGCCATGGACGACGATCTAAGATACGAGGCCTTCGCGACCGAGGGCCTCTGGAAGCCCTCTAGCTTCTTCCAGGACCCCTTCGCTTTCGACACGCCGTTGTTCGCGCCTCTGCAGCTGGATGGTATGTCGCGTCGCGTCTTTTCCGTGCACGCGTCGGCCACGTTCTAACGTCGCAGGTATAGTCCCTTCAATCCAATTGCAGAACCCATATGCGCCGAAAGAACCTCTCGATCGCGAATTACGGCTGCCAGATCTTGATTCATTCGAATTTGGGCCCTTACCAGAGCTCGAGAGTCTCGACCAATCGTCCCTCTCCCTCGATACCCCGCCACCAGGGGAAGAGCATGATATTTGGCAGTTGGCCTTCGAAGACGGACCTGCAAACAAAGACACTGTTTTCTACACTTGGGAGACATTCGAGAATTCTAGTCATGCCAATCATGCTCCACCATACATCACCGAGGCCGGCCCAACAGCCTTCGATGCAAGCTTACGAAAGGACGAGAAACTCGCATCAGGAAGGGTGCTCAAGGGCGACATTCTTCTGCAGTCGCTATGGAACCTAGGCCTCGGCCGCTCGTCGATCCTGTTCAGCTGGGACGCGAAAGCAAGAACTTTCGTGCCTGCCGTCTCCGATGGCCGTTCTTCCGGCCTGACACTGCCTTGTGCTAAAAGCCTCATTACTCAATTCATCTTGACTGGGTCCACCTTCCTCTATCTGAGAGCGTTCGTAGAGCGTACGTTCGCTTCAGGGACTTCGATTCCGGCAAGGGTGGCCCTGGCTACATGCATCTCGAGCATTCTCTCGACTTTCGAGGACCATCTGGGGAGTCATTGCAATGATATAGAATCTCTGCTTCAGCTGCAAAATCTCTTCTATCGGCCTCGACAAATCCTTATGCATACTGCGCGGATAGTGGACGCCATGAAGCCGGCCAAGTCCAACGAGCAACTCGCGTCGATACTTTACCAGCGTGTCTTGGAGTTGGAAGAAGGCAATGAAGACCTGCGCCGTCTCTCGATCGTAATCCTTCGCAAAGTGTCCACACCTAGCATGGATATCCTGACCGAGTGGGCGGGACTGAGGCTTGGCCAAGACACTGTGCCAACCGCGGAGCGGAGCGGTTTTGTGACAGTTGAAGAGGACAGCGAAGCAAAAGGGCCACCCGAGTACAATTACAATCCACTCATGATGCCTCACTTTGTGGGACCGGAAGACGGCAGTACTATCTTCGAGACAGGCAATAGTCTACGCTTCCTTCAGCACCACCACCCAGAACATCCCTTAGCATCCCCAACCAAGTTTGGTGTCAAAGCGCCTGAACTGGAATGGAACTTCACCTGGCAAGACATCGAAACCGTAGCTGCCAAAGCCAACTCGTACGAAGAGAGCCTCCGACGCGCAATACTCGAATTCAGCACAGGCTCATCCACTGCAGCCAAAAGCCAGACCGGGCCAGCGCTTGACATGGATATTGAGAAAGTCGAAACCGATCATGAGACGATGCTTCGAGAGTCCGCCAACATATTTGACCAGCCGCCTTCTTACAGATCATCCTCACTGCCAGATGAGCTTCAAGTCATTACCTCTCAATTGCTGTCGGAGTCGAACGACCGAGGCCCGACTCAGACATTCTCTCCGCCCATAGATCTAACCTCCACTCTCTCTTTTCGTCCACTTCTAGCTGCTCAAGCGAAGCTAGTGAACGCGACAACGCTTCGCCTCTTCTTCCGCTCACATCAACTTCGCCTGCACCTCTCACTCCAGCGACAGTATCATCTACTGGGCGATGGGGTATTCTCCTCTCGGCTTGCTTCAGCGCTGTTCGACCCCGAGCGCGAGAGTGCAGAACGTCATAAAGGCACAATGCGCAGCGGAGTACACATGGGTCTCCAATTAGGATCCCGTGATACCTGGCCTCCAGCAAGCTCTGAGTTGAGACTCGCACTTATGGGTGTTTTGAGTGAGAGCTTTCACTCGTCTGCACTCTACTATTCCACAATCAGAAGCCCACACAAAAACAATTTGAGAGATGATGCAATCGATAGGAATGGAGATGAAATGCCTGGCCAGCTTGCGTTCTCCATTCGTCAACTGAGCGAATCAGAGATGGAGAAGTCGATGGATCCAGACTCCCTTTCCGCCTTGGACTTTCTGCGTCTTCAATACGTTCCACCCAGCCCACTGAACCTCGTCATTAGCTCCACGTCCCTCGAAAAGTACGACTACATATTCCGGTTTCTCTTACGCCTGCTGCGCATCCTTTTCGTTGTATCGCATCTGCCACGCGAATTCGAGGACACGGAATCGCGGCACTTTAGAATGGAAGCCCATCACTTTATTACTACAACGTCCTCGTACATCTTCCAGACCGGAATTGCAGATCACTGGACCGCATTCTCATCGTTCGTCTCAAACATCGAAACACAGCTTGCCGAAGAAGACGAAGCCGGCGAGTTGGGTACACGTGTCACCTCTGGTCTAGAAGCGCTCAAGTCTGCACACGAGCAATGTCTCGACAGCATCTTATTCTCGCTTTTACTTCGGCGGCGCCAGAAGAAGGTCATGTCCCTGCTAGAAGAGATCTTTGATCAGATTCTGCTCTTCGCGAAGATTACGCGCGATGACAAGGACGACAGAGAGAAGCAAGTCAAGGACCTGTATGCGAAGCTTAGGGGCAAGATCAGGGTCTTCATTAGCGTCATCAAAGGACTAACCGGGAAAAGAGGATACGGTAAGGGCAAGGGGACTAGTGAGGAGAACACACTGGACCGACTGGGCGTCCTGTTGGAGATGAATGGGTATTACGGCCGCTAGATACCGTATGAGTCTAACACAACAATATTTAAAACACATCCCCAAATTCTCGTCCTAGTCATGATATGATCTGCTTCCCCTCCCCTCTCCATCTCAAATATACCCTCTACACCCCACCCCCTCCACAACCCAAACAAGCACCCACCCAACCCCCCAACTCCCCAGCACACTCGGCACCGCGACAACAACGGTCTTCAGCACACCCCCAGCATCCCACCCATCCACTACACATTGCCAGAACACAACGACGGGGATGTGGCACAGAAACGCAGGGTAGCTGTACCGCGCCACATCCACGCTGCCGAGCTTCCAAGGCACCTTGCATGTTGCGTGGAACCAGAGGAGTATCAGCGAAGAGAGCCATATACCGGTGGTCTCATTCCACAGCGCGTAGAGAATGGCGAAGCGGTTAAAGCCGCCGCGGAAGGAGGGTAGGAGGGCTTGTACGGCTCCTCCTGTCCCTCCTTCTCCTCCTACTCCTCCCCCTTCTCCCCCTACTCTTCCCCCTCCTTCTCCTCCTCTTTCCGCTCCTCCTCCTGCCTGACCAACCACAAGACTCGAGTACACCACAACGCATCCAACGAGATTTACCAACAATACTGTGAGACCCAACACAGTGCGCGTCCGCCGCGTGACCAGCTCGTGCAGTGCACATTTGTAGGTAGTCGATGCTGCGATGCCGGTGCTGTAGAAGAGTATGTATTGTGGCAGGTAGCCCGGGGTCAGACCTAGGAGGGAGAAGGATCGGATGCCGGAGGGGTAGGGGATGCGCAGGAGGAAGCTGGTGAGGGTTGTTAGGAGGAGGGCGGTGAGGATGTGGGGGATTGTGGGTTGATGCTTGACGTCTCGTTCTTCGGCGGTTTGTGTGTTGCTGTTATGATGGCGTAGAGATTGGGGCTGGTGTTGGGGTTGGTTTTGTTTTGATATCAGCGGTTGGATAATTCCCAGATCGTCCTCGTCCTCATATCCTTCCTCTTGCCTCGCTTTTAAGCTTTGCCTTGCACTCTGCTTTGCACTCTCTCCATTTCCAATCCCCGTCCCCGTCCCAGATCTCTCCCCAGACCCAGCACCCGGATCAGAAAAGTGTCCAGGAAACAGCAGCGCATACACCCCATCAAAGATCAGCAAAACCCCACAATACCACACCGCCCCCCTAACCCCCCTCGTCCGCATCACCTCCTCCCACACCCGCCTCCCCACCTCCCCAGCGCCCACCCCATCTCTCACGACCGCGCTAAGTGCCCGCGTAAGCGCCGGTCCGAGCATCGTGTACAGTAATGTAGGTACACCGAGACGTTTCCATTTCGTTTTTAGGAAGGCGGAGCGCCCCCCACCACCTGTCCTTTCTCCCCGACTCTGACTCTTCCTTATCTTCGCAGCAGACGCCGCACTGAAATACCCCGAGACCAGGAAGAACAACGCCATGAAGAACGTCTGGTTGATAACATTAAAGCTGACCAGTGGCAGTGAGGCGAAGGGCTTGTGGTGTGCGAAGCGCGATGTGTAGAGGGACCAGGAGCCGGTGCCGCCGTAGGGGATGGCGGTGTGGTGCGTGATTACGAGGGCGGTTAGGGTGGTGCGGAGGTTGGAGAGGTAGTGTGTTGGGGAGTAGGAGGGCATTTTGGAGGTTGAGTGTAAGGGTTGTAAAGAGGGGGGGAGCTAGAGGACGTAAGATTAAAGTAGGAATTGAGATGTAAGATGTAGAAGGGTTGGATTAGATGGTTGGTGTGGAGTAAAGAGTAGTTTTAGATGTAGATGTATATGCAAATGTACACTAGGCTTGATCGGGGAAACAGTGCGAGTACGCAGGATACGAAGGCGTCCTCACGCCAAACGCTATGAGAAGAAGACAGCGTTTGATGTGTAGCACTGAGATTGTCTGATCGGAATTGTCGACATCTTTCTCAAGAATCTGTAGGTTTATGTACTTCGTTGTGGGTCGTTAGGCGGCAGCGAGGTTAGATTGAGCTAACCCGATACCGCAAATTACACGCGTAAGCTAGAGATAGTCATTCGTACGCTCCAGGCGGTCTATACCCCTGTATAGATACAATTTTCCTGCTTGTATGGATGTCTAGATGGTTGTGATTAGCTGGCTAGATACTTACAGAGTAGTGATTTGATGATGGTAAATTGAAGTGGATCAGGGTGGACTTAAGACGTGGTGGACGAGTTTTGAAAGGCTAAGACTGATTTCGAGATGCAACCGAATTCGTAAGGTATTGATATATGATAGCATCCAAGCTAGATATCCACACGGGGCAGGACCTTCTATGACTATTAGTAGCTAGAGCATCGTATCATTGAGACAACCATCAATCAAGATGATTAGAACCCCCCACCTCACTTTCTCAGATCAAAAGAATACTCTTGAAGGTCACTGTGGAAGCCAAATCAAAAACATGGTATAGCTAAGACGAAGCACTGGAGACGATGAACATGATCTTCCTTGAAATAGTCATTTTCAATGTTCTATCAATCATCCTTCGGTTCTCAGATCCTAATCTATAGTATCTAGCACCAAT
This sequence comes from Lophiostoma macrostomum CBS 122681, assembly GCA_010405375.1. Taxonomy (NCBI): domain Eukaryota; kingdom Fungi; phylum Ascomycota; class Dothideomycetes; order Pleosporales; family Lophiostomataceae; genus Lophiostoma; species Lophiostoma macrostomum. The sequence continues at coordinate 80,702 of MU004317.1, read as the reverse complement.
TATACAAGCAGACCAATGCAGTCTGGCCATGACTTCATTTCCAAGCCCAAAGTTCTCCTTTCTCCACCAGTGAATGATGCAGCACCCCGTCTCATCTCATCTAATTCATTAGACAGCAATAATCTCAAACCTTTCACTTCACGGACACGCAATATGGCGCCCCCTCTGGCGCCCCCTATAGTGCTTCTCCCATCCTGCGATCAACTCATATCGAGAAGACCGATGTTTTCGAGCTTATACGGTAGCCGCGATAGAGCAGGTGAGCTCAGGAAATGCCTAAAAAACGCGCGTGGTGGGCGGAGGGCGGACGCCTAGGTGGAGTTGGATTCTTCTGCATTCTGTCAACGACGTTAGGTTACTCAGGTCAGTCGGTGCAAGCTGGGAGTGGGTGTAGAGTTGCAAACACAACAAATCCTCTCTCTCTCTAGGTATGAAATGGTGAGGATAGTGATCCTTCAACCAGCTGACCATGATTCAAGGCTCACTCTGCGACGAGTGCGGAATAAGGGACCCACACAGAGAAGAGAGAGAGAGAGTGGAGCTCCAGTCTCAGACCCAGTCACGCCCTCCTCGATAGACTCTGTGTCAGTAAGTAAGAACAAGCTCACTAGAGCAGTGACTTCCATCATAGAACGACGGAGGGCTTGCTATGCAGCTATTTGGCCTCTGAGTGTGTACATGTAGCTGTTAGGCCGTTGTCCAGAACATTCGAATAGAATCATGCTGTCTAAATTATTGGATTTATAGCATCGCGATCATCGGTTTCCACTTCGATAGGTATAGCTCGAAGTGTTCTGTTGTAGGGATAGAGTGTTCATTCCCAGGGACAAGTATAGTTTGAAGCAGGACTCCACGAGATCGAAGGTGATGACGAGTGTTTCCGCAGTCCAGGAAAACCGTCTTCAGTGGGACGTCGAAGGCCAGCTCGCTAAAACAAAGCTGTAGGTAGCATGCCGTACATGTGCGATGTGAAGTATACGTAGCACGTAGTTCGGATGAAGACGGGAGGAGTCAGATGATGGTTGGCATCCAATGAACAGGAATTCGCTCGTGGGGTGTGAGAATAGTGCAAGACTAGTCTAAGAAGTGTTCATAGTAAACTTTTGGAATTCGACGTGATGGAGAGAACGTAGTTACACAGGTCCTATGCTGATGAGTCTGAGTCTCAGAGTCCGAAGTGCGACCCCTCTGCTCACCTGCAGACGCATGTCCATGTCACTCCAGCAGAGACCGGATATTACGATCGGCAGATGGAGCTTCAACTGGCGTGAAAGCTATCCATGAATGGTGAATTTTGATTGATATGGCACGGCATGTAGACTCGAGGCCGAAGAGCTATGTATCTGCACCATCGTAGCTCGAGATCCAGGGACCCTAATCTCCCTACGGTACCTATAAGATACACTAGACTAATCAGACCGGTTCAAGCTTGTCTCTACGCTGCATAGTACAGTACTGAGCCAACAAAGCCATTAGACCCGGACGACATTGCTTCAGTATTGAACAGCGTGCTCCGAAAAACAACCTCGACGCAAAGCGCTCCACCGCACTGCACCAACCCAAATCCGACAGGAGACAACTCCAGCCACCTTATCCCAAACAACCATCCACCGACAAGAACAGAGGCTCAGTACGCAGGTACCACGCATCTTCGCATGTCGCACCTTTTCGTCCGCCGCCTTCCGCCTTCCAGACCCGCTGAGCAATCCCGACGCGCTGCATACAACAAGGTCGCCGACGTCCTGCCAGCCTTGCCAGCCTTTGACCATTTACCTGACTCGGAGCCGCATGCAGCTGCACTCATTCATTTATCGGGCGGCAGCGAGCGAGCGAGCCTGCGAGAGAGAAACGCATATGCCGTACCCACTGCAGCACAGCAGAGTAAAGTAGCTGAGAGACAGGCTGTAGCGAACGGGCTCAACAGCGCGTGGAACGCTCCGGGGATGCCGATCGGCATCTGGAAGCAGCGAGTCCAGCTCTCCACACTTGCGGCCCGGCGCTTCGCTGGGGGCATGGGCATGTGTCGGAAGGGCTCGGAGTCGAGTCAGGAAGTTTTGCGTGTCTATCATGACGAATTGGTTAGGTTAGGTGAGCAGCGACAAAATGGGTAGGTTGGAAAGCAGGCTTACAACCGTCTTGTCGGTCAGCAGAACTTGGTAGCAGCCTTGCCGTTTTGATAGGCCCACAGCTACTATTGCTATGCTGGAGAACAATGAACCTCTCAGCTGGGATATTGCTGCACCCGCAACCCTGCCATTTCGACTTGCCTATAGAGAACGGGAATGGAGCTTGTCGGCGCAAGAGCTCTGCTCTGTGACTAACAGCAAACCGGGCTATCTGTATCCCTACCCTCTTGTCACCGGTGTGCAGGCTGTCGGGTAGGGCGAATTTTGCGGCGTTGGCTCTGCGAACCCCCACACCCACCAGCACCCCAGTTCACGATGCCAAAAGCTGTTGAGAAATCCACGTGGAAAACGCCTCCCGCAAGGGACACAGGTCTCACATGGCGGCATCGTAACCTATATATAGAGTGTAAGCGTAGCGATAGGTTTCCCTATCCGCCACAATTTCTCGTGAGCCCGACGCGCGCCCAATTGGGGTCGACGGCTGTCTACTTCGTGCAGCTGTTGCGGGACATCTTTCCTCCTTTCCGCTGCCTGCGTCCCGTATAGGGATCGGCGCCGTTGTCGCCGCAAGGAGCCGTATGTCAGACATCGCGTGGTATAACGTAGCGCAAACTCGTATCCGTGCAATGCGTAAAGAAGTTCATTTGTTGCTAGGCCAAATCGCCATGGTCAAAAGGACCAGGCCCGGCAATAGGGTTTAGGCTTCCCTGCTCCTCGGTAAGTACGTGCGAAACTGCTGGGGTTGACATGGGGGCTGAAATGTGAGGTGAGATTCTGCAGACCACCTGCAGGAGGATTAGAAAGGCAGGTCGAGGATCAGGAACAGCGTTGAATAGGCGAGGTCGGCACTCCAAATCCCACGAATCAGTGTATCCGCTGTCTGCAAGGGAATAGCAACACCTACGAATGCAGATGTATAGAGAACCTTATTATCGATGTTCTCGGTGCTTTAATTTCCAGATGTTCATGCTGCAAGGTGTACGTCACGGGTGCAAGGGGTGTAGGGTCCCTGAAAGCGTTCGCAAATGATGACGGTTGGGACTGGATTTGGCGGGGAAAAGTTTATGTGCGACAATCCTCAATAACGAATATATTGCATCAATCTAAATCCACGCACGCCTTGTCCTGTTTCGGATCGATTCAGGATAGTTGCCATGGATCTGGGAGCGCAACGAGCGGGAGCGACGGATATGGAACGGAGCGTGTGTTTTGCATGAAAGTCGGAAATGAGGCGTCGTTCGGTGACTGCTTTCATCAGCATTCGGATCGTAAACGTGACCTTACGCTCTTGTTAGGTGAGAAGGTCTTGTCGCCATGCGAACGCAGCAAGACAATCCATCAAGTGAGATTTCATGGTTGGTAAGTATAGCATCATCGAAGTGCGTGTGACAATGCCTTGATCCGAGTATACCTGCCTTCATGATCGCGTCGTCAGCGCAGTGACTGAAAAGCTACGCGCGACCCCAGGATTGCTATTTTTGCCTGACGGTGGAGATGTTCGAGCGCATTGACAACGTTGGCCCGTTACAGAACTACTGCCCATGGTGGCCACCAGACACATACAAGCCAGTACTGGGGACTCCCGGTCGATGTGTAAAGTAGAACAGGCCTCGAAGGTAAACTCCGTCTCTCAATACGATTGGGTTCGAAATGCGTAGGTGAACCCAGACCATACCACTCGTGTACCTGACAAGATCGGCCTAGTCTTTTCCATTGGCTGCGGTACCGCTGTCTGTGGGGTTCTAGAGGTCAGACGGCATGCAGCTTGTCCCATGGCCAGATGAGCATGAGCAAAATGAGGTGGTTGAAGGGGCAGGGACAGGCTTCGCGGGGAAACAGGCCTGTCACATCGACGACGGCGGGCACAAGGTTACGCGAAGGTATTGCAGGTTATGACTGAGATATAAATTTAGCATTCGGTCAGTATTAGTGAAGGAAGCGAAAGAACGGGGTGAAGATATTCGTGCTAACCTGCGAAGGCGGCCAACTTGACGAAGGCCATACTCCAGATAGTGCTATTCATAGTAGGTCGTAGAGTCCACGATGTCTGTGAAAGGTTACTCAAGACAAGGTAGCAACAGGCCAAACCCTCTTCCCATGTAGACTATGCTTTGCGGAATGTAGCGTGTACCGAATAGAGAGAATCTTCTGCGGTAAGCTTCAAGGGTGATCACGATTGAAACGGATCCTTGCACCAACATGACCCTTCCCCATAGAAGAGAGGAGGGTGTAGTGAGCGGATTTGTGCTTATTCCAGGGCGTGTCTTGCTGTACATACAGTACGTCAGTACCTTGGATTGCTAGACTGCGGTTGGTGGGAAGACACCTTCTATTGCAGACGTACACTTGATGTGCTCATTTGTTTCCCAGAGGAACTTGGACACCTCTGTGGCTTGTCTCCTCGCACATAATCTGGGTGGGGATCAAGATCTAAGGCGTGATGAAACAGCGTCCGCATCTGTTAAGGTCAGGTCAAAGGACGTCCAGTTGGATGCTCATGGACGATGGACCGGACTTTGGGTCCGTTGTGGTTTGTTCTGCTTTTGCTCCTGTCCCGTACAATTTGGGCTGAGACTGTAGCTGTGGAGGGTTTATTTCGGACCCGGCTGTTTGCTCACTGGACAGTCAGACAGGAAAGCAAGCCTACAAGTGATGGTCAGGCCTTACTGGAGTGGGGTCCACAGCCAGCGCTAGATTGACCAACGGCCACTCCGCACAGAGTATTCTGATACCGGAGTCATGCTACTGGTTGCTGGCTATGCGTTGTACTCGGCCAAGTGCCCAACAGCTTCCTGCCAGCTCATTGTCCAGGAACTTGATCCCGATCCCGTGCATGGCTCGATGCAGTCTGTGGTGAATATGGTTAGACGCTTGGGGTTCAAAGGCCTTTCCTGCCTATGCCATCCTCAGCACACCGCAAAGCTCTAGAACCCTAATGCAGCAGGGCGGTGTGACTTCTCTGTTTGCATCTCCGGTCGTACATAGCTCTAGGGCATTTTGCACTCGCTTCACACCTCTTTACTCCGTATAACAAGGACGAACGTTCCGCGTGGGTTGTGTTCATCGAAGATCTCGACTATTAGACCAAAGGCATTGTAGGGGTCTGGTCACCTGATTCCACACTGGACCGAACGATACAGACAAGTCTGTGTACGAGACACGCAATTTGTTGGGCATTTGAGGCTGTCGACTCGCGAAGCCGCGGCAGTCACCTTGTATGACGTTCGATGGACTTGTCATAGTCTGCGTGGCAGGCACTTAAGATTGGCGTCTCGAGCAGTATTTGTCACGCCCGCTATTCAGCCTTGGAAGGCTCCAGTATCCACGGAAAGTTAGCACGGTGTAGTAGATACGGACGTACAGCCGTCGCGGGGTTACTAGTAGATCATGTCATTGGAATAACGATGTCCTGAAAGAGCTTCTAGTCAGCGGTTCAACGGGCGGATCCGTGAATTCCGGCTTTAGTCCAAGTCTCATTCCGTAGCGAAAATGGAGATGGTGTCGGTCTAACGATCATTTATCGTGCGCCAGTCTCGATTCGATAGCCACATAGACCAATTCGGTGACTTCGGCGAGGTTACCCTTTCTCCGTTCCCGCTTGGCATACAGATTAGCAAGTACGAACGCCACAAGCAAGGAATAGTAGTGGAACCGCACATCAGGCCTCAGGCGGCGGGTTGCGATGTTCGGTCGGCGTGAATCAGTTCAGATATTGTCGATACAAAATCGTTGAGCTACGCGCCTGAGCGTCTCCGTGCATCGGAAGCAACACGGCCGCAAAAGCAAGCTGGGACGTGCAGATCAACCGTGATTTTCGCACTGCAGATACAGCGATCGAGGGTTCGCTAGCTCAGTAGGAAGCCTGAAACGTCAAGGGACAGGGTATTGGTCGTCCAAAGGTGGGGATTTGTGATGCTTGCGCATCCTGACTGGATAGGCCTTTGTTTTGCGCATTTGAGGGTGGTGAGAAAGGGGGCGCTGGACTCGGGTTGGGTGTGGGGCTTGTCGATCCGATTCGGCGTCACTCCAGATCTAACGGCCCAGGTGCTGCATCTTGCTTTGGATCCAAAGTGAAGAAGGAGAACTGAAGACTAGCGCAATGGCCAGGTGGACTGGTCGCGACGAGTCAGCATGATGCTCAGCTGGTCACTTGTTGAGTAGCATGGCCTACACCTGGGGTCTCTCAGTCGCTCCTGAACGCAATACAACGCGAACAGAAGTCACTGCAAGGCTTGCCTGTGGAGCGACAATAGACAGTCAAAGCACGCAGAAGGCTCTCGGGCGGGCGCTGTATGCCGCTGTCAGAACGCTGGGTCGAAACGGCAGCCGCCAGAAACTGATCTTTGTTAGAGCATGTAGCGACTTCCAATTAGGGCAACGATGAAAGGGGGCGGGAAGCCAAAGCCAGCGGACGTTGTTTGTGAGCCCCTCTGGTGAGGTTGGCGGGTAGGTTGGCGACGTGATGATTGACACCGAGCTGGAGGCGCCATTGGTTTGGCGTCGGACGCGGATCATGCGCTCGTTAATCTTGAATCGAGCAGATCGGGACCTGGGGTACCCCTGCTCAGCACCCGCGATTTGGTTTTTCTGCGCAAGCAGCGCTGCGACGTCCTGTTCATATCATTTGTGGACCCTACAACTGGGTACATGCAAGATATGCGACGCTGTGAGCATCGATCTGAGGCCTGATGTGTAGCGTGGATGCTTGATGTAGCTGTTACAGCGTTTAATGAACGGAATGTGCACATCCTCCGATTCGGATTCGGGCTCGCTCACCCTCGTCCTGTCAGGGTGGAAATTGCCGCAATGGAGGGGAAACGATGGAGCAAGCCCTGAGGTACCGCACATAGCCTGGCCCAAGGCATGGGAAAGAAGCATGTCTCGCGAATCGTGAGACGTGCTACCGTGGCCGCGTTGTTCGTGTCTGTTGTGACTCCACCACTTTCAACGTCGGCGACTTGTCCAGTGTTGCACCGTACACAGCGGGAAGCTTCGACAGTGTCATCTACAACTGAGACTCTTCGTTACCCAACTGCCGGATTCTTGAGCATCCATGGTAGGTTTCGTCTAGCCATTTCCTTAAGGCGGGCTTCGATGGGCGCTACATCATAGAGTTTGACCGCGTCGTGACAAGCAGGACCTATTGCAGGGAGCTTCCTGGTGTGTATCGCCCAATACGAAATCTGGAGCGGCTTCCGTCCTCCCGCGAAAATCCCCTTCCAGCTGGGAGAAACGATACCCTGCACCAATTAATATCGAGCCGCACTCTATTTCGAGTGTCTACAATCGAAGGAAGCGGTGAACAGGCCTGCACAGTGTATGTGCAGGGCTCCCTGTGACCACAGCCGTGATCTTCAATACATCGCGAACTGATAAGTGAGATCATTGGAAAACACCGGAGCCCCGATCTGCAGTGCAATCGTGTTGCCATCGTTTGCGAGACTGCGTCGTACAGGATGAAGACGAAGATGCTGTTATTGGGTCTTACTCGGCACAGATCCCATACTACACAATTAGACATTGTGCCGGAGGACTAATTGTGCTCAGACATCAGACTGGCTACAACATGAGCCACAATCTGGATCGCTGGAACCACCGTTGGTTCCAGAGAACGGGAAACTGCAGCATGGACTCGGGCTTAGGTGTGCCTTCTCCCCAGTCTACGGCTGACATGGAAAGCCACGGTCGACCAGGATGTCTGGTTTCCAGACAGCGTCGCAGGGTCACGCAACAGGCCAAAACAAAGTAAAAGCACTCGCTGACTGTTGGAAATGACAGTTGGTGCCCTGTTCATTGTGCCGGGCACCAAAATGAAAGGTCCAGTGCAGCAGAGGTCCATGTTTCCCCCACACAGTCTTCCTCGTGGGCGTAAAGGGACGTGTCTCACGGGTACTATTATCGTTGACCGACCGCATTCGCGTTTATTGCTCTCAACGCGGCAGCTGTCTCCCGTCAAAATATTGTTGGGACATGGTCTTGCAGGAAGGAGCTGCCCAGGTGGCATCGCTGATTCAGGTCACGCGCTTATGTCGACGTCGAGCTGCATGGGCCAGATCACGTTTGGTGGGGAGTAGGCTTGGGAAGAGGGCGTACGTTTATCCGGGCCTGAAGAGAGATCGGCCATGGCGACCGTTTGGTGGCCGGCAAGCGATGATGAGCAGCATGATGAGGTGTGTGTGGCCAGAGACGCTGCAGCGAGCAGGACCACGATGCCGAAGTGATCAGAGCACGCATGCGCGAGATCGTTTCGGGCAGCAGCGCGGCGCAGAGGGCGAAACAAAAGTCAGAGATGAGAAGATGCAGCGGCCTGTCTGCAGCGCGCTGACTCGGGAGCGCATCGACAGGCAACGAGCCGTTCCTCGCTAGGTTACGCTAGCACAACGCTGCCCCAGCAAGTTGGATCAGGCTAGGCCTGTTGCAGGCAAGGGAGACGAGGGCTAGCGCGCGATGGCTGCCACTTGCCGGTAGCTCGGAATCTGTACAACCCCAGATCTCAGCCACAGCCAGCACGCCGTGAGCCGCCGCTCGGGGTCTCCGCTGGGCAGTCTGAAATTTGTCCGCGACCCGACTGCATTCTGCCTGAATTGCTGCAGTACCGAGCGCGCATGCTCGCGTGGGGGGGAGGGATAGCACGGCCAGGGGCTTGGTGTGGTGAGACCACATGGCTGCTGCGAGGAACAGCAGGGCGCTGGCTATTTTTGCAGACAGCAGCAGATGGGCGCTGTCTGGGTTAGAGTGCGGGCAGCTGGACGAGCGGCTGCTCCCTGACGTACTCGAAAGTACCTTGTGCTGGCCGCGCTCGATAGCGCGAGGTAGCCCGCGACACATGGGTACTAGGCGGGCAGAGGACGAGGTAGAAACAGGAAAGCAGCGTGGCCGGCGCTGGCTGCAGAGCGTCGAGCATGTCCACGTTGAGCAGCGCACGCCGGCGACCTCGCTAGAGCGCTCCGAATCAGGGCGACGACGACGTTGACGAGGCGGAAGAAGGTTGTGGCCGGCGTCTGGGCGCGGCGGGACGAAGAGGGCAGTGGTTGATGTGTGACGGGACGAAGACGGCTGCGAGGTGAGGCAAAACGTCTGGCGCGGAGCCCGCGACTGCCAAACCGGTCTCGTCGTCGCCCAAACGGGCAGGCTGGCCAGCGGCGCGCGCTCCCTAAGGGCAGCCATGGCGAGAAGCGCGGGGCCGTCCGCGCTACCCAGCGACCGCGGCGGATGGCCTGCGGTAGACGACTCTGCGATTTGGATTTGCAGGCACCGCTGCCATTGGCCCAGAGAGTGCGCTGAGTAAGGACGTTTGGGCCATCCCGATGAAGTGGACGTGCTGCACGCCAGCGCTCGCCTTTTGCGTGCGGCCCGGTTGATCGGTTTCCAGCCAAGCACGTCGCCAACGGCCGCGCCTGCCCACTGCCCACTGCGACGGCGACGGCCAAAATAGACCGCAGAGCAGCACGGGCAGCGCGCGCAACTCCTGGGCAATAGTGCAATACTGTCTGGTCAAGCACATGTGCTCGCCAAAGCCGGCGCAGCGATGAGGTCACTGTTCAGCTCCGCGCGCGAGGCTGCCGGGCGACAGCAGCAGCAAGCAGGCGCGCGAAAAGGAGGCGGCGCGAGCGTGCAATGGTCCCAAACTTCCAAGACTTCAGGTCGCCGACCTCGTGTCGCTGTGCTACCCGATGCGCGCGCGGATCAGTATCTGCGCTCGGTCCATGATCAAGCCTCAGCGCCCGTTTGATCGCCCACCGTCGGCGCTGTCGACACCAACCACGACGGGCGACTGGTGACGCTGTCTGCAACGTGCATCGCCGTTCCTCTGGTCCTCGCTGCTGCACTCTGTGTACCTGCCTGCCCTGAATGTGCTGCCGGGTGCTTGCGTCTGCGAGACGGCGGCGCATCGCCCGCTGCCCAGGTGAACCACGGGCGGCCAGAGCAGGAGCCTGGGGATACCTAATCCGCCTGGCCGTCCCCATGCCAGAGACGTGACGCTGGCCTGCGCCCCGGCCGAGCAGCCTCTGGCACCTGGCTCCTCGGTGGCACCCTGGAGAGGGAGAGGCTCACGCGGAAAATGCGCGCTCCCGACCGCCGCAGAGCCAGCCATGGATGGCCCGCTCGCCCTGGCCTGCTTGCCCGCATGCACTCCATCCAGGATGACGGTTCACAGGCACTGTGCAGGCAATAGAGCGAGACGAGGGTCCTGGCCCTGGCCCTGGAGAGCGCGACATGGGCCTGCACTGCAGTGAAGGCCAGCCAAAATGAAGCGCCCCCGGACCCTGCCGGTGCTGTCGTTCTCGCGGCGGGCTGGCTGATGAGGCAGGGTGGACAAGGCCGAGCGGCCTGTTTGGTTTTGCACGCAGCCTGCCCTGCTCCCCTTGCACGTCGCAGCGCTGTCCAGACATGGGAATGCACGGGTGGGGGTTTCTGTGAGCAAAGCCGCTTGACTATCGTCCGCCGGCCTCGCGGCGACATGACCGTGAGGCCCTGGGCACGCCCGCCCAGGGACGCCCCCGGCAGCGACCTGAGGCGTGGAGTGGAGGGAAAAACGAAAGGCCACGGCGCCCAGTAGTCGTCTCCACGATGTGCAACAAGGGATCGCGCAATTCCGACGATCTGGTCCACCAAGCTGGGAAAGCGTGTGCTGCGAGCAGGAGCCCGCGCCCAAAAGGTGTCGTCGACAACAGACAGGTACATTAGTCGCGGGCCAGCACGCCGCTCCATCTCACAAGCACCCGTCCCAGAACCTTCCTCACTACTCCGGATCGTCCAGCCAGCGCAGTGCAAATCATAGCCCGGCGCCCGCCAGCTTGACCGCCGCATGACGCCCCCAGCACCCACAGGACCCATCGATTGCTCACCAGTCCACTAGCCGCATCTCAAAAGCCAGACGGGGTGCACCACATCCTGTCCGTCCCGAGCAAGTACTCCCTCCTTGCACATAGCCTTGGCGCCCGCATCACTGTCCGCTCCCCGCTGCAATATATATCCAGTACTCCCGGGCCCACGGGTACCTGCTGGCCTTTTGCCGTTGGCACTCGCACCACCCTTTGGCATCACTAACACCGAGCTTTTCATCCGTCTACCACCTATGAACCGTGGGTGCGCTTGGTACCTGACCCACACGTTCGTCTAAGGTAAGTCTCGTCACTGTCTATATATCATCGTCACCTATCATCTTGAACTGTGGTATGCCGCACTTAAAGTTCAGCACACAACTCTTAGCACATTTCAATGTACCATTCGTTATCTTTTTTCGACTATATATACATTGTATATCTATGAATCCTGTTACGGTCTGTTTGCCCCAGCATCAGAACCACGAGGACATCCAGAAACTGCCTGTCAAGATGTCCGCCACTGACAAGATTCACAGGAGCTCGTTATCCAGAATCGAACCCAGTGTTCCATCTGAAGCAAGAGAACGACCTCTTCCCAGAATAGCAGAAGTGATTGCTTGGCTTCCAATCCCGCCTTCCGTTTCGCATTGCATTCCGGCCTCTCCTCTGCCATTTAACTCCAGCAACATGGTAAACCATCGCCGCGGCCCTTGGTCGCAGGGCGAGGACAACTACCTCATCGCCCTCGTTCATCGTAACGGCCCTCACAACTGGGTCCGGATTTCCCAAGAGATAGGGACTCGATCACCAAAGCAATGCCGGGAGCGGTATCACCAAAACCTGAAACCCACCCTGAACCATGACCCCATCACGCCTGAAGAAGGAGAGCAAATTGAGCGCATGGTTGCAGAAATGGGAAAGAGATGGGCAGAGATCGCGAGAAGGCTCAACGGACGCAGTGACAACGCAGTGAAGAACTGGTGGAACGGCGGCCAGAATAGACGGAAAAGGAATCCAGAGCGACAAGACTCTCGAGGTCACGAGCAGTCACATCCTTCGCAGGCTGCGTACCACTATCCGGCTGGCCAGCACGGCGCAGATGGGCCCCACATGAACCAACATGCACTCCCATCAGTAAGGGACTATCCCGAACCCTCACCATACTACTCTCAATCCCGACGACCTTCACTGAACCCTCCAATGCACTCCCCTCACATCCTGAAGCTTCCTCAAACCCACGCCTTCGATCCTTTCCCAGGATCACGACCACAGCCTCTCGAACTCCCTCCTCTAGCATCGCATTCTGCCGCAAGAGGTCGTGGGTACGAGACTCCCATGCCTTCTCCTGGGTTCTCAGTCGCCTCCAATGAAGCGCCCTCACTTGTGACCGATACGGGGTCCGAGTCGCGTTCGCCTCGAGGTGCGCTCTCACCTCTAGATCAAGGGCTCCCGCCCATGATCGGTTCTCGGGAGGAGCGGAGAAACTCGAGCACACGGTACCTGCCAGCAAGAGGTTTTGTTGGCGAAGACGATGATCACTCGGGATCTTACGATCGTTTCAACCGACGGGCATCCGTTCAACTGCCTCCTCTCCAGCGCACTGAGCCCGCGAGCCAAGCGCCGTTCTTCCGCGAACCCAACTATAGGTCCGAACGACCGCAACTACTCACGCAACCTGCGTCTCAGCTTATGCACCATCATAGCCTGCCGCAGTCCGCAATGCTTCCAGTAGGACAGCAAGCGCTCCCCGCCTACCAAAACCTGAGTCTGCCCCAAGTACCGGCCGCCTCACCCTCGACTACAAGTCCCGCGACAAGGCAATTGCCTTCGCCCTTTACGCGCCCAACGCAGGTTGGCGAGTCAAGGAGCGCGCCTACCTCACCACGCAACGACATGCCTCGAGACGAGAGGATGAAGCTCAATCACATTCTGTAGATGTAAATGTAGATGTGCAGCATGTTATGTCAGCCACTGTCGATGTCTCTTCCTTACTATGTTTCTTTTTCCTGTCCATATTACTGTGCGTTTATCCCATTTAATGTCAAGCCTCATACTGGCTCCGCTCTCATCTCATCTCATCCCATACCATACCCTCGGACGGCTTTTGCCCTCGAAGGTATGCCGTCGGACTCAACGACGTATCAAGATCGATACCCCATCATGTAAGAAGTACGGAAGGAAAAACCAGGGTAACTGGGCGGGCGGGCGGTCACGAATCTAGTTTGTCTTGCGTTTCGCTTCACTCTTTTCACAGCGTTGCAACACGATCGCAGAGCAGGGCAGGGCAGGGTACGGCGGATTTCTTATCGTGTCAGGCGTTTTCCCAATAGGCATTCATCATCATCGATCGGACTACGGAGGTCCCAACGCGCGTGGCGTAAAAGCACCGCGCAGTGCAGCGACACGGAAAAACGGGAATTAGTTTTGTTCGCCTTTCGTCTAGCATGTTCCTCTCTCTCATGTCGCAGCGTTCTTCCATTTGCTCCTATTCGCGTCGATGACGTGTCGCTTTTCGCGCTTTCTCTTAAGGTTGGAGATTTAGCTAGTAATACCCCCCGTGCGTGCTAAACAGGCACGCACCAAGGATCCATAGATCCAAATCTATGAAGGGCGTAGGCCCTTCTCCTGATAGACTACGATCAGAATCACACTTTAAATCGTGAACGTGAACGTGCGAGCCATCACACACCGCATCGTAAATCTTCGCTTGGCACCTTAGTCTCCCAGTGATATGCCGAAGTTCACTCCAGGGCTTGTGTGAGAGCGCATCTGCACCTCGCCCGTCCAAGCTTAGCAGTACATGTGATTGGGCTTCCTGCTCCACTCCCGCCCATCATGGGCATCATGACACAGCGAAAATCTCTGTTCCGGCACGTGCCTGCTAAGGCAGGGGGTCATTCCAATATCGAACAGCCCCTCTCTCAATACACTAAGAAGCCCCACGATGCAGGTAATGTGTACGGTACGGTGTATGTAGGGGGAAGGGGTGCAACGGTTCCAGCGTCTCGGAATCGGAGACGCTCGGCGGCAGCGTGAAACGGCGGTACGGTACTACAGTTCTGACTACTCGATCTCGAACCATGGGACAGGACGTCTTCTCTCTCTACCGTCTCTACTGTCCCCGTCCCGGTACGGTACATGTAGCTTTCGCGGTACCCTACTTACCCTATCCTACCCTACTGTAGAGCACCGCGCGGCGAAAACCTTCTGCAGTATGTAAGGGGTACATAAACTCATCCACGGATCTCCGATGCTGATGGAGAGAGAGGGGAGGGAAGGCCGGCGGCCAGCTCGAACCACAGTTCACAAGTCGCGCTTGCGTATGCGGGATAATTGGACAACGCCGTTGTGTTACCTCTACCTCTAATGCAGTGCGTAAGGATGCGTAAGGATGCGTATGCGTAGCGTAGCGTACCCAGTGTTAAGGCGGCGGAAGGGAAGGGAGGCTTTGCGTCGTAGTCGCGGTCATGGACTTGCTCTGCTTTGGGTCCCAGTAACCTGACCTGACCTGGCTTGACCTGACCTGACCGGCCTTGCAGCGAACGGCTCTACCTACTCCAATGCACAGCGACCCGACGGTTCGTTCTGCAGACATGAAACTCGACGGAGAGCGGGCGGCCGCTGCGAAAACGTGCTGTGTGGCCGTGGACACGTGTATGTGCTGCGTGTGCCCAAACATCCATGGATGCAAACCCTGAGCATGCTTGCACGAAATGACTTCCCGTAACGGCCAGGCTCGTGCGAGGGCCCTGGTGACTGGCACTGGCAGGTCACTGGTTACAACGTACAAGGGAACTGTACTGTGAGCGCGCTGTGTCGGTAGCGCTTTCCGCAGCGTCGGTGTTGTGTACGAGTTCGTTCGTGAGTGTGCTCCACTTTGCAGCAAAGAGAGCCAATGGGTTGCAAGGTCTGATTGGACTGGGTTTCACGATCACGTTGCTGTACATCATCTTTACCAGATACTCATACACTGTACGAGGGTTTCTGTGCGGCTGCAATGAGGCGGAGAAGGCTCCATTATCTCGGTACGCGGCCAGAGTAGAGGGGCCAAAACTCTACCGTAGTCAGTTGCCCGCCGCGCCGCGTCGTATTCCTGCAGTGGAGTCGAAAACAGCTTGTCCCTCCGCGGATCCAACAAACGCGCAGCCTTGCCTGACAAGCCCAGATAATTGAATGAACTCAATACCCTAGAAAACAACCACACCCTGCTCCATCTTCAACCACGACTCCTGCAGTACAGCGCGGAGGAACCGGCAGCGTTCAGGAAGGTCGCACGTCGTGCTGTGCATGTGTAATCGGACGTCCACCGTATACGGCGAATTGCACCTCCGGAGGTACGTTTGAGCACGGCCCCTTCCCCATACCCAACAGCAGGGCCGCACGCGTGGCAACAGCCGCCCAAGCGAGAGGGTTGACGGAGCGGCGGGATAAAAACGAGTCGGTGCGCTGAATCCGTGCTGCAAGTGGCAGCGCGGATGCGGCGGGGAAGGAGACATCTCAACACACCGTGGTCAGCCGTTGGCGCCCCTGGTCGTCGCGATGCAAAAGACCCGGCGCGCTGTATCCAACTGCCTATTGCGTGCGCCCCCTCGAAATGCGCGTTCGATCATGCGATGTGATGTGATGCGTGCGAGGACGTGGACGACATCAACTCTCGACGTCCAGCAAACGGCCAGGGTCTGCTCGCTTGGAGAGAGGAGAGACATGTTGTCGGGCACGGAGACGATAGCGGCGGCATCTGGGCGCGCAATCCCGCATCTTAAGAGCTGTGTTAAGAGCGGAGGAAACGACACCCCGGGTCCTGTAATTCAGAGGAATGCCTTCCTGGCCGCATATAAGCACCCCGTCGCCAGCACGGCATTTGGCCTGCCTACAAAAATAGGTCTCTTAAAGGCCTTCTGCTAAACGGCGTCTTATACAGGGAGGAGTGCAAGACGCGCTGATACGTCGATTGATATTACCCGGAGGCCGAGTGGCTGGCCGCCTAGGCCTTGCACGTGTTTCTGAGAGCCATGATGTCGATCAAACGGCTCGCGAGCTCTCGAGCCTCATCACCAACCCATCCATCCAGCGTCCATCGTCAGCCGCCAAGCCCCAACAATCCCGCCGTCTCCTTCTGGCCATGTAGTAATCTCCATTGTTTATGCCTCGCATTCGCAAAACCCTTGCGCGTCCAGTTTATCCGGCCCAAGCCGTCTCCCATGTCCCTGTACGCCCCAGACCTCCCTGCTGCAAATGATAGCTGGGACAATGCTTTCTTGGTAAGTCACTATGGTCGTTGACATCACATGATATCACGTTTTCCACACCGCTCATGACTTTGTCAATGGCCTAATGCGGATGCTTAGACAACGCGCGATGTTGCTCTCTACGTGCCTATCAACTTCCACACCGTGCCGGGCACGTCGTTGAAAGCTGCTTGTTTCTCGCATGATCAGTACGAGAACCACCGCTTGCAGACATGTCTCTCGAACCTCCTGGCTGCTGGTTTCAAACGGTTTCTGGTCGATGTGTATTGGGATTCGGGTCGCTCGACGTGGAGTCTTTGTCCCGCCCAATTGCCACCCCCGGTGCCTGAGCAGTCTGGAACCACAGTAGCTATTGTGAGCGCGACTTCAACAAACAAGAGATCTGAGGCTACCGCCGGTTCACAAGTAGCTCGTTTTGTAGATGGGTTGCTTGGATCCGCACTCGAAGCAAGGGATGTCGAGATCGGGTTACGCCAAGATGAGACAACATCACTGTCAGAATCTGTGTCAGTCTCGACATCGTCTCCCACAACGGTCACTAGAGGACCATCTACATCCTCTTCGACTAGTCCAAGCGGTTCATCAAACACGGCGGTCGTGGAATTTCCTTCTCATGGCAATGACCCACCGCTGCTACAGATTGGTCCTTATAACTGCACTTCTACTATAAATCTGGATTTGCTTATTCACATACTCGGTGATTATACCTCGATGACACAATACACTGGATCTGCATCTATATCCTTTCTCACGTTCAATATTCACGCCGCCGCACCGGTTGATGCTCCTGATGGACCTGCACAGAAACCGAGCAGTGGACAGTTGCCTGTTCAGGGTAATTGGCTCAGCGATGTGGTGACGGGCAACCTTTCGAAGAAGGTCTATACTCCCCAGCTGCTCGAGGGAGACCGTATTAATCTTAACGGCTCTTGGTACAACCAGTTGTGGCAGAATCTGCCAGCACGCGGGTACTACAGCACTTCAGTGAATGAAGCCGAACACGTCACTACCCAGGATGGGTGGCCAGGCGATGCGTTCATGGAGTTTGGAGAATTCTATCGCGTTATAGCTGACTTTGGGTCGATCGATCCTCAGATGGCAGATTACAACCTGGCGCCCGATCTTGACATTATTTTCCCACAGTATTATATCCACTCCGAGAAGCCCACAACCATTGACGCCGACGGGAGCGTGACATCAGGCTGTCTGTTCTCCCCCTCCGACCTCACAATAACAGCTTCATCAAACACATCCTGGGCAGTCTCATTCGCACCAGCCCTGTCCATCGGATCTGACCCAGACCCCTCCGTTCCCATCCCCGCCATCGCAAACCTCACAAACTGCGGCTACTCCCCAATCCTAAACACCACGCTCTCAAACACGACAGCCGACACAAACCCAACGCCCTACCTCGCCTTCGCGCGCAGCACGATATGGACCTGGGCGCCCAACCAGCCGACAAACACCTCCAACGCCGACAACAACGCCTACCGGAACACCTGCGCTGCCATGTACGCCACCGGCGCGTATCCCGGCCGCTGGCAGACTGTCGACTGCACAGCGCGCCACCGCCTCGCATGCCACGACCCGGACACGCCGTACAACTGGACACTCTCTGCGAGCCCGATGCAGTACTTCGCCGGCGATACGGGGTGTCCCAGGGGTTACACGTTTGCGGTCCCGCGCACGGCTGTGGAGAATGCGCATTTACTCGCTGCTATACGCTCTAGCTCCAATTCCAACTCCAATTCCCCCTCCAACTCTCCCTCGCTCTCTGCCTCCCCTGCATCCAGCATCGACCCCGTCTTCATAAACCTCAACTCGCTCGACGTGCCCAACTGCTGGACGGCAGGCATCAACGGCACGTGTCCGTACACGGCGCGGCAGGAGCAGAATCGCACTAGAGTCGTCGTCGTGCCGACGGTGGCCGCGGTGCTGATTTTTCTGCTAGCGGCGCTCACGTTTTTTGTTAAGTGTGCGGCGAATCGCAGGGAGGATAAGAGGGGGCGGCGCAGGAGGCAGTTGGGGGGGTGGGAGTATGAGGGCGTTCCTTCATAGTTAGGTGGAGGGGATGGATTGGAGGGGATGGATTGGGGGGGACGGGAGAGTTGGGGAGGACAGGGGGTTTGGTTCTGTTTTGATTTGTATGTACAGTAAGGAAGGGAAGGGAGGGTTGGGAAAGGTTGGAGGGGAAGGGTGTGACAGAGAACGCAGTTTACCCCTCCCTGCGAACACGAGAATGGCGTAACAGTACCAAAGGGAGGGAAGAAACGAAGGAAGGATTCTAGAGAAGTGCAATATTTATGTGTATTACGGGATTTTGAGTGAACCTCTGAGGATTATGTAAAACATATATGTACATAGGCTATGTGCACCGTTTGCTAAGGAAACCAGACTCCTGGAACTCCTTACCATGCGATACGATTTTCTCTTCATCCCCATCCTCTCCCCTCCTCTCTCCCCTCCTCTCTCCCCCCCGTCTCCTCCCCCCCATACCCTCACTCCCCCAAGATCCGCTTATAAGCATCCTCAACCTCCCTCGCCACCTCCAACAGCGTAACAATAACAATCTGATGCGTAACATTCGGGAGGCGATCTCGATGCAGGCCAATCCACTCTAGCGGCGGCGTCGCCTCGCCCATATCGCGCAGCTGTGGCGTCTCGATGAGCGGCGGTTCGAGAGGCGTGTAGGTGTAGCGCGATTGGGGTACTTTGATTTCGGCTGTGATTTTTTCTTGCGCGGGCGTGGTGGGTTTAGAGTTGGAAGAGGAAGAGGGAGGGGGGTGGGCGGAGTCTTTTTCTTGGGAGGTTGATGGGGAGGTGGGTGGGGATGTGGATGTGATTTTGTCCTTCGCGTTTTTCAGTGCGTTCTGAGCGGTGTTATTTTCCGTCTCTTTATCCCTACCCTCGTTCTCCGCCGCGCTAGAACCCGGCGCATGCTGCTGCGACGACGAAGACGACGACGACGTGATCTTGATATTGCTCTCCGGCAACGGCTTTCCCAAACGACTCGCCAGCGTCCTCGAATGGTTCCCCCACATCGTCCTTATGAAACTAATACGCGAGTAATTCCATCCAACATCCACCTTCCCCTCCAGCGAGCTCTTGAATATGTAATCGATCTTCTCGCTCTTGGGGACTTGCCATGTGTGCATCGTTGCAATGACTTTGGGGACGCGCAGGATTGTGCCGCCGCGGGCGGATCGCGCGCTCTCGACGACGTCTTCGACGGTTAGCTCGCCGACTGGTTTGGACCGTTTCGGGGAGGGCACGCTGGAGAGCGCGACGGAGAGCTTGCCGAGGGTTAGACCGAGGGCGGAGTGAATGTTGTTGTTTTCGAGGGCGACGGCGAATCGGGCTTGGGCGTCGGCGGCTTCAAGCATGAAGATTTGCGTGTCGACGAAGGTGGAGGGGAAGACGCCTAGGTTGAGGGAGCGCAGCGTGACGACGACATCGGTATGAAGGGAGATTGGCGTCTTGAGCGTGTCGTCGTCCGGCTTGGTGGTGAGCTGGCTTTGGGACGGTGTGCGGGCGAAGGGGCTGGCGACGGATGATTTTCGGCGTAGGAATTTCTCAATGTCTTTTAGTGACTGCTTGTATGCTTGCTGGTTTTCTTGTACGAGTCGCTCGATGGCTTGAGAGAGCGCAACACCTTGCGCCGCGCTTGTCGCTGTGCAAAAGACGTGTACTTTGTCGCCATCAAGAATGGCCACTAGCCGATCTGGACCGCCTTTGAGCTGGTCGCGGACATTATACATCAGGAAGTCGAAGTTCGCAATGTCTGCAATGACGAACGCTTGGTAATCGAAACCAGCTTTGACGCGCAGTTGACCGAAGCCCACCGAAGCCTGCACGAGCGGTGCCTGCTGGATACCCAATTCCTGAGACGGCCAGCTAATGGATGTTCGGACTTTGACATTCTTCAGCTCGACAAAGCCGCTGGTTCGCCCTCCGCTCTCGACGCCAACATTCTCAATGCCGACGCACAAGTTCTGTTCCCAGTCTGTGTTCTTCTTGGACGAAGCCCAGAGATTGTGAATCTGCAGAGTCGTCTTGCCAATCGCCTGTCCCAGGTCAAGGTCGATCGATAGTTTCGTGAACGAAACATTGGCGTTCCACGGAAACGCAGTAGCTGCAGTAACTTGCTGGTATCTCTGCATGAGATACTCGCCCGGTTCCGAGTTCGCATTGGTCGTTGGAGGTTTCGATGGTTCTCGAATCTCAGGTGGGATCCAGATCTCGCGAAACAAAAGAAAGTCTTGCAACTGACGAGCATTAACCTGAAGAGCAACGGGATCGACTTTCAGGATTGCAGAAATGCCACTTGTCCCACTCAGGTGCTTGCTGTTCATCAACGACAGGACAATGGAATCGACGTCAAATCCAAACGTAGATTCTCGAGAATAGACGTGCTGGACGGATGCTTGAAGTTTCTCAAATGCAGCTGAGGCAGCGAAGAAGTGACCATGCTCTTGTGACTTCACGGAGTTCACGGTCACGTAGATATCTTCGAGTTTAGCTATGGCGGCAACTCTCGCGATAGGTTGACAGCTGAGACTGAATTCTTGCTTGCAGATCCGCAACCCGAGGTTGAGGCGTGTCCGTCCTAGTAGGGCGCTAGGATCGGCCGTGATGAGATTGTCTTCCTCAAGAAGTTTGGCTGCAGGCTTTGATTGTGTCTCGGGTGACTCTTCACCGTCATTCGATTCTTCGTCTTTTTTGCGAACTACCTCCTTGATGCTGTCCGAGATGTCAATCAGCAGAGGGACGACCGTCGGGTAAAGAGTGTTGTTAGACCCGTCAATCCTCAATTCGGCGTTCAAAGACGGATCGTGACCATTATCTTTGTATTCAACCTTCAAGGCGATTGCAGGAGCTCTGAGGACCATGCTGCTCTTCGAACCGTCGCCAACGAACTGGCTATATCTGCCCTTCTGCTGAGACCGACTTTCCTTTTCGATGCCGCGGTCTGCGGTATCGTTGCCGTTGATGTGCACTACCGCACCAGCAAAGTTCGCCTCGACGAGAAGTAATTCTAACCTTTTGTTTCCAAAAGGATTCTTTCGAGGAGATCCACTTGTCGTTGGCGTCGTGTTCCAGTTAGCGGAAGCATTTCGGAACTTCTTGCCCGCTATAGCAATCGATCGTTCGATCGAGTTCACGGGAAGGATAAATCGCGAGTCGAGTTGGATATCAAGTGCCTTTCCTGCAGCTTGAAAAGCCACCTTGCGTGAGTCTCTCGTAGAGCTATATGATACCTTGAACTCAACCTTGGGGAGGAGCGCCGAGTTCAAGGATCGTTTCCACTTGTTGGCAGAGTTAGGCACAGTCTGTAACTGCATGTCTTCGATCATCAACCGCGCTACGTCTCCAGTGCTCGTTGTAAGATTGACTCTTTTGAACGACAAAACCAGATCTTCGGTCTCCATATGATGGTAGGCAGGGACCGATGTGCCGACGATCCAGCTCAACTGTATACTCCGTAACTCGATTGCGTACATCGATGTGAACAAGGCTCCGGAACTAGTGCTCTCGTTGTCATCGGCAAATTCCTTCTTCCCTCGGGTTTGAGCAATTCGACTTCTCCTCGACCGAAGTCTCCTAAGATATTCTTTCTCCCTAGATAGGTCGAGTTCTTTGAGCTTGTCTTGCAGGTGGTTCATCACGTCCACCACTGCCGAAGCTGTATCAGCATACGCGTTGACTTCTAAACCCGTGCTCTGAACTCGAAAGAGTCTCGTACTGGATCCTTTCTGTTTCCGAGCTGTAGCTTGGAACGTGGCTCCGATTGTGAGGTTACCACAATTGCGGATCTTGCCGGAATCCGACAAGGTCATCTCCACTGTGATTGCCTGCAGATGGGCAACCGCCTCAGGCAAGGTGAGTATCTTGTTGTTGGGGCCGCTGTTAGTGGCTTTGAGCTGAACGCAGCCTAGTCGTACAGCCAATGTTGCGATAGTAGTTTTGGAGGGTTGCTCTGGTGTACTAGCAAGGATATCCAGGCCCGACAGGGTCATTCGGACATCGAAAATCACATCTCTTGCTGGCTCAGGAGGCTTGGTTACCAGAGACTTCTCCTCCTCAGGCAACAACTCTTTGATATGGCTCTGCAGGACTTCCACATCCTCACGGATAGCGTGCATAACATTTACGATCTCTGGGCGATTGATTGTCGCAACCAGAGCCTGGAGCTCGGAAGCCTGGAGCTCTATTCTCTCGATGATTCCTGCAGCAGAGATCCTCACATCTTTGTCGGTATTAGTGATGCTAACACGACCATTCACAGGTGGCATGCCCAAAGAGCTGACAAGTCCCGAACCCTCGGAGGAATTGCTGTACATGCAGTGCGTATGCGCAGCCAGATCGTAGTCTACTCTGAGGGTCACATGTTTTCCAAGTGACGGAGCAACAGAAATTCGTCCAGAGGATCCAACGATTGACCACGTCAGTGACTGCACCAACGCTATATTAATTGAGTAAGCATCCATGAACAATGCAAGCGTTATGTTGGGCAATTGAGTGTTCGTGTCCATGTTCTTAGCGACGATATCCTTGGGCGTTTGTTTGGCGGACTGCTTGAAGAGTCTGACTTGCTCATGGAAATAAGCTACCTCATCGCGGAGTACCGTATCCACGACCTCGATAAACCCAAGTATGTCTTGTTTCACTTCCACTTTGATCATACGGCTTGCTCCAGCAACGTTGATCTCTTGTGGACTCGAACCTTCACTCTGATGCTGGCTGAAATAAATACTTGGAGAATCGAATTGAGACCTAAGGAGTAGCCGGGACCGAGAAAGTAGTTCCATCACTCCTTGTTCGAAGTGGGCAAGCACAGTGATAGCAGCACCTTCGCCGCTTGATTTGTTGTTTGACCCAGCGACGGAGACTCTGAAGCGTTGCCCCTTGGAAACGCCTCGTAGATTGATAGTGTCAAGCATTATCTTGGCCTTGTCGGTGACATAGATGAAATGGAAATCGTGGTCCTCGTTCTCTTCCTTTGGAAGATCGAGCCGCCCATGTCCAGGAGGCTTCGGACGCTCCAGCGACTCTTTCTGAAACATCTTGATCAAGATCTCGATGAGCTCACAGATCTCCCAACTAAAGCGTACGGAGGTGGCTCTGGAGTTGAGTTGGACAGTGGTGGTCTTCTTGCGGATGTCGGAGTCTACGAGCATAAGACCAGACGGTGGTGGAGGGGGAACGATGGCAATGTTGAGCGCCAAGATCCACAATGCAGCCTCGCTTTGGCTGGGCCCCGGATCTGCAATCAGTTTCATGCCTTGTGATCGGACGTCTACGTATAATGGCCCTGGAGGATTTATAGATTCTTCGTCTGTAACGGTCCCAAAAAGCAGTCTCATTGCCAGACTTTTCTTAACATGCGCAAGATCCCATGTCCGCCACTGATCCCACATGGTTATGACTCTCTCTTCAGCCCCATCGGGACAGGTCAGGATCTTTTGGGTGCAATTTCCAACGAGTTCGGATCTTTCCTGGTCTTCCAAGCTTTGCCAAACGTACCGAAAGCGCGAGATGATCTTCCACGAGTCATGGCTCCGCAGGTGATCTCTAGTTGCACGGAGAGCGTACGATGCCTTAGTGAGGAAGGAAGGATCCGGAAACTGCTCATGAACCATGGTGAGAAACCAAGCAAAGTATTGTAGGCGCATCCGATGAGCGTCGACCACGCTTGCGAAGCTTGTGACGAGCTCATTTCCGAGCAGAGTTGTCCTATGGATGAGAGAAGCCAAGTATTCGACCTTTTTGCTAGCAGTGGCTGCTTCAAGAGTTCTAAATGTTATGTTGATAGATGACTCTTTGTTTTTCAGCATCCAGACTAGGAGTTCCTTAATCTCTAGTTGGACCGCAACGTCATCCTGGGGACCATCCCGTGTCTTCTCCGTTATAGAAACACCGAGGGAGCCCAGTGTCGTATGCAGGGAAAGAATATCTTCGCCAGCTCGGTCTCCAGGAAAACTTTTGATTCGAGTGGCTGTTTTGAGTTGATTCAAGATGATGTCGTACTGGTCTTTGCCACCACCGAATTGCGGATGGTTCACGAATTCGTTATGCAAGCGGGTGTGCATGAACGGAACTCGCACATTGAACTCGAGAGATTTACCTTTTCCTTCACGGCGTTTTTGGATATCAAGGATCTTTGTCATGACCTGGACCTGGAATTCATCCAGCAGGTCTTCTGGTTGACACGGCTGGATCAACTCGACTAAGTCTGCGATGCTTCGAATGAATTGTGGCGTACAGTACAAACGTATGCCTGGGTCACTGCTGATCAGAAGACTAGTGTGATCAAAACTTTCGTCTAGATGATTGGTAGAAACATCGTTGAAGACATAGTCGCCCGCGTTATCATCATCTTCAAGTTCCGGCGGTATAGTCGGAAACTGTGGCACGTCGGTAAGATCTGGGGCAACATGATCTAAAGGGAAATAAGGAGCCACCAGAGAACTGGACAGAGCGACAGAGGATGGCGGCAAATTCCGTCGCCTTCGTTCGTCGTCGGGTGTAAGGTGGTAGTACCTGTCGCTGCTATTCGTGCGAGAGACCGAACGGTCTATTAGAGTTCTGCTCTGGCTTGAACTCAAAGCATTTCCCTGGGTCTGGTTCTTGTGGCTCGCCTGTATGCTACTAGTGAGGGAAGCTTTTGAAGTCGACTTGGATAGTCTAGCTACACGTGGTCGCCCTCGGGTTGCCCCAGGTTTAGCATAGCCCGCACTCGAAGCAAGGGAAGAGCTATCCTCCCCATGCCTCGTATTAGACAGATATAGCGGATGTGGGAGTTCAGGGAACTGCATCGCAGGAGGTCGGACGCTTTCCTGATTTTTCGTGTCATAATGGATGGATGAGTGAGGAATGTCGATGAACATGAACGGGGTACGGTTTGCTCTCTGGTCGTGCAATTGCATATATGCTTGTTGACGGTTCCGGTCCTCTGAGAACTCTAATTTCCTCTTGAACATATCGATACACAGAGACGTCTGTAAAAATGCATGTGTTTCGACCAGTTGCTTCTCGCCAGCCCTTGTCCGGTGACGAGAAGCAGACCTCGCATCAACCGAGCTGATAACGAGGTCGGGGATCCGGGCGTTCATGCGCTGCGAGAACATATGCCCTGCCAAGTCATTGAACGCCACATTGATCGGGCCTGTACTGAATAGCAATGCCTCCTTTGCGACATGGAACCAAAGGTGGATGACGTCGGTCTTTAGTCGAAGGAAAGTAGCGTCGTGAATGATCGGAGCATTACTAATTGGAAGGGTGTTTTCATCGTCGTCAAACGTGAATCCAAAAGAACGGCCTGCGCCTGCAGCTGTCTCAATGAGATCGGCTGTGCACTCTCCAGAAATCCGGCCAATGTCGAAATCCCAGTTACAGACATAGGTCGGTTCAGTAGGAGGAAGACCAAACAGGCGATGCCCGGCTATCACCACCGAGTCGATGAAAACCTCGGTCTGACCGCCAACGTCATTTGGCAGTCCTGGGCTCAGCATGGAACCACCTAACCCAATGCTGATGGGACTGAAGTTCACCATAAGATCCATATAGTAGTTGGTAAACCTCAGGTCAGCCGAAACATAGGGTACGTCAGCACGTAGACTCTTCTTTGCGGAATACAGATTTGACGGTAGCCACACACTGGACTGCTCTGCCGATATGCATAAGACAACGTCGAGATCGTTTGACTGTTTAAGTGCTTGTCCGTTCGGTATGGTCGCATCAGTTGCAAGAGTCGGCTTGGGCAAGCCCTGAAATTCTTCGAGGGTCTTGAAATGCATATCATCTCCGAAGTAGTTGTCCTTGATTTTCATGAAGTGATGAACGAGCCAGCCATATAACTCTAGAGAGAGTCTGCTTCCACAAATACCCATGAAAAGCCTGTCAGTGTTCGTGTACGATGTTTCTGTCATATAAGTGTGACTTCCCTTCAGACTCAGGCCACCCAGAGTTGCAACGTTATTCGACAGAACAAAAGTGTTCAGCGTGTTTTTCGAAGGCATGCTAACTTCAAGTCCGATATCTTCACCTTGAACATCAAAGCGTATCTCATTTTGAACAGGCTTGTATCGATCTAAAGGTATGAGAACAGCCCCGCGCAATCTTTGTCCCAGCAAAATGATGAAGTTGTTGTCGTCCAGATCGACAGGATTGTTGACAATGTTCGCGTCGTTAGTATTGAGGTATAGCTTGAAGTCGATGAAATCGACATTCAGATTGTACTGGAACGGCACGAAGGTGAAGTAATCCGACGGAGGCCCTGATCCCCAGTCTGCGACAAGGTCTGTCAGAAGGAACAAATGATCCCTGAGTAAAAAAAGTTCCAGGTTTCGGCATGATATGTTGAATGTCCAGTTCCGTAGAGTATTCCACTCAATCGGGTTCGAAAGGTCGCAGTCCAGACCAATCCCACCTGAGCGCCACAGCAGACCATGATTCACGCTGGATGATATTTCCGTGCTGGCAATATCGACTTTCAGTCTATTTTGGAATCCATTCTTGGACGCTACCATGTCCATGACGTAGCTGACCGAAGAGTTCCCAGCGACTTTGACATCGATCCAGGCAAAAGGACGAACGTTGGCGCTAGACGCGGATGTATCTCTTCCTTTCGCTCTCATATGCTTTCTTCGAGCTTTACCTTTGCCTCGTACTCGGTCGGGGCCTTGTCGACCGTGACCAGCTAGCGTGTTTGCTTTGCCTTTCCATTTCCAATCTTTCGACGGTTCTCGGATAGGTATACGAAGGATGGTGTCATCTTCAATGCTCAGGAAAAGTTTGAAAAGGGACAGCACGCGCAGATCGCCGGTGTTGAGTGGTGCAGCAGGTACTCCATCAACGTGAGAACCAGGGAAGAATATGTTCTGGAAGACGGCCCTATGCCTGTCGGTCCAGGGACCGTAATTGATTGTTCCGCCATGCACTTGTATGTCCATGCCATACTCGGGAGGAGCACTGCCATTGATGTCTTGAGGGTGACTTGGGGACACATGCATACTATTCTCCAGTTCACTGGGTACAGGCCCCGTTACATCCCAGTAGAAGCTCACGTTGATGCATGGGCAGTCTGCGATTAGCGAAGACTTTGCATATTCCACATCGTTCCATTCCTCGTGACCGCCACTCTGACTTTCGTCCAGATAGCGGGTAAGGCCCCTCCAGCGCTCCTGACCGGGAACATGAATGGTAGATGCGAAAGGGCTCTTTTTCTTGCCAGCACTCGAAGCCGGATGAGTGTGAATCGAATCAGTAGACTTGGAGAAGCGGCCGAAGAGATGGAACAGTCCACCGATTCCTTGCTTGCCAGTCGTACTTCTCTTCTTATTCTCGTGCTTCTCATCAACTGGCCCCTCCATGCCATGATCCTCCTCTTGCTTGATACGTGCCGCGGTTTCCAATTGAGGAGACTTGAAATCATGGTTTGGCTTCATGTGTACTATCGGGTGCTGGAATTGAAAGTTGAAGACCTGTTGATATACATCCAACGGCCCACTTTTGGATGCGTCAAACTCTCCACTGGCTTTCTCGAACTGTGCAGTGATGACAGAAGCCGTATGCTCATTTCCAACCACAATGGCGCCTTTGTTACACTCAAAGCGGATAGGGAGGAGCCGAAGGAAGGAGGGTGGGTCATCTGGTCTTGTCTTTGGTGCTGCCGAATGTTCTGTGTCGACACGAGTGGCGTCACTCGGACCAGCGGCGCGGTTTACCCCGTGTTTCTCGTCATGAAGTCCGTCTTGAGGCGTATTGCTAGACCCTGAAGATTGTACACTGACGGCTTGGGAGTCCTCTGAAGCACCACTGGCTTTCCGTCGCACTGCATCGATGATGCCGTCGTATGCTGGACTACGGTTGTACATGAAGGCTTCCACGCCCGAGACCTTGACAGAGAATCGACAGGGGAGCTTCTTAGGCGTCTGCTTCCCTCCCTTTTCGGCACTGTCCATAGACCTTTCCCGCGCACTGGACCGACTGCCATGTGTACTCGGACTACTAGAGCCATCTTGATCTACTGGACCCTTCGTATCTGAATACAAGTCGGCGTCCTTCACTCTTCGAAGCCAGTATTGCCAGGTGATGTAGCCTCCATGCACCAGAATCGTCTCATTGTGGCCGTGGTATCTGATGTCCTTGAAGAAGATGCGTCCTCCGAGTAGCGAGATCTGGAGAGCTTGGATGTCGATGTAGGCGTGGAAGTTGTGCCAGGTGTAGGCGCGGATTCCGTACGAGACAAGCGTCGCGAACAGGCGGTTGAAGTAGAAGAGGAAAAAGACGGTCCTACGACACGTAAGTGGTGGTGATGTTGACAGGCAGGAAGGCACTCACAGGATGCCAGAGATCAGCAATTCCACCAGGAACACCCTGTTTATCGGTCAGACAGCAGCACTGCAACGCTCACAGATTACCGACCAGTTGAAGCCATCGCGCGGGTTCAGCGGCTCCGACACAATTGCATCAGCCATGGCGGCGGCAGACCGAGTACGCCGGAGGAGCCTCGTTCATAGCGGTCCTGCGAGGAAGGTGCGCGTCTGGGACGGTCCGCGCATGTCGTGTTGAGGTCGAGTGCACGCGCTTTAGTGGCGTCTTCCACCTCGTACGCCAATTGCCATGACCGTGAGACGGACGAGCGCGATCAAGGTAAGAATGTACAGGTACCTCCAGGGCTAGACAGGCCTCGCCTGCTGTCACGTTCATCTTGACGATGCGCGTCACTCGAGGGCCCGTGCATTAGCTCATGGTTCCTTCCAACACCTCGTGCACGCCACAAACTCCGCTCGACACACACCCACAACGTCTGCTGTGTTCAGGCCGTACATAATGACCGTTCCTACTGAGTAGTCCATCCCTCCCTGGGAACAGTACAGCATCCAGCCTTTCAGGCGGCCTTTTCCTGGGCTTCTACGACTCCGCATCGCCTACCCACCATGTCGCCAGGCAGCCTCTATGCGCCTCAGGGCTCTCCAGACATGTCCCCCGGCGGCACTGGAGACCGCTTCGCCCGTGCCATCATCATCGTTGCCGGCGTGGCTGCCCTCTCCGCGAGCATAATCACCGTTGTGTATGTTGCCTGTGCCATGTTTTGATTATCTTATTCTGACGTATGCGGCAGCTCGGTCTGGCTACAGTCGTAAGAGACAGCAACCCCACACCCACAACAACATAATGCTAAGGTCTTTGGTAGCAAAAACTACAGGAAACCCCTTTTACAAAGATATGTCGTGCGGATACTGCTCATGTACGCCAGAGATCTCCCATAAGGTTGACCAGAGCTCACATCTAATAGGGTCCCCATTTACTCGGCGTCCTCCTGGGCAAGTCTTGTGTCCTTGAAGGCATCGTTTTGGATTGGCCCTTTTCGAGACGTCTACGAGGTACGAAAAGTACCCTACCAGCCCCAACAGACAGCTAATCGAGCGCGTAGGCCTTCACCATTTACACATTCTTCCAGTTGTTGATAAACTTTATTGGCGGCGAGCGCGCGCTCATTATCCTCATGACCGGTCGCCCACCTGTCTCTCATCTATGGCCGCTGAATTACTTCCTTCCGAAAGTGGACATCTCGGACCCCCATACCTTCCTTGCCATCAAGCGCGGCATTCTCCAGTACACCTGGTGCAAGCCAATCCTTTCCATTGCAGCTATCATCATGAAGGCAACTGGAATATATCAGGAAGGCTACATTGGTCTCACTTCAGGCTATCTCTGGAGCGGCTTGATCTACAACGTTAGCATCACCGTCAGCCTCTACGCTCTCGCCATGTTCTGGGTGTGCATGTCCCAGGACTTAAAGCCCTTCAGACCGATGCCCAAATTTCTATGTATCAAGGGCATCATCTTTGCGTCCTACTGGCAGGGTTTCTTCTTGTCCATTTTGGTGTGGCTGGGCGCTATACCTGGTGATGTTCCCGGCTACAGCCCGGATAACCTTGCAGCTGCTATCCAGGATGCTCTGATCTGCTTCGAGATGCCACTGTTTGCCATATCACACTGGTACGCATTTTCGTGGCATGATTATGCTGATGACACTATTTCGGCCGCACGCTTGCCGGTCAAGTATGCTTTGCGTGATGCCTTCGGACCTTTGGACCTCATTCAGGACACCAGAGACACTTTCGGCGGAGGACACTATGAGTATCGATATTTTGATGCCCGCGACAATGTCTTAGCCCATGAAGAATCTTCATCGCGGGCAGCACGTATGGCAGAAGGAATGCGGTACGAACGAGGAGGTAAGGGGAAGTACTGGATTCCGAAACCCGGACAACACGAACAAGAGCCATTATTGTCCAAAGCGACTGGCAGCCGAGCGAGGACGATGAGCCCGGGTGCTCATCGTGCACTTGACCAAGGGCAGTATGGCACCAACGACGAGGTCGACGAGCTCGTACTGAATCCCGAAGATGAAAGGCTTTTCGACAATGCTCGTGCACTCGAATTTGGGGATTGGAACTATCCTGTCATCGAGGCGCACAGGCCAGGTCGTGAGAGTCGCCTGTACTCAAGTCCCAACATTGTGACAGCATCTACCAATCGGAACTTACTACAACCTACAGAAGAGAACAACCGGAGGCGTAAAAGCAGGATAAAGGAGATACAAGAAGACGTTGTCAAGGACAAGCACAGAAGTGACAGCAGCAGCAGCGGCGAACCGTCGAGCTCCAAGTCGCGCGCACCTCTTATCAGCAACCTCCTCCGCCGAAAATCTTCGTCATCTTCCAGTTCTGGGAAATCAGACAAAGATCAGCTAGTCGATCTCGTAGTCGAAGACCATGATGCGGAGGAAGTAGATCGCGTCCGAGCTCGGAAAGAAGGAGGCCCAGGATGGAACGAAGTACCCTCAAAACACTACGTGTGAGTTGACTTATGTTACTACCCAAAGCTCTAAACAAGCTAATCTCATGCATGCACAGCCATACATACCCACAGGACGGCCAAGAAGAGGAGGTGCGCCAGGGATTCGATCCGGATGAGCCAGAAGCGCATAACCCCGAACAAGCACACAATTTGGACGCGCCTTTTGCTGTCGGGGACAACGAAGATGAAGGGAACGACGACCGAAAGCCGCCTGTATCCGATGAAGCGATGCAGTGGGAGTCAAGAGATTATTCGCAGGATGATAATGGCGAACAGCGCACCAGCCCTCAGTACGGCAGCTTTCGGGAAGAGCGCAACGTATGGGGCAATAACGAGTGAGCAATGGATCATGTAAGACGGGAATGCAAGATGACGAGAGGACACCGAACACTTGTCCTGCAAACCCGACGGACCGCTCGGAGATTTTTGGTGGTTATTTTTACGCTGAAACTTCAGATCAGCATCCGGTTGATCGTCTCGCAACCTGTTCTATACCCTTTCGGACGGGAGCAATGATCGTCCACGTTTGCATGAAACTTCGCCTTCGAAACATGGTCATGTCCGGTGTTGGTGTCGATAAAAACTATGCTTTCGTTCTGACCCACGACCCCAGGTGACGACTGTTGACGACAGAAGGGTGGAGACGTCCACGTGTACCTGCAGGCTACCTCTGATCGTCACGTGCTTGCGGATCACATCCTACCCAGTAAGATCTCCGCCTTCCTTCCGGGCTAGGTGAGTCTTGAACCGTCACATTCCAGGGTCTGTTTTCTCATTTGGGAAATTTGCGTGGTGTTGCTCGACGGCACAGATTGGACCACGCCGTTCTGTTCGAAGATGCCAACGCACCCGTCTTATGAAGCCAAAATGTGCCTCGCAAAGTCGCATGACTGCACCCTATTGGCGCATGACTTTCGAGATTCAAACTAATCAACGTGCGGCCGTTTCAACCTCTGCTAAACATCTCCGCGTGTACCCAATGACGCCGCAGAGTCGCATCTATATTTGCTGGTTTGGCATGGCGCCGGCCCAAATGACAGCGGGGAGAAGCGTGCAATCACGACGGGTCTGGTAAGCCACTCTGCCTGGGTGCAGCGGGAGCCGACGAGCAGTTTCGAGCATCGAAGCGCTCAGTGTATTGATTCGATGCAGCGTGCTGGCGCGTAAACTAGGTGTGGATTTAGCTCGCCAATCAGCAGCCCGTGCGACAGCGTTCAGGCCCCGGTTCTTCGTCCCTGGGCCCATGCTCGCATGCCACCTCAACACCTCTCAGCCAGATATGGCCACGATCCCATACCATTGGGCGCTTGGGGCCCGCCCCAGCAAGTGCGCCATATATTATCATGAATTCGAGTCCTGCTCGTCCTGCCTTTCAACTCGGACTGGCTGGCCGGACCTGCAACCAGACGAACGACCTGCATTCTGCCGGCAGGGCCTTCCCCTCTTCTTTTTCTCTTCGATTTCTTCCTTAACACCTTAATACTTCTAGCTCGTCGGCGTGTCTCTCTTTTCTGTTTCTTCTTGTTCGTTTTTGAGTTACTTTGCGAAAAGACTGCGTCTTGGAGAGCATGCTTGCCTGGTAAGCAAGTATGGCTCATCCTGTTGAACCGAAAAGTCCATGGCTGGCCATATCATTTGGATGCTGTGCATCCCGTCGCGACAGTGTCGAAGGTCTTGAGGATGCAGGACAGGAAGAGCTGAAGGCAAACGGTATGTTTCTCGAACAGTAGTTCATTGTTTCGCAAGGCCCACAATATTCTACTGTCACGTTTCCTCTCCACTTCAGTCGTCAGAGAACATTCCTTTGCAGCAAAACAACATCCATCATCATCACGATGCTTCTCTATCAACCCACAAGAACAACATGTCCTTCCTGTTCCTGAATGTTGAGATGTACGCCTTGTCGCCTATTTCGGCTCATTAATATGGCTAATGTCATGTTGTCATCATTCAATATACCTTGCAGCGACTATCATCGCTAGTCGAGTTGTCAACAACAGGGGCATAATGTACTAACAGACATGATAGGCGAGGCTGAGATGCAGATATGCTACAACCAACCACAGCCGTTACAACGACCTCGGGCAGAGTCAATACACCCTCGGCCAACGACAAGTCACTCAATGAGCCATCACGTGTCAACCTGGGTCGCTAATAGTCGAGACTTTGCTTCGCGTGCATCATCGCGAGCGAGCGTCCATACGCTGAGTAGGCCGAGGAGATCGCAATCGAAACCCCGACCCAGCATTGGCCTGATAGGCAGGCCAATGGACTTCAGGCATACCGGTGGCCTGGACGGTGTCGATGGAATTCAGAGCATGTTGGATGAAGCACCCGTGCCAATCCGTCGACGGCGTAGTTTCAGCCCACTGGAGTTGTCAATATATATGCCGGAGAACCGTTTGTCTGCCTTACCGGACTTTATGAACCTCGACTGGGACACGTTACCTTGTGATCTGGAGATACCTGCCCCTGCGCTAGTACGCGACAAAGACTCCCGGACAAATTCACTCACATCAAATCTCTCGACATCGTCTTATCTCATACAACGGAAACCTGTGGGGACTGGCTCGCGTCGCTCGAGCATCAGTAGTCAAACGTCGTTTCACTCAAGACCGGCTTCTGTGACACTTTCGACACTGCCATTTGTGCAGGAAGAATCCAAGAGCCGCCCTGAATCCTTTGTCACCGAGCTTCCACATTTGACACGCACGAACACGCAAGCATCTCTAGCTTCTCCCCGGATTCTCTCCAGGTTACCGTCTCCTTCACGTGCCCGTGCGAACACTGCGCCCTCTCGCCCTGGAAGTCTTCGAAGGGTAAGGACAGACGTTGACGAAGCGATCCGTGAGCTCAACACTATCGTCGAAGAACGAAGGGCTGATGCTTATCGATCGACTAATCAATCGCCTGCTCTCATCAGTCGACCTCCTCTATCACCATCCCACCACGTACCGGCGATAGCTCCATCGTTGCGCATCCATGTACGCTCGGAGACCCTATCAGACATCGGCTCAGCATTCTCAGCTCCATTAGCCTTGAAGCCCCTCCCCAATCCTCCTCCTCCACCAATATCAGGATCTACATCTACTCCCAATCCAGTACTCTCGCGCGCGCCGACAAAACTAAGCCTAGCCTCAACAGCGCAGACATTCGCACCTCTAAGCTCTAACCCCATCACACCAACAACGCCCATCGGCCGTCTAGGCGCATGGCTAAAGCGATCCCTCCCCAGCACGCCCGCAACCCCCTCGTTCTTCAAATCCTCAACACCAACACAGACCTACCCTTCGACACCAAAGTCCTCCGCCCCTCCAACGCCCTTCTACCAATGCGAACCCAACACCATCCCCCTACCACCAACCTCATCGCACTCCCACTCGCACTACTCCACCTCCTCGCGCCCCTCAACAGCCGGCTCCAGAACCCTGGCACACACGCGCCAAACCAGCAACGAGACAGCCACCGTAACGCTCTTCTCCTCCTCCACATCCATTCCCTCAACGCCCGCGCTCTCAACCCGGTCCCTCTCTCCCCGCACCTCGCTCTCCGGGTCGCCGAAAACGGTCTCCGACTCGCCTATAACGGAGGCGGACGCCGACAAGGCGCCCACGTCTGCACCAGCCCGGCTATCCAATCCACGGATTAATCTGCTGAAAGGGCATGGCGCGCCGCTCGCAACAATAACGTCAAAGCCGGCGCCAACGCCGAAAGTGCGACGCATTCCTGCCCCGCTGACACTCGCCAAAGAAAAAGAGTTAGCTGTTGAAGCGGCGCTGGGATCTGCGCGCAGCATGGAGAGTCTGGCGAGCTATAAAAGTGGGAGTGGGACTGTAAGCGTAAGCGTCAGTGCGAGGCAGAGTGTGAGCGCCAGACAGAGTCTCAAACCGCCTCAGAGCCCGAATTATGGATTGTTGAGGGGCATGGAGATTCCGATTCGGCCGAAGGGGGCGAGTCCGGAGGGCGCGTTGCCGAGGGGCAGTTTGGGACCTAGTCCGGTTAGTCCGGTTGGTGTTGCTTTTTAGGGGGAGGGGGGAGGATGAGTTTGGGATGAGATGAGGGGGAGAGGCGCGAGGGAGGATGGGGGAGGGATGAGATGAGGAAGAGGGGTCATTTGAGGGGTCGTGTGGTGGGCATCGGGATAGGGATAGGGAATGGAGAGAGGGGTTTCTGGATGGGTCCGGTGTGACTCTGGCTTTTCGGCTGGGGCGTGATGGACGGGATATAGGATATGGAACTAGCAAGATGGAGGATTAGATGGTTTTGGGCTTGGGTTTGGGTTTGGGATGGAACAATATTTGGTTGTATTCTTCGTCAACGGTACGGAAGCGTCGGCATATACCCTCCGCCGAGCGAGGCAAGCAGTTCTAGCTTTTTCGCCGCGCCGCGGACGCCCGGGGCGCGCCTTAATATTTGTCTTTTGTCATCTGTCTTTCGTGTTTTGAGTTGTTTGAGTTGTTTGAGTTGGTAGTGATTGATTAGATAGATGTATGTATGTATCGTGTGTAGGAAAGGAAGGTTGAGGCTGTAGATAATCTATCAATGTAGGACTCCCGAGGTTTTATTGGGGATTTAGTGAGTTTGGTGTCTGCAGTACTACATATTGCTCGGCTAGATTGAAGATTCATGTTAGTGATTATGTCTATAAAAGGTAATGGATGTATCGAGACATGAAGACTTCGATCCTAACTTGCACATTGCTTTGCTTTGACTTGACTTGACATCGCAATACTTGACAACATTGTCAGTTCTTCTCCATGGCTAACCCTCTCTTGCCATAACAGCTAAGCCCAACCTTTGAACGAAACTATAGCAACCACCAATCCCATCCCCACACCCCAATTAACTTATAGCTAGCTTCCCCCTTGACTTACCCATCGCATTGGCAACAGCATCGCCAAGTTTTTCCATGCTAACGAACCAATCACGCTCCTTCCTTACACCGTACTCCAACACTCCCCTTCGTCACACATTGTCATGTAGGAGATCTGCGACTCGGAAGATGCATACCCACGTACAGTATGCATTCCGCAGCTTTCCCACTCGCAAGCTTAGCGAACTAGCTGGCTGTCCGGCCGGCAGAGTCGCGGATCTCGCTCAACGACCGCAGACAGTTCGGTTTAGGGTCATGTACGAGAGAGATTGAGGAATGGCGAGGTGGGGTGCTTGGATAGACTGGACTGGATAGTGGATTTCGATGAAGTTGGGCTAGCTGGAAAGTTGACCCTGCTCTTCGATGCCATTGGGAATAGTTAGAAGGCTGGATAGCTGAATAGCCGGATCGCAAGCGAGCGAGCTCGTTTCTAAGCTGAGACTGGCTCGGGTACATGTGCGCAGGAGCAGCGGGCGGTGCGGGGTTGTGGGTGCGCGGCTGAGGGTGATGGGACTTCTGATTGCTGTTGATGCGCTTTGATCTGGTTTGGTCTGGTCGATCAGTTGTGGGTGCGCGGAGCGCAATTCACGATGTTGAGGTCTGTTATTTGCAGGTTACGAATGCCTGCTGAAGACCTTCGCATGGAAGTAATGTGACAGTGCGTACAGATGACTGTAGGGAAACTATGAGGTTGGGTTCAAAGACATCTGGGTCGCCGAGCGTTTTGGAAGGCTTCTAGGTCTCCTCTGGTCTTTGGGATTCAGTGAAGGTGAGATCACTATGGAAACGATTAGCTTGGAACGAATGGAAGCTTGGCGGCGTTGTTTCTTCTCCATAGTGGAAACAGCACGCCCAATCTAGTCTTCGGTTTTCAACGAGAGCTCTTCTTGAAATCTAGAGCACGCCCTAGCTATCAATCAGTTCCGAAAAGACCGGAAGTCCTTGCGATGCTGGGAGTAGAATCCTCTAGGTCATCAGTGATTCGCATCCAAGTATGTACAATCACAGTAGCGCCGAATTGCACGCGCTCTCTGCGACCTGGAGCGAAACTGTGACCATTGTCAGCGTGGCAGACTTCCTACTGAATTCGATTCTCCTCGCAAAGTCTGAGTCGATCATAGTGCTCAATGCGTGCCAGATTCCGGCATGTAGACGCATCGGTTTCAACAGTAGGAAAAACATTGCTGAACTTGTCAATACTCGGTTTCGACGAGCAGTCTCTGGACGGACATGGAATGGATGCTGGAGGTTTCAAGATGCCCATTCCGCCTCAGCTCTCAACCTACAGTGGTCTCCTTCACCGACTGCCCCAAGGAAAAATGTGATCTTCAGACAACGATGCAAACGGTGCTGAATGCGAGAAAATCTCTAAGATATGCGAAGAGAGTCTTCGGAGGTGAGACGTGATACATACCGGTGTCGATCAGCCTAGGTTTTCAGGGTTATGAGATGTGAAGATGGAAATTGGAACAATTTACAAGAATGCGTGAATCCGGTGTTGTGAGACTGGCAAGGATGTCCTCGAGTTGGCACAGCAGAAGGAAATGGAAAAGTATGCAAGTCAGAATAGTGCTCTCGCTTCTGCTTGCTTACCTAGGTAGCTAGACGTCCGTAACCGACAGCACAGAAGCAATTGTAAGCAAAGTACTCTCGGGTACGGGCTGAGCGTCTAGCGACGGACCCCGCTCCAACAAAGGTGGTTTTGTTCGATTTCGAAGTTCTCGACGGGGAAAAATGTTAGTCTTGGTATTCTTGTTGAGACAGTGCTCCTCTAAGAGACATAAACCGCATTCAGGAATTTGAATTCGACGAGAATAGCAGGCGTTCGAGATTCCAACTGGAACAGCAATTGTGCCACTCCACTTCTAGTAAATGGTCTCCGAATCACCTGATATTCGACTATCGTCGTCAATGGCTTACTTAGGAATGTAGGAGAAGCTCCGATTCGATCGAGCGAATCACGTGTTTTCTCCAAAATGGAGTAATAGTCCTGTGGTACTTCGTACTTTGTCCTGCAGAAGAAGACGCTTTCGGACATGTAAGGATAACTTGAAACTCAACGCTGTTACTTGCTTGAAGAGAGGGAGGTGGAACGGTAACCGTCAATAATGTCGCACATCGGTGATTGAAGTCGGGAAAGTAACGGGAACGGTTAGGACGATACTTTGAGTCGACCAGCGACAGCGAGCGCCACGACTTGCGCTAGACGTGTCTTTGGCAACGTGTAGGCGCTTGTTCTATGTGTGGAGACCCGAGCGCTCAATATACCTAGGTAGAGCTACGCGGCCGTTTTGTGGACAATTGCAAAGCTCGCCCACGACCCAGTTTTAGCGTATGCAAGTCACCCGTGAAGTGCAGCATCACAGAACGATCTCAGTGTCGATTCGCCCCACAGCGGTGATTCCGATGAGGCTTCGATAATGACCTGGTAGTTGGGTCGCTGCCCTTGCTTCCCTGGAGGCTACGTGAGAGTTGGTGTAACTAGCCTGCAGGGAACCCAGCAACCAGGTCACAGAGGGGTGGTTACAAGCCGCAATCCCTTGGGTAGGGACCCTCGGCACCAACCGAGACAGGAATGAATACCAAATTGTTCACCCACGACTTCTCATCGTGAACGTGCTAGGTTCTTGGTAGCGTAGTCTGTTGTACTGAAATTATCCAAAATGCACAATGGCTTCGGCCCGAGGTGGTCGCAATATATGGGGTCGTCTGGGCTGCAGTCGCAGGAGAGTTGCTCAAGCTAGGGATAGAATCTTGATGGTTCTCGTAGCTAATCATTGGTCAGTGGTTGCAAGAGTCGACCCGTTGTCCTCCCCAGATCTTCGTCGCTTTCAAGAAATGTTGCCGAAAGAGGAATAAGCAGGCCATGTCACTCATGAGAAAGCGCTACAATTATAGAGGCGTTGGGAGCGTCGCTGGCGGATATCTGGTACCTCAGAGGCTGGGGAGCGGAGCTGAAGCAGGATAAGCCCGTTTTGGTGTAGTTGATGTAACGATGAAAGGAAACAGTACTGGCCATGTACCACCTAGGCAAGAGCCAATGGAAACAAGGGGATCAAAGCAAACGGGCGACGACCGGCTCGCAATAGTTGCACAAACTGGCTCCTCTTGCAATTGGTAGCAATGTGTGCAAGTCTGTTCGCACTCGAAGGGACGCCTTCAATGAAAGCAATACTAGCTGTCGTTGTTGGATGTTTAGAGAACAGGGCGCACGGTCGCGTTGGGCGGGATGCTGCAGCCGTCCAACGCAGCTGCGCGTAGGTATCCGGCCACGCACGTTTCAGCTGTAGATGACGAAGGACCCGATGCCATGGTGTACGGGCCTCGTGGGGAAGAGAATCCTGGCTGAGGTCAAGCCGTCAAGCCATGGACGGGCGAGGGGCAGGCGTGTTATGGCTGAATGGGTATCGTCAGGTTAGTCATGCGCAACTACGTCTACGATGGCGGCGCGTACTGTTGGAAGCTGAGGGCATCGGACGACATTGACTACTAAGACGATTCGCAAGGGGAATGGCCTCTGATGCAAAGAGCACAGCAACCCATATGTGGGGATCACGGCAGCTGATAGCTCGTCCTGATGAAGTGTCGGGAAGCGTCCAAACAGGCCACGCGCTCGCTGAAGGGCAGGCCACGGCGATTGCTGAGCGCGCGAGGTAGTTACCATCCGGAAGGCGCCCAGTCATTTGCGCCGTGTGAACATGTCCGGAGCGGCGATCACTGCCCATGCGTCTTGCAGCAGCCCGCAGGAAGTAGCAGAAAGGCTCCGCTGCGGCCGAAGGAACGGGATCCAAGCAGCGTCCCCTGCGCGAGGGTGGAGCGACTGAAGGGCGTGGTGGGCTCTCCGTAGTGGTATGTAGGCAAAGCCGAAGCGTAGCGCTGCGATGCCGTGACGTCGAGGTGGGTGGAAACGGCCGGCACGCCGAACGACGGTTGAGGATCGGTCAGATAGGGCTAGGGTAGGCCCGCAAACAGCGTTCCCGTCGGGGCAATCGAGATGCGGAGATGAAACGTTAACGCAGCCTTGCCCATAGCGCCCGGGCCCGACGAGCAGGAGCAGGCGAGCGCGATGGCGATGTTCGATGTCGACAATGGGCCCTGACGCCGGCGGCCGGGCATAAGCTGCATAGCCGAAAGAGGAGCGTTCCTGCTGCTGCTGGCTCCGCTCGAGGCTCGAGGCTCGAGGCAGGGCGACGGTGCAGCTCAGAAGAGCGCAATTAGGGCGCATACTGAGGCGCTGGTCCTGCTAATTGCCCGCTTCGGGGTGTCTGGGCGGCTGACGGTCGCGGTGCACAGCCGCATACAAACCGCCGCAGCCCGTTTTGGGGAAAAACCGTTGCGTGATACGGCATCAGCTTTCTAAGAATACATATATCGCGCCCGCTGCGACCTGGCCGTGCCGTTGTTGCTGAGAGGCACCAGGCGGGCGCGCAAGGGAGAGGGCAGCGAGCGCTGGCTGGAGCGGATGGAGAAGGGTGAATGGTGCATGGTGCACGGCGAGAGAGCATGAATGCGTGACCGCGCCTCTCAGCGCGCTCCAGCTGTCAGTACGGCGCAGACGTCGCGGGCCCGTCTGTCATGCTGTTGCTCATTGTTACTGCTCCGGACTATGTGATGAGCGCACTCTATCTGAAGCCGCGGAGCACTGTCAGAGAGCAGTGGCGGACCCGCGCCGGAGCAGCGCTGTTTGCTCCCGTGCGGAAGGGAGCCCTGGAGGTGAGATGATGGAAGAGGATGGGTCCTCATGGCATGGGATAGCTTCAGGATGGGCTTCCTTCCCAACGCGGGCGTTGTCCGCCAAACGGGCAGCCGTCGCAGCAGCTCGCGCTCAGCATGAGGTCAGCGAGCCCGAGCAGGAGCAGGAGCAGGAGCCGGCCAGCGCGAGCGCGAGCGTGCGAACGAAACAAACGGTCGGACGGACAGACGACACAGGGAGACGTTGATGCCATGGATGCCATGGGGTCCGTGAGTGGTATGGACGTCTGCTCAGTGCTGCCAGACCTCGCACGGCCAGCGCGGCGACTGCTGCTTCGCGACGCCGCCCGTGGGACAGCGGCCCTCTCCCCCCTCGCGGCCGGCTTCACCAGGCTCGCGAGCGCAATGGAACGGCGTGTGTGCTCAGTGGGCTCAGTGCGCCGTGCCTGGCGAGAGAGCGCGAGAGAGAGCAGTTGGGGTGGCTTCTGGCGATGCGCAGATGTCGACAGGGATGCCGATTAAGGTTGGATGCAAGCCACGCCAGGAATAGATGCCCGATCAGTCGCTTCTGCCCCAGCGCCATGCCCGTCCAGTGCTCACCACACCTCGCAGCAGCAGCGCAATGTCTGCCTCCCTTCCTGCTGCTGCTGCTAACAACGTCCATCCAGCGTGCGCTGCGGCGATGCTGGCGTCCAGGTGCATGGGCTGCCGCCCGCGCCCACTGAGATCACTCAGATCCGCCCTGGCCATTCACCGTGCCCCCAGCCATGACCCGCCCTGGGCCGGCCTTGCTCTCCAGACGTCCGCCCTCATGCCATGCCATGTATACCTCTGCTGCTGATGCTCACGGCCAGCATGGGCCTATATCATATTCACTCTCTCCGCCGCGCCCGGCACCTCATCAGTCTCTCACGCCCAGCACCCCGTGCCTCTATCCCTCACCACCGCTCACTGCTCAACACCAATTCTGCTCCCACTGCTCCCCTCTCGCCGGCCCCGTCTCTCGTTTGCATTCTTGCACCAGTCCCCTCTCCTCCACTCTGCCAGCGCCCCACGGGATTGTGATTCAGCGCACTGGCCCGAAACCTCCACATTCTCCTGGGCTGCCATTGCAGAGGTCTCAGACCCCTCTGCCTCTCCGTCTCGCCCCAGGCCGCTCCCGTCACTGCTAGGACTGCACGCACTTGCTTCTGTTGACGCCCTCTGGAGCCCGCTGCCTCTCTCGCCGCCTGCCACAGTGCTCCGCGGACGCCACCACTCACAGGCCGCTGAGCTTACTACCTGGCTCCCTGGCCTCCTACTGCGCCATCCTCGGTCGCCCAGCAGAGCCTCAACGCACAGGGCTCCATTCTGCCGCGGCTTCTGCTGTGGTGCCTTTCTATCTCTGCGGGCCTGTCAGGTACTGCGCGACGTGGTGCGTTAACGGTAAGATTAGTAGCATCCCGAGGGCGTGCTTGAGCAATCACTGCTCTACTAGTCTACCAGGTTGACGGGATCGGTAATCACCAAGAGTCATCCGAACCCCCAGAGGTCAGTCTGCTCCCACTTCCTTGCATACACCCGCAAGCTCGTCGTCATCCTCGCCTGGCCAATCCCACTCCCTCCCGCCCTGCCGGGTGCGTTGCTGCCTCTCATACTCTCCACTGCACTTGTATTAACTCCCGTCCGTCTCCGCAGTCATAGCTCTTCAAGCTTCATAGTCTCGCGTACTTCCCGCAAGGCAGCGCCGCCAAGACCTACGATTCAGGCCCAGCCCGAGCCCATGTCTCTGACCTCTTTGTTTGTTTTGTGAGTTATGCCTTCTAGCTCTGCAGAATGCGGCTGCGATATGCAACGTCTCATATTCATAGTACTTACGCTCATTACAGGACCTGGCTTTTGCTCTGAATCAACATTGTTCGTTGCTAGACCTGCTCATCTTCCCGAAACCGTCAATAAGAGGCGGCAGTAGTCTGCGCTGTGATAGGCGAAGACCAAAACCTACGGGACAGAAGAGAGAAACTCAAGAGGCCCCCTGATCCCCGGATGAATCGACTTTCTGAGCACTTCCATCGCCTGTCTTTGGGTAGGCTTCTTTCGTTGTCTTTAGTGGTCACAAGGGCTACCAGAACAGGACCCTACTGCCTGCTAGTCCGCCTTTCCGCGTGTATCATTTGCAACATTTGCGCGTACCAAGGCTTGTTTGGTCCGTCCGCTGTCGAAACAGCCCACTCTGCTCTTGCGGGTTCCTTGCATGTTGTCACAGTTCCGTCGGACTCAATCCGCCCCTGTTACAGCGCAAGCACAGCTTCTGTGCTTGAGTTCAGTGACCTCGAAACACCGTCAAGCTGGCCTGCATCGTCGATTCCAACAGCTATCAGGTGCGTATGCCTCAATACGTTGAGCGCTTGCAAGGTGCTCGCAGGCACCCCGCCCTGGGGCACTCTGCTGCTGCCTGCGCTACGACCCCCATTCTACAGTTTGCCTGCTAACACATTCTCCATGACAGCCTGATAGCGGCAGAGCGCCTTTTCACTTAGGCGGCAATATTCTTTCCACGGAGCAGTTACTAGCGCGCTACGGTCAAGACCTCGAAAGTGGTCCTCTGACTGCTGCTGCGCTTGCTGCGAAAAGTATCGTATCGTCCATGTCTGGATATGGAAAGGGTCAGGAGCAATATGTCTATGGTAAGTGTATTGCGGCTCATCTGACGGGTTTGGCAGGCCAGATGCCACGGCCTGCGCGGGCGGGCCGGGTCCGGCATGTCCACGTGAATGCGTTTAGCAAGCTTGACTGACCACCCACCCTTTCAGACGCCGCAGCCACAAGACCGAATCAGGCTCCGAGCTACTCCAGCATTGCACAGCCCTCATTCGCCTCGACATACACCGATGCGCCCGCGCGGTTAACCCATGAGCCTTCGAACGTAGAAATACCCTATATTCCGAGCTCGACGTACGAGTCACGCGGCGATATTAGTTACCAAGCGGAATCTCCATTTATCGATGCAAGGTCTCGTCATCCCGCTCCTCTCTCTGCTTCTAAACCAGAGGTAACCAATGCTGTCCACCCATCGCAAGGCACCGCTGGATCTCAAATCATCCTTCACATTCGAGCTAAGTTCGATCTTCTCAGCGAACCATACACGTTGGCCTTCATGTTTCATGAACAGCGGTGCGAGGCCACCGTGAAGATGATGGAACGAGGGGACGACTACTACAACTACGCCTTGAACGTTCAGGTTCCGCCGTTTCCTCTGACGAATTCATGGAACCCTACCATGATGCTCAAGCTCAGATTGGAAGATAAGAATCGAAACGTGCTCAGCGAGGGCGACGCTGGCAATTTTACGTTTACAGACATGTCTCCGACGTTGACCTACAACTCCTCTCC
Source organism: Lophiostoma macrostomum CBS 122681 (assembly GCA_010405375.1). NCBI lineage: Eukaryota > Fungi > Ascomycota > Dothideomycetes > Pleosporales > Lophiostomataceae > Lophiostoma > Lophiostoma macrostomum. The sequence goes on along the minus strand of MU004317.1, from coordinate 36,691 downwards.
AGAGGTGACGAAGAACAAAAGGAAGTTCTCTAGTGAGTTTGGGGATGCACAAGACTATTCAGGACATGCTACCAAACGAGCGAACACGATGCGACTTCACGCTAAACCACGCTCCTTGTCGAACGCATATTCGGCGGCTTCCGCTTCGCCGCTTCCAGTCCAGCCTTCGTTGGCAAGTCCATTCGGCTATGCGACTGCTTACAGTATGGAGAAACAACATTCGTATCCTACCCCACAACTACCACCGAAGAGCGTATATGCTGCAGTACCGTCTGGAATCCCTGTTCCGCAAACCGATATGAAGCCTCCTCAGATGTCGCCGAGCTTGCCGTCCTATAGTTCTTACGGTTCCTTGGCGCAGAGAAGCCCGGCTTCGATCGTTGGAACGCCGACCCGACCCTCTGTCATGGCCTCGCCATCCGTTAATGCCAATCCGGTCTTGGTGCGAGCAACCTCACTTCCACAGTCGGTTGGTGGATCCGCTGGACAATCATTCAACCCGTATGCAATCTACCCGAGCAAGGCCATTCTCAAGATCGAAGGGGATTTGGATAAGATGAGCGAGAACTGGACAAGAGAGGAGTTTGAGTCTAAGCGGAGACTTGTACAGTTCGAGCGCTCGCAGTCTGGAAGTACCATCACCACGACTTTTGCGCCAATCACCCCCGAAGCCCGTCCAGCTCGTAGCATCTGCGTGAGTTGTATACTCTGGGAAGAAAAGGAGGAGTGCTTCATTACCAGCGTCGACACCATCTATCTCCTAGAACAGCTTGTCAATGTTCGATTCACGGTTGAGGAGAAGAATCGTATCAGGCGCAATCTGGAGGGGTTCCGGCCGTTGACCGTGTCGAAGGCCAAATCAGACAGCGAGGACTTTTTCAAGATCATCATGGGCTTCCCAAATCCGAAGCCGCGCAACATTGAGAAGGATGTCAAGGTATTCTCTTGGAAGATCCTCGCTCATGCACTGAAGAAGATTATAAGCAAATATGTAAGTTCAACCATCGCGCGGCCTGACAAACGACTAAATGTATGCCAGACCGCAAGCTACTCGTCGACAGCTGGCGCTGGCTCTCTGCCAGGTACTAGCTCGGCAGCTTATGTTCCCGTTGGCATTCCTCAGTCAATGGGGGACTTGCATCGCAACACCTCGCCGCGATCGGTCGCCAGCTCAGCTGCTCCATCCACCTATCCACCTAGTATGACTTCAACAAGCGTATCTCCTAATATCAGGACATCAGCAGGTCTCGAGGGATCAGCTGCGCAGGGCATGCCGGTTCCCCAGAGAGATCCGATGAGCCACGGTATGACTCAATGGGGAACGGCCCATCACCAAGCACCACAGTACAGTGCAGGGCTTTCGACACCCGGACGCGTATCCTGGGATTACGGAAGCTACCTCGACGCCTCCGCCGCGACGGGTGTGCCCTCAGCCGCGCAATCGATGCAGATGCAGCGGCAGTCCGATGTTACACCCGATGTCGACAATACATACCAGCACTATGGTCAACGCACCACGCGGGTTTGAATAGAGCAGGCAGAATGGGCATGAGCATCATCGCGGAGCAGAAGGGTGGTGAGGACGCGTCTGGTGATCGCCATCCACTGATCATCTGCGCTTTGAGTGGTCAGCCGATGCCGGGCGCTAAACCGTATAAGACCTTGGCGCCGATTTGCTCGACACCATCTCTCTGGCGCGACACCACCATTTCGCCCTTGCTATCTGCCTTGCCATTTCGGAGTCCTGTTTTTGGTTTCTTCTCGTTGTTTTTCTAGTGGGAAATTTCGCCATTCTCCGATTTGCCATCCGTTATTGATTCGTCGGCGCATATATGGACCGTTTGAGGAAGCATTCATAGGCCAGTTCGGGACAGCAGCATACACAATACCCACTTGGTAGGGAAGCGGTGTTCGAGGTTCAGTTCTTTTCATCATCATCATTATCGCCGCCATCATCTATCATCAGTGTTCGGTCGAGTCTTCTCCACATTTACGGCGCATATGGGAGGCAGGTGACGCCGGCAATGCTCGCCTCAACTACGACTGCATATCAGGACAGGTATGGGCTGGCACTTAGATCACATAGCATTTCTCGGCGTTTGTTTTCTCTCTGGTTTTCTTTCTTGGCGCATTGGATAGTTTAATATTGCCTTGCTGCGTTCAGTCTAACCCTCTTCTCCCCTGCATTGTCTTTCTTTCTTTACATGGTTAACCACTCTTTCTACGTTTGACGATTAGGAACGCCCTGCGTCTAGTTTCCTTCCGTCTACAGCATCAAATAGGAGCAATGGATCTGCATACCAGGTTTGGAGCATGGTTAGCAGGATGGGACTACGCAACTCATGTCACGGGGGGGGGGGGGGGGGGGTACGTTTGACGATTAGGAACGCCCTGCGTCTAGTTTCCTTCCGTCTACAGCATCAAATAGGAGCAATGGATCTGCATACCAGGTTTGGAGCATGGTTAGCAGGATGGGACTACGCAACTCATGTCACGGGGGGGGGGATGGGGGGGCAACAGGGCCAACAGCGGCGTTATTGACATGGTTTTCGTTTCGGGACCACCTCTTTTCCTACGGATGATATCCCCGCGGTTTCTATTAGTAGCAGCAAGCATACACAGCAGAGAGAGAGCTCTTCTCGCGCAGTCCCAAACTCTGTAGCCTCTACATTTAGAAAATACACATACACCAATATCTAGACACTGAAGAAGGAGGACGCACGCACGCAGCAGTCGCGGTCGCTCTTCCGACCTGGGCTTCGCACGCTTCGCACGCTTTCGTCATCCTCTCGCCTTATTCAGCCTGAGCCACCTGAGGCATCCACCCATTCCCCACTTCTCTTCTGACGAACCATGCCATGAGGGCGGGCGCGAGGCGCAGAACGCACCGCGGTGCGAGCGCAGGGCAAACCTCCACGCCTCAACTTCCGCCCTCCCCGCTGCAGGACTCTGACACAGCCCACGTACACATGGCTAGCTACTCTACTTCCACTACCCAGCCAGGGTACGCGTGATCTGTGTACCAACACCGAGAGCAGGCTGCACGGCAGCCCATCTCTGGCATAGTCGCGCTTGCAGCGATGCCATGATTTGCCCGGTTAAGGCGGATCGAGGGTCTAGTCAGCAAATGCAAACGCAAACGCAGACGCAGATGGGATGGCGGGCGGGGGGGCATGGCTACGCGTTTCTTGGCCGTAGCGTAGCCGTTTCAAACGTCTAAGGCTAAGGCTACTGTACTGGTAGCTCGACAAGCAGGGAGCTAAGAGTAGGGTAGGCCTGGTAGGGTGTTCAGTGCTGATCTCGGCTGCGGCTGCGCCCGTGGAATCCTGAGGGACCTGGTAGGGTGCTGTCCTTATCCCAATACGTTAATTTCAGTGTTAGTGTTAGTGTTAGTGTCAGTGTCAGTACTTAGTGTCAGTGTCAGTGCCGCCCCACATGGCATGGTCATACGGTACCGATATCTGCACAGCGACCAACCGACCGACCGTTTGAAGGATTCCGGCATGGGTAAGACGATGAGACGATGGGAAGCGAAGCGAAGCGAGACGATTCAGCCGGAGGATAAAGGCGATGGGATCGGTTCATACGCCTTGTAGGATTCGATGGGCGGGCGTTTGGTGTTTCGCCCTGTGCTAACTCTTTCTCAATGTCTGTCGAGGATAGAGATAATAGCGGGTCTCCGCCTTGGAATTTTTGAGGGCTTCTATTCATACACCTGACCTAGTATGTGATAGACTTTTTGCTAAGCTGCTCAGCCTAGGGCAGTGAGAACTAAGGGACGGCTCGCATACTGTCGGGAGAAGAAGTGGATGCAGATGCATGGCGAGCTTATTTTGCCAAGGTATGTGGATACTCTACTTGCGAACTCTGGGTTGGCATACTACTGAGGAGTGCAACGGGCATCGTGGAACGAAACGTGTATGGCTCATCAGGTGGGAATTTGCGATCGTTCCTCGCATTTCCTAGTGCCATCATCATCTTCACATCCTCATCCTCATGCTCAACAGATCCTCAGTCTCGCTCTCCCGACACGCCTTCGAAACAGCTTATCATATCCCTATCACGGCAACCAGTACCGTAGCCACATTTCTGCCTCGCATCGCTTCACATAAATTGTGTGATTCCAGGCCGCAGGAGCGCCTGAGCAGATGGAGAGCCGATGAGGTGAGCTGACGTTATTCGGCTCAACATGAGCTATACTGTCCTCCACCAGAGTGCCACTAAGGTGGAGTTTGTTGATGTTTTCAGACTAGAGGGAGTGGATGGTGGGTATACTGATGTGATCTTGTGATGCTCACGGAAGCGCGTGGCGCACACTTCGCCGTGGGATGGAAGGGCGATGGTGAGGCAACTTGGAAGTGAGATACTGTGATGCTATACGATGGTTATTTGACTTTTGTGGCATCACTAGCCTATGGATAGGTTATTCGAGGTCTGTTCAGCTAATTGTAGTATATGATAGCTTGTCACTGAATATCGGATGTTGATTTATGATATGAAAGGGATAGTCGCAGGATGAGTTATTATGAAGTGTTCTTTGGGAAGAAGTAAATCATAGGAAAGCCGAGTCGCAGATATGTATCGCTTGATCGTGAAGTACTCTGATTGGGTTTTATGAACACTAACAGGCTTCCCTATGAGAGAGCTGGATAGGAGTAGGAATCTCTCCAGGACATTGCATCCTCATCAATGCTTCTCAGAACAAGCGGTGCAGCGAATGCAATCTTCTTCGGTATCTTCTCGTCAAATCTCATTACCTACGCGATATTAGCGATGCACTCACTTCTTAAACCAACCCCCGATGCCCTTCCCCTGATTTCTCCTCCTCTCCTCCTTCTCCTTCCTCTCCCTATCCCTCGACAAGATCTTATGCAACATACCGCGATCCCTATCCTCCAGCTCCGACTTACTCATCAATGTCTTCCCGCCGTTCGCCGCTTCATCCTCCACCTCATGAACCTGCCCTTCCACGACCCCGACAGCCTTCGTCAACCGCAAGATCTTCCCCATCAACCACTCCTTATGCGCCAACCCATCCGACCAATGCGCCGGCAACCTCGCATAACCCACCAAACTCCCCAGCAACGCCCCCGCGACCGCAGCATTCGTATCCGCATCGCCACCCTGCAAAATCAAATCCGTGATTAGCCTCTCAAACACCTCTCCCACCTTCCCCTGCACCCCACACACCCCCACCATCCTCATCCCCAACCTCAACGTCAAAACCGCAGAGCCCAGACACTTATACACATACCCCATCTCCCTGCTACTCTCCAACTCCAACTCATCAAGTCCCTCCGCATAAACATGCCTCTCAAACTCTTTACGCTCCAGAAGCCGCTCAATCTCCCACCTCGTGAGCTCCGGATCAAGACCCGGATTCATCAGCTCAGGCTGCTCACACACCCAGGCATACGACCGCTCAATCGCCGCATCAACATCCTCCTCTCCCGTAATCTCCCCGCGCACCAGACCGCGGATCAGGCACACGACGATGCAGCATGAGACCACACAGCGCGGATCGACGTGCGTCGTCCGACCCACATCCGCCGCAACCCTCCAAGCAGCCGTCTCAGGAAAGCCAACGCAGAACAGCGCGATGGGGTGCGTGCGCATCAAGCTGCCGTTCGGCGCAACATGGCGGTGGGATTTGCGCCAGTGCGTTGTTGCGGTAGCGGTGGGGTCGGAGAGGTAGGATGGGTTGGAGACGACGCTGCCGACTAGTTGGCCGATGCCGCAGGGTGGTCGGTTCAGGGCGAGGAGACCCTGGGTGATCCAGATTTGGAGGCGCGAGGCGAAGTCTTGGGGGAGGTTGGAAAGAGGAGTTGAGGGGGAGGGGGGTGATGTGATGGAGGAGGGGGGTTTGGAGTGAGAGTGTAGGTAGGAGAGGAGGATTAGGAGGGCTTGGTCTGTGTCGTCGGTCCAGGCGCAGGGTTCGAAGCTGTCTGTGGGTTCGTTAGTTTGGGGTTTGATTGGTTGTGAATTGGGATTCGGGATACATGTCTGTAGCCAGACTTACTTCGATGACTATCAGCATAGCACTCCGTAACCAGCTCCACGAGACTGAATCTCTTCTCCTTGTAAATTTTCTCACACGCGGATTTCGGAAGGAACTCGGTGTACAAGCCAATAGTATCACCGAGTGCTGATCCAATCATACAGCCATAGATTTTGTCTAGCACAGATTGCCGTACGAAAGGATGTAGGTCAAGGAATGCTAAGTCAGATCGATCGTCTTTTGTTCCTGAGGATGGATTGGCTGTGGTGGGTTGAGGGGTAGAAGCAGGGAGCTCGTCGCTTCCTTCCATTGTTAATGGATCGATGTGCACGAAGTCTGCCATTGTCGATATGGGTAATAATGAATAGCGAAGGGTCTTTATAGCCTGATGTTTGTCCGAGTATTCGTTTTAAGGACAACAAATATGGAAGCCTGCAGCTGGAAGCGCGTGTGAGCTTGCAGTGATGGCTGGTCGCGCCTGCAAATTCTCGTATTCGATACGAAGCCATGAAAGCAGTTTGTGGCCTTTCCATCCTTCCTTCTGTGTCAGTAAAGACTGATGGTACTTGCTGTAAAGCTTGATGGAGGTTGAGGTTAGCTGGAGTAGATCAATGTGCTAGTCTAAGTTAGGTATAGAACATTGTCTATCTCCCACCACCTGATGGAACCTCTCACTTCGTCCCTCAAACTCCACCTGCGCAATGTGTTTGCCTTTTCGCTGAAGTCCATAATCAAGATACAAACACAATTCATGTCGTTAGGCGCCAGCCTGCATGCTTGCCTTGCGCACAACAGATCGCATATCTGGCCAAATGACGCGCGTTCCTCGCGAACGACGCAGGCAGACATAAGACGGACCACAGGCGAAGATGCCAGAATTGATACAGAACAAAAAGTGTACGTGGTGATTGCTGCTTGCTGGTTGCTTGTCAGGCGTAGTGACTCTCAGTGAAGAGGAAGAATCATAGCAAGGAGGGAAACATTAGAAGGAGTTGGGTATACATGTCATTGTGTGTCAAATTCTCATACCAAGCGACCTTCTTGGCATGCATGTGGAAATCGCCTTCAAACCACAGTCTGACTGCTCCAAGATATCAAAATATATTTAACAGGGTACCATGGAATAGCCCAAGTCACCTGTACCTAGCCGCATTGGAGCCGTTTGGAGGGGCGTTCCGAAGGAATCCGTCCACAGCGCAAGCCTTCTGGCTATTGTTTGATTCAGTTTTGCCAGTACCGTCAGTTCCAACTACTTGTAATCTCGTGTCCCATTGAGAGTCAAGTAGAACAATTCGTAAGCTGGCCACACTCCATTTCCGTTCTAAAACCCTGCGACAGCACTCAACTTTGCTGTCCATTCGCTGTAGGTGATCTCACTCGCCAAAGCAAAGATAGCTTGCTCCTCGGTTGTGACTGGGAAACCCCCAACTACAATGATGTTCTCGAGCCAACAGTTAGGTCCCAGTGTTTTGGGGCCAATGACGTCGATCAACTCTCCGAATCTGATTCCATTCTCATTCCTGACTGCATGGTAATCAGTTGAGCCGGGGTACCAACTATCTCCGTCCTCCTCCCATGACAAGTACTTTTGCTTGCGTACGAAAAATCTGATGATAACCTCCCCGATAGGGGGTCTGGCAATGTGCATCCCACGACAACTTGCCATAGGTATTAGGGCCGAGGATGCACGAAGATTTGTGGCAAGTCTGGCCATATTGTGCTGTCTGAGGCAGAGCTCGTGCTCTAGTCGCCTGTGCGCGCATTTGGGGCTGCTGCCATAGACGAAGACTTCCAGGAGTAGAGGGTTCAAAGCGTATATAGTGCAAGAGGCGGCCTTCCCGGGACCGACTGCTTCGATGATCTTGTGGGCAGCTGACCCTGTCACTGGCGTACGGCTCTCGTGGTCCCAGGTCCAAATCTGCGGAATGCCCTCCGGTACCTGCCACAAGAGCTGCTGTAGGGTTACAGAACCGCTGATGGTTTCTCGGAAATTCTGTAGGATATTCATATCAGTCTAAATAATGCGTATTTGCAACACCGGACGCATGGTTACCTTGCAGGTTGCCTGTGCGTTGAAAAGTAGGTCGGCCTCAGAGAGATATTTGAGAATGTTCTCTACAATCTCAACGATATGAAGAACCTTTTGGATCGGTGCCGCAGGAGGATGTGTGGTCTTGCGATTGGCGACGTCATCAGACCCACGCACTGTTTGATTATCAGGCCTCTTAAGAACCTCCTCGGGCTTCGGGACATCTTTTTCCTGTGCAGATGCCTTGACGGGCTCCATGGTCGCGTGTACGAAAGACCAAGTGAGAAAGTTGTGTAATGAGCCGCCGGAGTATTGGGAAATGGTGTGCTCATATAGGAAGGCATAAGGGCTGCCAAGATGCGCACTGGCCAATGGTGAAAGTGAAGGCGAGTTCTCGTATGCAAGTGCGACTACCTCAGTCAGGTATGAACATGTATATGGTTTTGTTGTGTGAACTAACACCGCGATATGACTTCAAACTCACCGTTATCATCTCCGAAATGAATGTGGGACGTGCTCCTCGCACGATGATGCTGCCATCGACCAAGGAGTGCTTACCCGATTTCTTGACACTTTGAGTAGCATCTCGATTCTAGCAAAGCGCCGCGAGGTAATTTGTACCTTGCGTGGAACCCACATTAGATATACTCGATGCCGCTTGCTACTCGTGTTTGCGACCAAACCCTTTTTGGTTCTCGGTCACGGAAGGATGTACTCTATATAGCATCGTCTCTGCAAATTCAGTATCATCATGCACTATTAGGCTTCGAATAGCCGCAGAATCTTCATCTTTCTCTCCTACAGCAGTGATGAGCGTAAATTCTCTACGCTTGGCTTGCATACCTCGATGAGCACGGTTGGGTCTAGATCACAGCCAGCTTTGAAGACGTTCGCGAAGAGTTCGTTGTTTAAAAAGAAGGTTACAGATAGTAGCACAAGTGAGTGAAGACTTCTGACTTCTGAAAGCCCACCCTGGATTTGTCTCACCGATAGGTCTGATCGGATACTGTTGATCCTTTCTCGTAAGCAACTCTCGTAGCAGCGTATCCTCCTAATATTCGATTAACATCCAATCTCTCTCACCATGCGTCAAGCCTACCTAGTTCATCCACAGCTGCTTTCCAACACAAGTGCAATAGCGACAAACAACACAAGCCACCGAAACCTGTACCCGCTTCCTACTGTACTATCCAAGATCTCCACCTCCATGGAATCTGCCAAACCCCCAAAACCATGCAGTATCGCCAATCCATCCCACACCAACGCAATCCCTAAATTGGACCTCGGGACCGATGGATGAACTCCCCTCCCAAAACTATATCTTAGCTCACCTAGTCATATTCAGCGATCTACGCTTAGCGCACCACTCAATCACATCATCAACATTGCATCGTGGGCCTGAACGTCAAGGTCGATGCATATGGTACATCTGCGCCATCTCATTCGCTCGGGGCCAAGTTCCCCAGAGCACTGACTTGACCTCCAGCTTCCAAGAATTTCACGCGTATCGTGCCATATCTCGATCATATCGGCCCACCTGCCCCGATATCAATCAGATGGTCTGATCTACAGTACCGGCATCCGCCTGCAGCTGCAAGGTGCTGGTGCTGCAAGTGTACCTAGGTAAATATAGGTAGGAATCACACCACACCGCGCCATTCCTGCCTTGCCTCGCACGCCTCGCACGCCTCGCTCACATCTCGCAGATCAGATCTTCGGTTATCAATTCTAGCTCGCGCCATTTCAACGCCGTCGCGACCCAAGACCAAGGCCAGCTTGCTCGGGCTTGCATGGATGCATGCAGGTGGGTTGCCTGTCACATTTTCTTAGCGTGGCGCCACGTGCGTGGGCGGGTTGGCGGATCTCTGGTGGCTGTCCCCACATTTTCTTGCGGTCTTGGATGTCCGGCAAGGCAGGGAACTCTCGTTATGAGTTAGATACCGTATCTGGAGAGGATTGACGCTAGAGTCGCTAGAGTTGCTAAGGGGTGCTAGGGAGAATGCTAGTGGGCATGGGGATAAGGTTGTAGATGCTTTTTTCGCGGAAGGAGGGAGAGCGAGAGGAGGGGGAGGTTTTGCTGGATTGGAATTAGATCGGATTGGCCTTGGGTTCGGGTATTCGGAAGCGGGCTGCCTTGAATGATGCGGTAGAATGGGGTTGATGGCTGGAACCCGAGATCTGCAATCTACCATCATTTTAGATACAACGAAGAGAAGGAGAGAATCCCAAAACGGCTACATATCCCTAGCTCTTTCATATCCCATCAATCATATACCGACATCGCCATATCACATCATATACTAGCTCCGCCTATATCGTCTCCAACGTCTGAAAGTCTGGACTCCAACAAATATCGGGCGCCCTCCCTTCACATAGTAGCTCCAGCTTGAGTAGCGCCATCAGCATCGAGCACCGCGGCTTCTTCCGCATCCTTCGGCTTGACCAACTTGATGCTAACTTCTGGGTCTTTGGAATAGACCCTCAAGCCTAGGACACACACTGCATTCCATGGATTTTGCTTGTTGTCAGATGCACGTGGTGCGGCGGCAGGTGCTGCAGCGTCCGCTTCAGCCAGGTCTTCATCTGGACCTGGGACAGGTGCATGGCGAGTTGCAAGTCCATCGGCTTCAGAGCCAACCTCTTCTGAATCGGGCGTGGGCCTAGGGCTATCGTCAGAGTCGTCCGTTGGGACGCTCTTACTTTCGGCCTTATCTTTTGTTCCTGACTTATCGGCTTCCGCGTCAGCGCTTGTGTTCTTCGATTCTGGAGCTGCCTCTTTGTCGTGAAACTCCTTGACTACCTCTTGAGCACTATCTGCTTTCTTCGACTCCGCTGATATCGGCTCGTCTGGTGTGGGATTTGCTGCGACCTGGGACGACTCCGTCTTCTCTTTTCCATCTCTGTCTGCGCTTGCTTTGTCCTTTTCCTTCTCCTCTTTATCTTTCTGTTCCCTTTCCTCCTTCTCTTTTTCCTCTTTCTCTTTCTTCTCCTTCTCCTCCCTTTCCTTCTTCTCCTTCTTCCAAGCGTCGAATTCTGCCTTCTCTTTTTCAGCTTCTTCCTTCTCCTTCTTTTTCTTTTCCTGAGCATCCTTTTTCTTCTGCTCCTTCTTCTTCTTTTCTTCCTCTGACACTTCGACCACGCCCTTGGCGTTCGCGATGTCATAGTTCATGCCAATTTGTCTCAGCTTTTGAGGATTGCTGTCTGCTAATTTGGTGACAACATCGTAAACCTCAGGCTGGTCGTCATCTTTGGAAGCTACGATCTTGGGCAAAACTTCATACTTCCCTGGCTCGAGATCGACCTCGGCAGAGATGCTACGGTTGCCGAAATAGGCGCCTCGGGCGCGAACGATGTGACTAGAAGTACAGTTAGTGAAAGCCTCCTGGTAGTGGCTTTGGAGGCGGCTTTACGTACTCGCCTGGAGAAGCATTCTCATCTTGTACGATGAAATGCAGATCAAACCGGTATTTGCCTTCTAGGCCCTTGAAGTAACGATGGTCAAGCTGTTTTCCATTAGCGGAGAACGAGGTCGGTCAAGACGGAAGCAGCATGGGCATGCACGGCATGATGAACACTAAAGGTATCCAGCAAACCACATGGGTGTGAAGAAGAGGCACATTACTTACCTGACAGAGGACAAAGACAGTCGGACCACCTTTCTTGATCTCAACGACGAACTTGGTAGACAGGAAACCAGTCATCCAGGCTATTGGCGTTGACGTCCATTGAGAGACGACGGTCCAGTCAGCGTCAAAGAGACGTGTGCGGTCTAGCGAGCGAAATCGCTTCTGCAGATCATCGTATGACATCCAGAAAAGACCATCATCAGCAAATCGATACTGCAACTTCTCCATCCAATAGGGCGTCCACTCCGAGGAGCCGTCTGCCCAAGAGCCGTTCCATTCCCCCATACCTATTGTTAACGGAACATAATCAGCGTAAGGTACTTGATGAGAGTGATGTTAAGTGCGTCAAAGCCTCTGAGCAATGTCTTGGGAAAGGCTACCAGCTTGGGGGTAGGGTGTCACGTACCGTTAGCGCTTCGTCTACCCCACGGGTTTCGGACTTGCACCAATCTAACCTTCTTGCCATTCTCGTCCTTCTCTTCGACAGCCTTCATTATGGAGTAAGCATGACTAAGAGCGAGCCCTCTCCTCGCCTCCGAATCATCGCCGTAAGCGCCCGGTGACGAAGCGGAGAAGAGAAACTGATTGTTCACTTGAACAAGTTCCTTCCAAAGACGCTCTTTGCTAAGAATCCGATTCGTCATGACTTTAGTGGTCACTCCACCCGTGAGGTCCTCGATGCCTTCGCCCGTCATGCCGCCAGCTATGGAATCATAATCACCGTGGACCTTAGCGTACGCTTTCTCTAGGAGCGGAAGCCTGGAGATTGCAACTTAGAGTTAGTGAAGGCTTTTTGCAAAGTGTTACAGCTATATTCAGATCTGGCAAGCTCCAAGAGGCTTGCAATGCTTTGCTAAAAAACATGTTAAATAGAAATATGCTCACCATGTTTCGTCTTGGTCTGCGCAGCTCGCGAAGTACAGAGCATCAGAGCCAGTCTGATAGTTCTTCTTCCATTTGCGTTCCTTCTTGCCGGAAGGGTCGTAGTCGTCGCCGTAAGCATCGATGTCAGCATTGCGAAGATATAGATTATCGTCGACAACCGTATATGTCCATTCGCCATCTCGGTAGAACACAAAGCCATAGACGCCGCACTCTTCGTTCTTCTCAACACAGATCTTGTCCATGAGTTCGGGATTGCTGCAGATTGAGGCAACAGCAGCAATAAACCAACAGTCACCATTCGCGCCCTGCTGAACATCGGAACTCGAAAAGCCATCTACGGTAAATGACGGGTTCTCAAAGATCCCTGTACCGCAGAGTCAGTTGAAGCTGCTGAAGCAAATTCGGGTGAAGCCTCTTCCCGGGCAGCGATTATGGAGCTCCCACCAGAAGGTACTTGGGACATCGCTGCTATATCAAAGGTGATAACTTGAGCTCACGTACAATCAATACGGTGTACAGACCCCGGGCCACCACCGCCGCCGCCACCTCCGCTGTCCATGATGCGTGTGGCAGCATTGACGTTTATGAGCATTGTAGGGTCCGCAAGTAGATTGCTAGTAGCGAGGGTTCGGAAGGCATCCCCGAGTTCGTATGTGCTCACAGCGCTACCTCCGCCAGACACGTTGTCGAACCATTCCATAAGCCCTTCCAAACAGTTGTTCGCACCGCACGCACGGTCGCTCTCAATATCGAAGTCTGGATCGCAGAACTTCTCGTTCGTCCGGTTGCACTCTCGGACTATGCGCTTGACTCGAGCGCGGCACTCGTCGGCGGCAGCTTGATAGGACTCGGCTGCGTTGCGTCCGCGGACGGATCCAGGCTTGCGCAGCGGGGGAAGGAGGTTGGTATAGAGGCTTTGAGGGAAGATGTTAGTGACTTTCCCAGGCTTCTTCGTTACCAAGCTGTCCCAGAAGTCCTCCAAGACCTGTTGGGGTGGTTTAGCAGCGCCGTCATCTTCACCACTTATTGAAGACATGGTGGACTCGGTAGTCTTGAACAATTGCTATATCGAAGAGTTCAGGTTAGGCTGGACAGCTGATCGAAACGTAGTAGAGATGAGGAGAAGGACACGGCAAGGCTGGAGCTCGTAGCTGAAAGCTATTGTACGCGGACAGCTCCAGCTGTGGGGGCCGAAACTACAGCCGTTCTTTGGCTCCATTGGGACTCGGTGCGGCTGAAATGTTTGCTTATTAAAGATCCATAGCTGCCCAGGTGGCAACCGAGGGTTATGAGAGGTTGTAAAGAGGTGGTTTGCTGCCTACGAGACGCACGAGGGAGGGTGTCGCAATATCCTAAATGGGTAAGGGCCAGAGTTGCAGACGCCGTGGACATGCTGGTCGGGCGAGGCTGGCGAAAAGCGGACATGGTCTATGTGCAATTGCTGTACCACTCAATAGCATATATGTGGGAGTACAAAGAAGACTTGGTAAAGCGTGAGATTGAGGGGCGTGTTGATGATATCGCGACGAAGGATCGATGCTTGGTACGAAGTAGGTCCGTGCACGTATTGCGGGGAACGGAGCGTCTCGACTTCGTACGGAAGACGATGAGGACTTCGTCACCCAACACTCCACAAGGAGCATACAATGATATTGCATGATTCGCTTTATAGAAGTCTGTATAAATATTTAGAAACTGATAGTGCATCAGCCGACCTAGCGTTCACGTAAGGCTCGCCACCATTAATCTCGGTCAGCATGGGAGAGTGGCTATTGTAACCTATCGACTCGTGGCAACGACGACCTAAGATAAAACCAACTGCTCGAGGGTGCTATATGATGAGGTCCTATCTACGTAAGAGCATAGAAATGTCGCGGCTATTTGCAGCCGGATTATCCTAGACTAGGTTCCGCTATATGTGAAATTCGGTCAGTCATATCAAAGTATGTGCTCTTGCGCAGGTTCGGACGTCGGGCAGGGTTTAGACAGTGGCTCCGGATAACGATGACACAGAGCTTGCTCAGTTTACCTAGGTACGCTGAAGGCCCTAGCCCTGTGAACAACCGCGAGTGTAGTCAGATGCAGGTGCCAGATAGGGTGGAGATGCACAGAGTGCAAGTGGTCTGACAGTGGTGGCTCGTCACTATCAGATCAGCGGCTCTAACGCTCACCTTGTCTTTAGGGTTCGACTTGTGTGCATCGACCGAATTGGGTTGGTCTCTCTGTTGGCTGGAAGACGCCTCTGCAGGATCGGGCTATCGGTTTGTCATAGGATGTAGTCGAGCAATGGCGCTGAGGTGCCAGCAGGTTTCTTATTACTCCAAGAGAGAGTTCGGCAGCAGCGCCCCAGAACTCGCGAGGGTTGACGGCAGAGCGAGTCAATCGAAGAGGTCATGGTACAAGTGGTCGCGAAGCGGGGTTAAAAAGGGTAATTGGGACGTGTGACAAAACATTGAAGTCGCCGTTCTAGTCAAGACGTGCTTCAAGGGACCGGGTAGCGACAGAGTCTGGGTTTGGGAAAGGCGTGCCGTGAATTTCTCCATTGAGCTGCCAAGTTGCATCTCCTGAGCTGTGTGAAACCGCGTCCCCACTCACACAGAGGAAAGCGATAGATTACATATGGACTCGCCGTCGACATTGTTGATGACGCAAGAGAATTGTATATGAGCAGTACCAGATAGGTTATTGGTGAACGGGGTAATTAGCAGAGAGAAAGAAAAGAACGGCCGTGGTACAACAATGATGAAAGTCTAGGATAAGAGATCCATCTGGGCTAGGCTGAAACAAGACATCTGGCCAATGGTAAGGCAGCAGAGACGGCGGTGAGATGTTACACAAGGAGGGGCAAGCCTACCGGACCACACGGAATGCTTCCCCCCACGCCACCGCTGAAACCGTTCTAGAGTAAAACTCCCATTGCTTTTGTGCACCGCCTGTAAAAGGACGCCTGGTAAAGGAAACCGAGAATGCCGCCAACTCCAAGACCAAGAGAGGTATCCAGAGTCCCCGAACGCCGTGCTAAATGCGTACGGAGCCGACAAGGGAAATTTGGCGGATGGATGGAAAAGAAAAGAAAAGAAGACAAGTCAAGAAAGCCAAGAAGAGACGAATGGCAAGCAGCGGCGAACGATACGAGGCGACAGGGTTGCGGGCCAAGGGCGACAGATCGCGAGGTTCCAGGTTCGTGGATTCGGGGAAGGGATCCCTGCTGGGGTCGTCGATCAGCGCATGCGCATTCGCACTTGCATGCCCATCATCTGCGATCGAGTCAGCTTGCTTCCTGAGGACTGTCTGCAATTCGGCTTCAGGATTGCTGCTTGAAACACGGCACATGTGAATGATAACGCGTTGCCGCACATGCTTTTTCTCCGCCACGTGTGGAACGCCACAGCGGAAGCTTTGAAGGAACAGGGGCGCCGCCGTCACGCACCGTCTACACCTTGGCCGTGCAGGGCCGACAGGTCTTGATCTTGCAGTTTGCACATTCGTAAATGTACCAATGCGGACCAGAATGGCATTGATTGCAGTTCCAGAGGATGAGGTTCGTGTCCGACTTGATCATCTTGAATTGATGTGTGCAGCTGCCGGGTTGGGCCATTGTGCTATGTATGCTGCAGGGAGCGGAGCAAGGCGTCGTTCGGCTAATGTGCTTGGGACGGATGTGCTAATGTAAGGCTGAGGCGTAGAGCTGGACGATGTGCACAGGACTGGGTGCATGTCAGTGAAGTGATTGGGGCGGACCCAGATATGTACTCTGGGGAATTGGCGCACGCTCACCAGGGCAATTCTCCAGCGGGCCGTTTGGCTTAGGCGTGGGATGTGCGCGCAAAACCGAGGGTGTGAGAGCAGCGTGAGTCGTGGCTGGGGAAAAGCAAGCAATCGCTGTGCTCAGCAATGAGATGCCGGATCGGGAACAAGTGCAGCTGCTGAGGATGAGGCTCGAGATGCTGGATGTTGAAGCCGTCGGCGCGGCCCCGGTCCATCTTTATACGCTTCCCCAGACCCTTTTCCTCTGACGGCTCCAAGCTAGCACTCTGGACTATGGCCCTTTTGATGCTCTATTCTCCACCGTGCGGTACGACAAGCCCAGCGTGCAGCCGTCTGGCGGTCTCTGCCTTGCGCTGCGTGAAGCTCTAAAGCGGACGGTCGCGGGACCGATGGAGCAAGAGATACACTTGCACGTTGCACATAGACCAATGGAAAGCGACCCTCTACGACCCTCTGCCCTATACGGCTCTGCTGTGGGAACTACCATGATGCAGCCTGTCATACGCAGACTACGCTGTTCCGCAACCGTGGCCACGGTAGCATCTCGAGGTCGCGGATGCTAGTTGCAGGAGGGCGACGAAGGGGAATTGCTTCACGGTGCTTTGAGGATAGCGCTGGCGCATCTGATGTGTCACACTGGGCGAAACGCACACGCAGCGCGCTGCTGAGAGAGCATCATTCTCCCATCAGACAGGAGAGCAGGACGCTGTGGCGGCGGTCCTAGCAGAGCGCGAGTAGTGGAGTTATCCAAGGGACCCATACACGACCACCCCAGCGGCCAATCCGTCCGGCTCCCGGGGTCCTGGATTGAGGCTAGAGCTTCCCAAGGATGCTGGGGTCGGCAATTAAGGTTTGCGATGCTGCTTTTTCTGCTGCTCTTTCACCCAGACCGTCGCCAACTTCCAAATCTCCCCTGCGACTTGTTTTTGCTCCATACACGCGGCACAAGCACGCCAGATACTCGCTGCGCTGCCTCAGACCCTGACTGCGCGCCCGGATGAGGGTATCCTGCGCGCAGTGCGGCAGCAGCGGTCAGCCAGTGCGCCCAAGAGCTGCCAAAAGCGTCGCGATGCAGGCGCCGCCGCCCACCGTTTCCGCTCCACTCATTTCAGGCCACCTTCGTTTTTCCGTCTTTCAAACAAGAACGGCGAGCCCAGCGGAGGCGTGCAGGAGAGGCACTCCACTGCTGTCCGGCGAGGTGGCGGTGACATGTGGCTTGAGCTTCCGCCGCCGTTGTCGTCCGCGAGGGTAGCACAAGACGTGGTGACACAGTCCCTGCCTGCCGCCATGGCTCCCTCTGTTCAGGATCCTCGGCCACACTCCGCTACTCCCGCGGATGGCGACAGGCACCGTTCTGGGAGACGTGCAGTAAGCTGCTGCACGTAGCAAGATACGGCGTGCAGACGCATCCCGCTGCACGATGCCATCCCGCAGCCCGGTTCAGCTGGAGGGACGAACGGTCAGAAGCAGCCTCATCTCATGGGATGCCGCTGGCGTTCTAGGGTCGGCGCCCAGGTTCCAAACTCAGGCCTTCAGACAGACCCTTACAGAGGGCCTCCACATTCCGCTTCTAGCACCCTCCGCCATAGAGCAGCCAGCTTCCCTCAATCTACAGGCAGGTGGCTTAACGCGGACCCATAGCCTGGAAGCATGGCGTCTGCTTGCTTCTGTGATCAGTCAAATGCCACCGCGGTACCCGCCTGTAACCAGCTTGAACTAGAAGTGATGGGCGACAAGATGGCCCGAAATTTGGCCAATTGTTTCGTAGGCGCCGTAGAAACGGATATTGTTCATCTCTACTTCGAAAGTCGTAGGCCACCACGTCCACGATGATACCCAGGAGAAGCTCGGTCAAGAACGACACTGAATCAAGCGAACCAGGGTTTTGACTAGAGGAATGTGTTCATCTACGTCTGATCCACAGACCGTGCTGGCAGTGACGGGTCGGTTTCCTGACTGAAGCAGGTCGAGCTACATGCGTATCATCGCCCTACTACATTCGGCCCTTTCTCTTGCTTTTTACTGATGTCTGCTCTATTGGCCATCGATACTGAGACTCTCCTCTCCGTCACTCCTTATCTGTCAACTCGTCATACGTCTTCTTCTAAGGCTGCACGTGGTCCGCATGAGGACTAGCTTAGCCATGTGAGCAACTCTAAGCAGACTCTGTGGTTCTGTCTGCTGACGAATGAGGCTATCATACAAATTGGGGTGGGAGGCATGCTGGGGAGCATCTCCTTGGTCAACCTTGAATCAGGTAGAAGGCACCTTTTGGCGCGGACATGCCCCTGGTGATACCGATCTCGCATCTGGTGGGACCGACTACCAGGGTCACCGATCCCGTGTCACCTCAATATCCTCCGGGTGTTTAGCATGGTCGGTGGCGCCTACCAACCTAGGACCGATGCGCGTCATCCCCTAGCTTCCATTACATCCGTTTCCGCGGGTTTGTATGGTTTCTTTGGAATGCCAAGCATGCTTGTCTCGTCCCCACGCGTTTTCTCTTATTCTCGATCAGGCTGCATCAAGGGAAATGCTCCCTTCCAAACCCACAGATCTCCAATAATTGATTACAAGACAGCACTGCAACCTTGCGAATTCTATCATCCGATTCCTTCTCTAGAAGCTTCTGCGTAGAAGCTTCTGCGCCATCGAGGTTTCTGATGCTGCGATCCCCGGACTGACTGCACGGCATAGTGTGGCTCGTCTCGACTTTCCATGTTTTAAATGTCCGATCTTCACCTGAGCGCCAATGCATATCGGATGCGATATAGTGGAATCATCTGGGTGTTGCATGAGACCATATCAGCGCAACTATCTCTGCCAACTTCTCGCCGTTTGAGGGTGCCAATATTCTGAACATACGATCAGTCTATTTCAGAAGAACAGGCGTAGAGGTTAGTGTTAGTGCGTCGTCGAACGGGGCACAACCCTTCCCGCTCGCGGTTACTAAGTCTTGACCCCGAACCGGGTATTCGGATCGGATACTCTCGTCCAATGCGTGGCCCTGGTCATACACCTACAACTGTTGTGCATGCCGTTTTCTGTCACCTCACTCTGACAATCACGCATAGCATCTAGAAGGGCGCGACTCTGGACCATCGCCATGATCGATGATTGTCTGAATCCGATTACAGCAACCTCATATGCACGGAACTTCATTCGTGGACACCGACAGACACAGGAGACCAATGGGGAGATTTTTCAATAGCCCTATGGTCCCCTTCGGCGCCACACTGCCGAATATGGTATTAAGAAATCGGCCCTGGCCGCCATTCTGCTGAAGCGGCCTTTCCTCCTCGGGCTGTAGTGTCTGTTACACAGCGCTCGGGCAGATCCGATTATCAAGCCGCACCGCCCTACCATTGGGGTACACGGTCCACGAGACCACCTTTCACTTTTATATTCCATATGTGAGCTCTTTAGCATGACAACTACGTACGGGCACCAAGAGCTTGTAGTACCTTCTCACCGCTCAGCCTAGGTTACCACGTTGCGGTTGCTACCCTCAACAATCGACCATGAAGGCTTTCATCGTTCTATCCACTCTGACTGGGGCTGATCATGGTGCGAGGCCAGTCTCATTGAAAAGTCACCTATGGCGTACGGGCGCCAGATCTCAGTATCCTTGGGTGTTCCAGCACGTAATTCGGCGGTCGACCATGACATCTTGCTCTATACATGCTGCTAGGTGAACAATTCTATCTTTGAAAATGTCTTGCTGACGAATACATGCTAGGCTAAGTCAATCTTGCTCGAACGGTCAATCTGAGGTATAAACGCATCAACAAAGTATCACGGGAAGACAAGTGCGGATGCACAGCGACTCTCGAGACGGCCAATCGGTTTGATTCCTGCATGGACTGCTTGAACTGAATGAGTAACGTTGAGTGGCGAGCTAATTTTGACAGCCCACAAGCGGTGTGCTTGAACGACGTTCTCCGACATAGACGCAGGGATGTCCAACGGAAGCACCAGTGCCGCACGCCGCCTTCAACAATAGGATGGAACCTCATCAGAGGCCTCCATAGGTAAATTGAGGTGCATGGCCATTGAAGCGTTCTCGCATGCTCCTGCAACATTCTCGTATCAAAGCATTACCAGATGGAGAGCTGCAGATAGCGTGTATCGATCCTACAGTCCGAGTCAGACACGTCTGCAGAGGTCGCACAACATCAGAGCCCGCACCATCGATCGAACTTATGGCCGACTTTCTTCAAATGGCCGACTTTTTCGAAACCATGCTTCAGGTAAAAGTCTCGCAGGCCGAGCCCTTGGTTCCAGCCCGTCTCATCAACAGCCATGCACGCAATGACTACGCGGATCTTCTCGTCTTCGGCTCGTGGTGTCGCCACGAAGTCTGGATATTGCTCCGGCGCCTGGAGGACGTCAAGCATCTTCTTCAGCAGCCGCGAACCGATACCTTGGGCTGTGTAGCCGGGATGGCAGAAGAGGGAGAGCTCGACCGTGTGCCGATACCCCTTCCTCTCGCCCTGAAAGCCTACACAGTAGCTGAAGCCCACAATCTCGTGCTCGTCATTCTCGGCCACAATGTAAGGGCAGCCCTCGCCCAGCACCTTGTTCCATTTCTGCTGCACCTCGACTTCTGACGTAGGCGTGAGTGCGAAGGTGATGACGGTGTTGAGGATGTAGTGGTTGGATATGTCAGTCAGGGCAGGAATGTCACTGGCGCAGCATGGGCGAAGAAGCGTGCCCGCGGGCGGAGGCATGATAGGCTACGCGCGGGCGAACGAGTGCTCACGGTGTCGCGTGAGCTAATGCTGAGGGCTGCAGGCCAGCGCATAAAGGAAATGGGTTCTTGAGGTCGCGCTGGCTTCTCATTCTTATACCGCTCGCGTGCAATCGCGATATCTCTGCCCTCGCTTGACTCATAGAAGGCTCAAGGCAGAGCTACGTCCCTTATCGATAGCCCCAGCCCATTCACCGGTGGGAGTTCCAGGGTGGAGAGAAATGGGCCCGTGCGCTGTCTGCCAAGCCATCCATGACCGACCGCCGACGCTTCCAAATGAATTCTCAAGCTCCCAGTCTGCTGCTCCCCGCGGCCAGCACCGCCTTCGACAACGACGACGACCACAACAACGCCTTCGTGCTGGGCCCTCCGACCATGCGCGGTGCAATCGTCTTCAGCGGCTCGTCGCACCCGACTCTCGTCGACGGCATCTGCGACCGATTGGGCTCCAAACGGGGCACTGCGTCACTGGGCAAGTTTGCAAACGGGGAGACGTCTGTGGCCATTCGTACGTTGCTCAGCACAATTGGTCGACAAGACCATAGTTGACGGGCACAGATACCTCAATTCGAGACAAGGATGTCTTCATCGTGCAGAGCGGCAGCGAGAGGTGCGCTTTTTTCTATAATACCATTGCTGCTCGTACTTACCCTAGCAGGATTAACGATGCCGTCATGGAGCTGCTGATCATGGTCTCTGCCTGCAAAGGTGGCTCAGCACGATCTATCACAGGTAGCTCTACCACTTCTCCAGCTTCGAGCCTCCTCTGACCCCGCCAGCCGTTATGCCCTACTTTCCCTACTCCCGCCAATCCAAAAAGAAGCAGCACCGTGGAGCCATCACTGCCCGCATGGTAGCGAACCTCCTCCACATTGCTGGAGTCAACCATGTCATCACCATCGACCTGCATGCCTCGCAAATGCAGGGCTTCTTCAAGAGCCCTGTCGACAACCTCATCGCCGAGCCACTCCTCGCCCGCTGGATAAGAGTCAATGTCCCGAACTGGAGGGAGGCTGTAGTCGTGAGCAAGAATCCAGGTGGTACCAAGCGTGTGACGTCCTTGGCCGATGCGTTGAAGCTGAGCTTCGGCATTGTCACTACAGACAGACGCAGGGCAGCTACATCTGTGCACTGGAACGAGAGTGCCATGTTCGAGCAACTGAGGCTCGACGGTGGTTACGATGAGCCAGCGCTCGTCGAAGCAGCATTGGAGTCCGATTTGCATGTCACGCCCATCAGTAGCCTTTCGCACAACTCGAAAGCTGAGGTAGGTAAGTCACTCCAGCACCGGACACGGGCGACGTCCAATCCTCTTCAACGGCGCGCAAATGGACAAGCAGAGAATATGGGGAGCCCTCTCTCGAAATCGGTCAGAGTTAATTCTGTTGTCGAGCCGGAAGTGCCTCTGGAGCCTCTTAGAAGGAGTGCAACAGCGTCCAGTAGCAATCCAGAAGAAGAAGAAGGGGAGGGCGGAGAGGAGTACACAGACGAGGTCTGCCTACATGTCCCACCAGCCTTGGCCATAGCTAACAGAATCAGCGCGCTCGAGACGTTATCCACGGACGGCTTGTGCAGGGCCATATCGTCGACGAAAACCACCCCTCTCCTACCATGTCGGCTATGTCGACGTCAACTTGGCGCAACCGCCCGCCCTCTGACGGCGAAGATGACGTTCCGGATCATATGATGTCATCGTTCGTTTCGACAACATCATCGCATCGGAACCCCAACAGCGAGCATGCACATGCTCTTGGGGGCACATATGATGCAGCAGCTTCTTCTGAAGATGAGGAGGAAGATCTCAAAAATCCGGAGCTGGAGACCATGGTCACGCTTGTGGGCAATGTCAAAGATCGGCCGGTGTTCCTGGTGGACGACATGATTGATAAGTCCGCGTCCTGGATCGCGGCTGCAGAGACCGTTGTCAAACGAGGTGGTGCGACCAAGGTCTATTGCATGGCTACACACGGTCTCTTTGGCGGTGATTGCTTAGAAGAGATGAACAATTGCGAATGCATCGACAAAGTCGTGGTCACCAACGCATTCCCAATTCCCGAATACAAGCAGAACCAGGCGAGAGAGAAACTGGTCATTATCGGCGTCGACAACCTCCTTGCGGAAGCCATTCGACGAAACCATCACGGAGAAAGCATTTCTCAACTTTTCATGCACTATGATTGAGCGTGGCATCATGGGTAGATGCGCTGGACCGACATACTTTCTTCACTGCCTCGATGGTAGTGTCACTTTGGGGATGCTGGAAGCCTCTCCCCTCATCACTGCGATTCATTCCTCCAGGGTTATTGTTGAAAACAAAATAGGCCAGAAAAGCCTTCTACTTGCTGGCCACTTTCTGACGAATTAGCGAGGCGCTCAGGCATACTGACTACTCACGGACAAACTTTTCACTATAGGGTCTTTTGGCGTCAGGGAGCAGATGCCTCATGTGAAGCCTTTTGTACGAAGTTATGACTACTTTACAGATTCTGTATCAGATACGGGCGGGACTTTTAGAGTGTATGGTTGGAATTACCTACACAGATTGATATGATATGATATGACACGATATGATACCATTCATTACTTTTGGTTGCCCCTTTTTTCTTTCTCTTTCTTCCTCTCCTCTTCTTCTATCTTGCCTTTTGTCTCGTCATGGCCCCTATCTATTCCTCAGTGGGACGTGAGTGTATGTGTACACGTAAGGTGTTAGGTGTTACGGAATGGATGCAGAACCAACGAAGCAGGGCTCGGCCTTGCAGGGACCCCGCTTTCTGATAGCGGTGCGTTCTTAACGGAGCGTTGGGATAGCAGGAAATATGAGGATTGAAGGTATGGCTACCGTGTTTGCCTGCTTTGATGCGGGGAGTGGGAGTCGTACAAGAGAACCCCTCGGACATAGTAATCGTGCAGCGTTGATGGCTCCGTCAGTCCCGATACCGGGGTTGCGATCGTATTGAGAAATAGACTCGTTTTGGAGTTACTGGGAGTTATTGGGCAGATGTTCTAACTTATGGGTGCTCTTACAAATCACTTGTTTCAATTCATCGCTCCAAAAGTATCGAGCTTATCATGCATACCGACTTCTAATGACAAACGAAAGTTTTATTTTCGGTCTTGCACGCGTACCTTCCACAGCTCAGTACCTTTCACTTCCGCCGCAGTCTTGTGCATCACATTTCGACCCAATCACCTTGCATTTCCGCCTTTGAAGTCAAGTAATGAACACGTAGTAATCATTGCGACGAACTTTGAAAATAGTTCATCCATGCAACCTTCCTATCTTCCAATATGTACTTCTACCATCCGTCTTATTGTATTGCTTCAACTGGGGAAAGCATCAAACCTACAATCCATTTATTGACTCACGACCTAGGGGGTCGATACATTGTAGTTCCATCCCATACTATACACTCTAGAGCCTCTTTCCCGAAATCTTCGGCTCCGATTTAACATCTTCTTTTACTTTAAAGTCGCCAACCTCAGCCCTCCAAATCTCCCCTCTCAACCAAACCCAACCTAACCCTCTCTCCATCTCCATCTCCATCTCCACCCCAACCTCCCAACCCCCCAACCCCCTCACCTCACCCATCCCACACAACCTCCACATCCGCACCCCCACCCCTCTCCGCCGCCCTCACCAACCCCCCCAAAGCCTCGCACCTGCGCACCTGCTCCGCCGGCATATCCTGCATGCGCGTCTCATTCGTGCGCACGAAAAGCCTCTGCCCCGCTACATCCGCCCCCGCATTCCACGGACCCCATGCCGGCGCGCTGGCCAAGCGCGCGGTGTTCGGGTCTAGGTGCGCGATGAAACTTATCCAGTAGTGCTGTATGGTGGAGACGATGGGTGCGTTGGAGGAGGAGGGCAGGTAGGATTTGGGCGGGTTGCCGTCGGTGTTGTTGGGGCCCCATGTTGCGTGGATTCTGGGGGTGGGTTAGTGGGGAGGGGGAGGAGGGGATGGGGGGTAGGTATAGGCGGGGATATGGAGATGGAGATGGAGATGGAGATGGGGTGAGAGTCTAGAGGGAGTAGAAGATAGAGAGCTGTGAACGGGCAACGGGGAGGGTAGGACGATGAGATGAGATGAGCAGAACCGAAGGAGGAGGAGAAGGTATGAAGGTTAAGACTGTAGTGTGGGAAGAATAGGAAGCGAAGCGTTCGAATAGTATAAGTACTCACTCCACCGTATGATAAGCGCCATACCCTTTCGCCTCATTCTCAGGATCCAGAACTGCGTCTGGAAGTCAAGTATAATGTCAGTGGCCATTCTTAAAGGAGGATAAGAGGAAGGGTTCTCTTAGCAAGCTTTTGAAACGCCACCCGGGTCGCATTTCACAAATCTACGCTAAGAGACACCTTAGAGCGAAAACTTCCGTACAGTTGTACGTCCAGCTCGGGACGCCGTCTTTGGCGAATATGTTCTGGAAATATCGGTCAAGACACACGGGTCCGAATTCCGTTACTGCGTTGGACATGGGGCGCCAAAGTTTGCCGTCTGCGTGCATGGGTGTGTATTAGCAACATGTCCATCCACCTGGATCATTCGGGGACACAAGTTCAAGTTTCTGAAGAAAGAGAAGAAAAGAAAAGTACGGGGCATCGCATCAATCATCAACAATAACAGGACCAAATCCTGACGAGCCAAAGAGACCTTCCACCTCGACTCACCATTCGCAAAAACAGGCCAACTCCCATTGCCCCCCAGGTACATCCGATCCAGCGCATCAATCGACGCATTCGTCAGCCCCGGAAACTTAGTCTTGAAGACCGCATTGGCTTCCGCTGTCGAGTTGATGAACTGGGTGCCCATATCCTTAGCCCCTTCCTCGGTGGTCGCTCCAAAGATACTGGGCACCTTGACATACTGCCCGGATTCGAAGGCCTCAGTCGCCGTCTTCGTGATCAGGTTGCCGTCGAAGTGGGGGCCGAAACTGCAGTTGGTTTGTAGGGCGGTAGCGTTTAGCGTGCGGAGGCAGGAGAGACTGTCAGTAGAGATTGAACGAGAAATAGATGCTAGAGATTCTGGTATTGTGGTGGTGGTGGTGTTGCGGCAAGATGTGGCGGAGAGCAGACAGGCGTATTTTTGCGAACCTTGGGCCAGCGTTGTCAGACTGGTTTCGAAGACGGATTCGGATATGGCGCCGATGAAGAGAGGGGGCTGCGTGGCGATTATGATGGGGGAGGTCATGAGGATGACGAGGGACATTGCGCCGGCCGAGTCGCCGTTCAGGACGACGTGGGAGGCGTTGCCGCCGAACTGCGGGTTGAACGTTGGTTAGTTGAGAAGTGGGGGAAATATGGTTAGGCATTGTCTCGCGAGAAAATAATGGGGCGGTGGTGAGGGAATACGGAAATACAACGAGACAGGCTGGATGGCAGAGACGACTTTGAAGGGTCAGGTCGATGAGTGCTTTCTAGCTTCACCGAATCCACAACTCGGGTCGGGCAGCGGCAGAAAAGACCCCCTGAACTCCATTGGATCACAAACGCCAACCCATCTTCGAAGTCTCGGAAACCACATAAACAAAATCCCACATACCTTTCCCACATTCTCCCTCACCCACTCCAACGCCAAAATCTGATCTCTGATGCCCGCATTCAATCCCCCCTCTTTATCCAATTCCTCACTCTGCAAGAACCCAAACGGCCCGACTCTATAATTCATACTGACAACGATCATATTGCCTTTACGCGCAAGATCGCTGCCGTTGTAGTTTGCGTTCGAATTACTCCCAAACCCACCGCCTTGGATGAAGAACATGACTGGCAACAAAGAAGGAGAAGAAGAGGAAGCATTACTCGGCGCAAAAACATTAACATAAAGACAATCCTCATCAACCGTAAAGTGCGTGCTAGGTTTCATGGTCCAGTCCGTGGGGCTGCAGGGCAGACAGATGGGTCCGAACTATTCATCCCTATCATCAGCAAGACATCCATTCGCTTTTCGCGTCTCCTCATTCCTTCGGAAGCCTTCTCCTATCCTTTCTTCTTTTCTTGCCCATTCATCATGTATAGATAGACCACTCACTTTCGTCGCGTCCTGAATCCCACTAGTATTCAGCGGACGCTGCGGCGCCGTAAACCGTAGCCTCCCAAGCGGCGGCGCTGCATACCGTATACCCAACCACTGCGTCGTGCCATCGCCGACAACACGGCCGCTGTATTTTGCGTAGCCTAGATCGACGAGAGGAGCGACTGCCAGTGCGGTACGCGCCCATAAAACCAGCGAAATTAAAATCTGAGTCCGCATGCTTGGTACTGGTCTCGCCTAGATCCCTTTCTCCAGCACAAAGACTGTAATTGAACAGTGTAATTGTGAATATTTGGCAATCGGATTTATATATGAATGCTTACATGGTGAGTAGAAAAGCTATGCCGATCTGGGATGGCGGAGAATGCTTGTTCTATCCATGTAGATGGTGCATATAGCCGGTCGAGGATAGATGGGCGGAAGCTCGTTTGACCGAGGGGGAACCTGACGCGAGACTCGTGAAATCGACAATCGATCGAGAAAATTTGAGATGTTTTGAGCACTGCGGGTCAATGGTTACAGCGGTTCGATTGGGTACTTGGGGAACTGGATGTGAGTGAGCTTGAATTCTTTCTTTGCCATGTACAAAATCAGAACTCAGTGAGGTCCGATATTCTTTGACTCTCACTGGCAGAACACAAAACATGGAATCCATATCAATATGAAAATACGCATCTACACAACAAATACCTGGGTATAACACCAAGCTCTCAACATCATCAATACCATCCTTTCCTCCCGCCTGTCGCTCAATTACTCAACCACCCCTCTTCTTCTTCAAATACCCCGCCCAATCCGTACCCCCTCCCCTCTCTGCTCCCAATCCGCAACCTCCACCTCCACCATCCTCATCAACCCCCACAACTCCCATCCCCTCCTGCCACCCGACCCACCTCTCCAACCCATACAAATGCCGCATAGTCGGCCTCCCATGCGGACAACTCCACGGCTTCTCCATCTCCCCCATATGCCTAACAACCCTCTGCATCTGCCCCTTCTTCAGCGTCTTGCCAATCATAATACTACTCCTGCACGCGCGACTAGCCAGCAACTTGCGCACTTTGCTGGGTCGTGGAATATACCTTAAGCCGACGCCCGCATCCAGCGACGAAGTCGAGGGCGCCGGGTTATCTAAGAGGAGAGCGAGCAGTTCCTCGAGGTCTGTGGGTGTGAATGTGACTTCCTTGCTCATTGGCAAGGCGGTGAGTTTTGCGCGCTGGCCGCCGGGTGCAGAGGTCTCGACGGTTGAGTCGATGGAGATGGTGAACCCGTTGGCTGTGAGGGCGTGCTCGTTGCTTAGGATGATTTCCTCTTCTACGGCGGTGATCTCGAGGGGATGCGGATGCACTAGTCGCTGGCTGACGAGCACTGTTGTTGCGGAGAAGCGCTCGAAGTTGTACTTCTCATCGCTGGCGTGCTGGTCGATGATGAACAGGTCTGGTGTTGGTGATGTAGCGGTTGGTGGACGCAGTGCTAGGATGAAACCGAGGTTGAATTGCCCGATTATGAGCATGCGATGGAAGTCAGATTTGGTGACGGTCAAGGAGAGGCGGTCTTCCTGGTTTGTTGTGTCGAGTTGCGTGGGTGTGGGTAGATTGGTCTCACTTGGGTCGATTTCTGAGTCCTGCAGTGTCGCGCGAAGATTGTAGATTTGTTGCGTAATCGTGGAGACAGAGGTCTCGACGAACTTGACCAAGTTGAGGGTTGTGTACTTCTTCCGTGACACTTGGAAGAGCTTGTTCGCGCGCTTGAGGTTCAACTCTGTAGGCCGAGCAGCAGCTTCTTCAGCCTCTGCAATCATGCGGGCAATCTTTGCATCCTCCCGTGCTTTCTTTTCTGACTCATCAATGTATTCGTCATCGGATGAATCGTCAGGCTTGTCTGGTTGTGGTAGCAGCTGCACGTCGTCGCCATCGTCTGTATCAAGGGACTGAGGAGGTGGCGGTGGCGGCAAGGGAGGGGTGCTTGACAGTCCGTACAGCTCATCTGTACTCGGCCCGATGATCTCTTTCGAAACCACACGCTTCTGCGGCGATGGAGAACGAGCGATGCGAGCATCTGGCATACTGCTATCAGCGCCCTCGTCCTCCTCTCCGCCCTCATCATCCTCATCGCTTCCCTCGATTTGGGTTCCAGGAGCTGCGAATCCACGAAGACTTTTCAACAACAAAGGCTTCTTTGGTGTCTGACTTAGTGGAGTGCCACTCAACGAGAATTTGGGCGTATGCACCCTCTGTCTCTTTGCGGCTCTAGTTTCACTGCCAATCGTGGATACAGTCGTGGTGTCACCAATGGTGATGGTCGCTTGTTGGACAGGTGTTCGCATGGGCCGCATGCGATCGAATGCATTCTGAATGGTGCTTTGCGACAGTCGCTTTTGGGGGGTTTGATTGATTGCTGAAATGCCTTCCTCATTCTCATCCTCTTCGTCGTCATCGTTTCTTGGCCGAGCAAGATTAGGCGACGGCTCTCGGGCAAGCTGTTTGGCATGTTGAGAGGCAATCCTCGCGTTGAAGTCCTGCACTGCTCGAGGAAGCTCCAAAGCTGGTCGAAGTGGACGCACTACAGCCTCATCCAGCTCGAAAAGTGGTGAGCCAGCACGCTCCGAGTTGCCCTCCGCCGGCCGGACTGGCTCCTCACGTCCTGGGACATCAGTGACATCGATTTTGTCGGCAGAGACGCTCTTTCTACGCCTAGCAGGAGGGTGCAAGACCCTCTCCTCCGTATCTCGTCCAGCAAATCTTTCAATCAAGCTCGCCTTGATGAAACCCTGCTGGGGAGCAGGTTCGGGTGATGATGATGATGATGAGGGTTCAGATCGTTCATCTTGAGGCGGTAACTGTGGGCCATCGACATAAGCTGATCGTGTAGGCAGAGCACGCTCATCCACAGCAGAGTCTGCGCTCTCTCGCGGTCGGATGGTCGGCGGCTTGAAGCTGGGAAGCTTGCGGTCTAAGAACTGTGCTTGAGGCACACTCTGATCGTGTCCCTCGAATAGCTCAACCAGTGCATTCTTGAGATTTTCTAGTAATGCTGTCTGGTCATGTAATAATATCTCTCTCTTGTCTGGCGAAACGTTGACATCGTAGGCGTTGGTATCTAGTCTAATATCGGCAAATATGAAGGGTGACTGAGTGATATTATATGACTTGTAAACTTCGTTGAAAGCTTTCGAAACTTGAGGCAGGCCGCATGGCCGGGAATTAACGAAAAGCATTTGGCGATCGGGAGTTTGACGACCCTCGCCAACGACTGGACGAGAAATATGCCCTACGATCTTGATATTCCTTGACCCCGGATCTTCTTGTGTACTCCAATTGCGAGCGCTCTGGGTGGAGCCGGGCACGTTCGATGGGTCCATTTCAAACTCCAAGTCGAGAGGTATTAGGGCCGTCAGTGTCTTGGCGCCGTATACATTTGCGATGTTTTCCTTGGTGTTTGGATTGGAGTTGGTCGAGAACGCCATTGTCTTCTTCCTGATCAGATCAGCCTCAGCTTTTCAATCGGCACGAGATTCTGCCTACCCCTTGGCTACTGTATTGCTCACGGAAAACTTGACGCCAGTGCTAATACACGCGTAGGCGTGCAAGAGTTGTAGCACCTTTTGATATTCCCTCTTTATGGTCTTCTCTAACTCCTTCCTCCTTACAGGTAGATTGTAGAAGAGGGTGTCCACAACGACCGTCGTTCCCTGTTTCGCAGCAACAACAGATGTTCCCTTGAGCTTCCCCGACTGTTCGAACTCAAGCTTGGTGCCCTTCGGTCCATCGCTGGCTCGTGTGGTGATGATATGGAATTTGGAAAGAGCGCAGAGCGACGAGAGAGCTTCGCCGCGGAATCCGAAGGTGGTAAGGGATGTAAGGTCGTCGTAGGTGGCAAGCTTAGAGGTGTGGTGCTTCAAGGCTATTGTCTCGAAGTCCTCGGGGGAGATGCCGGAACCATTGTCCTGGACTTCGATGGAGTCGAGCCCATTGTTCTTGAAGCGCACCTCTGCGCGCAGTCGTCAGCCTCCAATCCCAGCAGTGTTTGATTGTGCCGCATACCCACAGACGTTGCGCCAGCATCGAGCGCATTCTCGACAAGCTCTTTGGCGACCGAGCAGAGATCAATAATGACTTGCCCAGACTGGATTTGGTGCACCGAGCGGCCCTCGATGGGCTTGATGGTGGCCATGCTCAACCCATGATGGGACGCGGTTGTGGACGAGGCCATGACGCGAATTCGCGAGAGCGCGAGATCATGTGGTGGGACGCGTGCTCAAGCCAATCAGAGCATTTCACGCTCTTAACCCAAGCAATTGACAAGACAAGATAGAAGGTCATGAACGCCGGCCTGGGTATGATTACATCGAAGGCGTACATGTCATATGCCAATTCCTACAGTCCAGAGTCAGTCAATTTGCGGCTCTCAAATTCATGCTTCGCAAATCACGCTTCAAGCGAGCGCATCCAATTCCGAAGGTAGGTGGGCAAACGAGTGAAACGAGTCGGAATTAATCCCAGTTATTCACATGTTTATAAGATCCTATGTACAATCGTCAAGCCATCCATATTACCATATACGTCCATGCACTACAATCCAATCTACCCAGCGGCCCATGTATCGTGATCCAACTTAATTCACCCAGGTCTGTGCTTACATGACCGCAGCGGCCGCATCAGCATCATCCGGGTTGTTCGCCCTAAGTGCGTCAAGAATGCTCGCAAGGTCGTCCTGGCGCTTCGTGTTGGAAAGGCTGCTAGCCGCATCCGCATCATCGGGGCTGTTCGCCCTCAACGCATCGAGGATACTAGCAACATCGTCCTGAGGAGCGGCCTCGCGCTTCGTGCTAGAGAGAGAAGAAGCGGCATCTGCATCATCCGGGCTATTGGCCCTCAAGGCATCCAAGATGCTCGCAACGTCATCTTGAGGAGCAGCGGCACGCTTGGTGGGCACAAGCGAGTTGGCTGCATCGGCGTCATCGGGGCTGGTCTCGCGCAAGGCAGCGAGGATTGAAGCGACGTCGTCTTGGGGCTCGGCCGCACGAATCTTGAGCTTCATGGCGGCCGCAGCGGCATCAGCGTCGTCGGGATTGTTCGCGCGGAGTGCTGCAAGAATGGAGGTGAGGTCATCTTGTTGGGACTCGCGCTTCTCTGATGATATGTTAGAAAGGTTCAGAGTAACACCAATAGTGATAGCATACCAGAGGTAGCCAACACGGCGCCAGAGAAAGCCACAATGGCGATGACAGCTGTATAACGCATATTGATAGCTTGTATTTTTGAGTGGAATGAGACCTCAAAGTATTCAACAAAAGAAGATGTGGTGATTCGAGGTGAGCGTGACCGGCACAAATATTAAGGACTTGTAGTATGAGCAAGTCATCGGTCTTGGGAGCATCGATGAACTATATACAGACCGTAGCGGGCAAAGAGTATCTTCCTGGTGCGATTGAATGACTGTACCGTGTTTCACGGAATCTGATCAGCCGTGCAACAGCCTCATGTTCTGATGGCATCGTGGCAACACATCATCAGACTTGACATGGAGAGACCTGGACTACGTAGTATTTCGATTCCGGATCTGGTATCACGGCTCGTGTTTCCGTGAAGCGCTTGATGTTTTAAGGCGATCACGAAACGCAAACGAAACGATGATGGCCAAGTCTCCAAGAAAGCTTAAACGCCGAGGTTGTCCATTTGCTTTTCGTCAGAGCTAGACTGTGCGCAGACGATGACTGTGATCAAATCAGACAATACTCGTAGCAGGTCTGGGACATTCGTGGAGTTCGTCATGTCTTGTCCACTTCGAGTTTATGCCGAGCCACGAAGCCGTCACGAAGCTTGCTTCGCTTCTTGAGCTGCCGCATAATGTCGCCAAGTGAGCCTACTCACGGCGTGTATGTGTCTACGAGCATATATATCTCCAGGAGCGGTTCTTCACCGAATCTAATGACTGGAAAACATATGGTCGTCGAAAGGCGATTCGAGGTGACGCCCGTATACGAGTCTACATGATCTGCATGGTGGAATAACTGTCATGTGTTAGTCAAAAGTTGCCAGCGAAACGTAAACATCTCACCGTCATTCCGGGCTGTGGTCATGCTCGTGGTGTTGACTTCATCTGGCAACAGGTCCCCGGCGCAGTCAAGCTTCCATTAGTGTAGATACCCTATGACATTCCAAGTTGGGACAGTCCGTCAGTTCCGTACTGCAGTCATGAGTTGTGGATTTCTGAGAGGAGGGTCGCAGCCGCTGTGCGAGTGCGTTGCGACACTGGAGGAAGCTTTGTGTGGACTGGATGGCGGATGATCAGAGTTAAAGGATGAATCTATAATGAAAGGACATCCGGAAATGGATATCGAAGCTCATTGAGCCCCTACGACTGGCGTCGTGTTGCGCCGTGGCATACAACCGACCGCAAGCCTGAGAAGTGAGGTTGGACGGAAAGGCTTGGCATTCCGAGCTGGCTAAGGTAGTCAGCTTTCACAGCGACTTTCCCATCCGAGGCTGTCCAATGGCCATTGGGGATTCTCGGGATTGGATCTACGGACATAGTTGGATCAATTGAGTCGCTCATAAGTCAAATAGGCACTTCATAGCAATTGCAATGGTTCCGCACTCGGACCTCGGGAGTGAGATTAAGAGCAGTGAAGCGGCAGCTTGCTCTTCAGATTGTAGATCTAAAGTACATGTTTTACACAATCTGACCGGCCACTAGACTAAGGAAACTGTTGTCTTGTATGCACACACCCATCCGCAGAATTTTCCACTCTGAGACCCGACCCGGAGACCCGATGACAGAGTGCCCAATGCAATGCACCACTCTATGCAACGTAGAGCAGGAGGAAGGACATCATGAGAGCGAAGAGACCAGTGGCTTCAGCGAAGGCGAAACCCAAGACGGCGTACTGGAAGAGCTGACCCCTGAGCGAAGGGTTGCGGGCAACACCCTGGATAAGAGCACCGAAGACAGTTCCGATACCGACACCAGCACCAGCGAGACCGACAGTGGCGATACCAGCACCCTGGATCTTTGCGGCAGCGACCATGGCGGCGGCGGTCGACTCAGCGACGATGCCGCGGGACTGGATCATGTTGCGGCCGGCGTTGTTCTTGAAGGCATTGCGGAGGGCGCCGTTCTGGACGAGGCTGTTCTTGGGGGCCTGGTAGCGGACGGGAGCTGCGAGATGGATGTCAATGGCTGTTTGATGCAATTGGGCGGCTCAATGGAGATGAGCCGCGATGAGCGTACCTGAGGTCGAGACGAAGCGCGAGGCAGGCTTGCCAGCGGACTGGACAGAGCGAGCGGCCAGGCGTGCGGCGCCGAATGATCGGGCAATGGCAACCATTTTGACGGTTTGCGAGGGTGTGAGTGGAGATGGATTGGGGACGGGATGGAGGTGCAATGGATGGTTGTGAGGTTGGGAGGACGGAAGAAGAGGAGGTGAAGGTTTTTGACCAGCAACCTGGCCCGAGCTCCAGTGCTTGGCCAACTAGCCGCATTCTGTGTAGGCGATATTACCAGTCCTCGCTCGAGCTCTGCCATCACAACCCTCCCTGCACCTCTGATGGCAGTTCAATACTCGAACCATCTCTGGCCTTCGTTGGCGGGCGGGTGAGCTTTTCAACTCTGTAAAGGTGGTGCAACAATAGGTGCCCGCTTTGCGCAGCCTACTGCTCTCCTCGGGCCGCCTTCGGGACAGCGGAGCTCGAGCTCTGTGCATAGCAACCAACAATGTCGTAGGTTCACTTCTCAACCTCCCGTTACAGTATCACAAAGTGGGAATTTCATCACTCCCGTTGACTGTGATGCAGCGCAAGTGGTCTTGCTGTCTGTAAGTTCAATAGCACTTCAACCTGCCTTCATATATTCATCTTTCTGCATGTTCAGGAGCCAGGTGAGCCCTTACAGCCAACAATCCATAAAGCTGTCTGGGTGTTTTTACCCTAGCAACCTTGTTCCTATCAATTTCTTCTGCGCATGCCCCAACAACTGTTTTGCTGCTGAGCTTTGCGTGAAGAGTCTATGGAGTTGAAATATCTCGCACCAAGTGTCCCATCGATTCTTTGAATTGCACAACGTTACAGACAAAGTATTCTCTACTTCTTCATTGGCAATCAGACACTCCCCAAGTCTTACCTTTTGCCTCTTTTCGACAAGAGCGGGCAGAGCCGAGCCTCAACGACCCAGCGCTGTGGTCGCTCCTCCTAGGCAATTGAACTCGTCTCACACAGTGAAGACTCGAGATACCATGAACTTAACATGGTGAAAAGATTATTTCTCTTCTCTCTTACATGGTGGTTTCACCTGAGTAGCTGCTGGGATTCTTCCGTACGTCGTCGATCTGAATAACCAAGACGCTTGGTCGAGCATTAGTTTGTCTTGAGGGGCAATCGAGGCCAGCTACATTACCGGAGGAAGTCGTCTACCATCCTAGCCGCTCATTGCACAGGTATGTCATACCGTTCTCGCTGCGGCGAGGTGTCACCGTACGGTCCTTTGAGTTATATCGCTTGTTGTGGAAGGCACGCCCCTCACCTCACCACCGCGTCTAGCCACTTGAACAATGAGACGGCAGGCACTGCGCACTTTCTGTGACTACTACTTAACCCCGCCTTCTTCACTCCGCTCTCATTTTCAAACCTTCACTACCATCCAGACCTTCATCGTTCACCCTTTTCCACTCATCGTGTACCTCTGCAGCCCTTCGGTAAGCATCCAGAGAGCTTCACATCGACTGTTCACTAACAGCCACTGAGTAACTCTCTTAGCGACATCAAGATGCGCTTGATCACTCTCTCCCTCGCTCTTGCTACCACCACGCTCGCAGCCCCGTCTCCTCGTCAGGTTCGCGGTGCAGCCTCTGGCCTTTTCTGTAAGTGGTTTCAAGGCACATGCACAACTTCAATTTCCCCCCTCCGTGAGATTTGCTGGTTCTAATCTTGTTTTTCAGCTACTCCAGCGGACAAGACTTATAAGACTGCGACCATCACTGATGCTGCCCTTGGAAGCCGCACTATCACCTACTGGGTGAGCGACACCGGCGAGGCCATACTACCCGGGGGCATCGCTGTTGGCAAAGAAGCAGATCTTCTCGCTACCCCAGGAGATCAAGCTCATGATCTTACTTGGGGTGTCGGCAATAAACACTGGCCCTACGCAAGTGTTTATTATCGTTTCGCCTCTGACCAAGACGAACACCAAGTACAGCCACTCCTCGATCAGGGCCTTGCCCAATGGAGGAACGCAACGGGCTCTCGATATGAGGGAGGCTATGTAAGAATACTCCACTACAAGGTGCCTAAGGCCTATATTCTTGAAACGTTACCCAGGTAGCGTTTCGCGAAGTAGGCTGAAGGTGCCCGTGCACCTACCTCCACTCGAAAGGATGTCACTGACCTTGTACTTCGCTATTTGTAGGTCCACTGGTTTCGCTTTGATAATGCCGACAAGGACGAGGTCAATGTTACCAAGATCACAGGCCAAGACGGATGCTGGGGAACCAATGGATGGGCCCCAGGCCTCAAGCCTAGACTGAATCTTAACCCTGGCTGTGGATTGGAGACTGCTGTTGCCTTGCTTGGTATACTTCAAGGTAACTATTCTAATCTCACTCAAACC